>BJKM01000845.1:150877-193854 GCA_015082035.1 Chaenogobius annularis
CTGGAAAGAAAACCTGGAAAAAAACTTACTAATTACAAGAATTCTAAAAGTACTACAAAGGTACTACAATGTAGTACTAAAAATACTGCAAGTACTAGGATTACTAGAATTCTAAAAGTACCAAGAAAATCGAACAAAACAAACCTGAGAAATAAATTCTTTAAAAAAAAAAAAAAAAAAAAAAACACCCCTTAAAACGCACAATTACCAAAATTCTAAAAGTGCAAAAAGTACTACAATGTAGTACAACAACGTAGTACTACAATATAGTACTGAAAATACTGAATGCACTGCAAGTGAGGCCGAGACAAGTTCCTACGTTTTTGAATTTTGTTCATTGACAATGGCAATAAACTCTTTCTGATTCTGAAGTAGTAGGATTACTAGAATTCAAAAAGTACAAAAATTTACTACAACGTACTACTACAATGTAGTACTATAACATAGTACTACAAATACTGCAAGTACTAGAAATGCTAGAATTCTAAAAGTACGGGAAAGATCTACAACACTACAAACCTTAAAAGTCCTGAACAAATACTTCCAAACTACTGCAAAACTTCAAAGAGCCGATAACACGCTGAACCTGGAAAACCACAAATCCTGCCATTCAAAACAATGGGAAAAATTCTGAAAAAAAACGACAAATACCAAAAGTAATAGCAAGAATTACACGAGAAATATCTACAAAAAGAATCTAAACGACAAAAATGCGACCCGTGAAACGTGCCATCAAAGGTGTGGTTATAATAATAAAGGAACTACTAGAACAGATAAATCAATTAGGAGGAATCCTGCCATCATAAATCCAAATCCGAATAAGTCTTCTACGAGCAGGGGCTCGATGCATAGGACCTGCCATTTATTCCAATAGTCCCGTACGTTTCCCCGTGCGGTCTGTACCGTTGGGACAGGTGGCTTCTCCCAGAGCAGCTTTTCTAGGTGAAAAAACGTTATCCAATGCACTCAGAGACCAATCAATCAGATTGGTTTTCCCAGAGATCAGCAGGTGAGCACGCGAACCGCGAGTAGAGAGAAAAAAGTTGACGAGACAAGGCAAAGGAGCAGCGGAGCGGAAGCAGCGTATCAGACCTATAATACTTAAGTTCCACAACTTCAATGACAGTGTGCCATGCTGCACCCAGACGTCTCGCCAAGGGCCAATACAGAACAACCAAGCCTCAAGTCTCTTTCTTCAACGACTATGTAGTGCAAGCGGTCAATAAACGCAAATCTTTTGATCCGTTGAAGTCCTGCTTGAGAGAGAAGAATGGGGAATACGCGCCGCTCTAACCTTAGCAAAGCTGTGGATCAATGTGAAAGGAGAAGTGAAAAGATTCATTTCAGCAGAAGAGGCCTTGGCATTGGCTTCTGCCCTGAGCCCGCCCTAATATACCATATATGGCTATGGAAAAAACTAAATTAACTTTGTTAAAGTAATTATTCCATGTATGAATGATCATTGTTAAACATGTGATCATGTGCAGACAAATGTCCGCTTGTCAGTCTCAGGCACTTCTGATGATGAGCAGCAAGCTGTTCCCCTGTATGTCATGATTAGTAAACTTAAATGTTATCTTTGTGGTGGATGAACATTGAATATGTCATGTGGTTCTGCCCATACTGCTTACAAAAGAGTCGAGAGGAGACAGCTCTTCGGAACAGGTCACTGAGCCACTGCTGGTGTCCGTCTCCCCTTGCAAATAAAAACACCACCTTCGCAAGTAAAACTTGATCTTGTGTCTGACTGTTCTTGTGTTTTGGTGTATACAGGTTCCAGCGCTAAGGGGGATTTTCCCCCAACAAACTTATCCAGCATATTCAGAAGGGTGAGACACTGGTCGAGGAAAGGAGGAAGAAGAGGATTTCTACGAGACGGAAACACTTATCAGCGAGGTGGAGGCCCTCAAAGGAGCCTTTAAACAGAAACCTTTACAAGAGTGTCTGCGGGTGCTCAGCTGAGGGCCAAGGGAACACAGCCTTTAGCGGCGGATTTGAAAAATATATAATAAAAACTCGGGACTCACGTGCAATTTGCTGGTCAATGGAAACAAGACTTCCCCCTTCTATCAGTAATCTGTGATGATATGGGCCTGATTGTGCCAAATGTGCAGATAAAGCAGAGAAGTGAGAAATCTAAACCTTAATCGTATTAAAATAATGTCAAAGTAAACCGCCAGACTGAACAGCAGCTCTTAAGGACACTAAATGAAATGCTGCAGACCTCAAGAGTCCCGTGTGTCAGGTGAGTGTGAAGGAGGGTCTTTGACACTGAGGGAGGGCATCAGAGTCAGGTGAGTGTGAGGGAGGGTCTGTGACACTGAGGGAGGGCATCAGAGTCGGTAAGTGCCCAGGTGAAAATGTTATATCAACCATACCGAAGGGCCTTTTTTGCCAAGAAAATACTTTTTCCCTCCACCCTCTGATCTCTTTTTGGATCAGTTTGTGAGCTCTTTGTATGTTTTTGGTATGAGCTCTTTTTTTCTCTCTGCAATTTGTTTATACTTTTGTGTTCGGTTGTTGTGGTTTCCTATGTTGTGTTCCAGCAGAAAGCTGTGTAACTAAAGTAGAATTACAAGAGTGATTTCAACATGTGTAATACAGTAGCATCTGAAAAATTACAAACAGCATCTTTTAATGTTAAAGGATTATTGGGTCCAATTAAGCAGTCAAAGATATTGACAAACATGAGAAAATGTATTTGAAAAGACCAACAAGAAACCCATTTAAATGACTTATAACCAAATGTAGTCAATTCTAATGGGCTTTACTACTCCTCATACAGGTGCAAAATGAGGAGTGTGGCTTATTGATCTCAAGCAGAATAGCCTATGAAAAAAGTTTTGAACACAGATAAAGATGGCAGATTTGTACTGGTCAAAGGAACGATTCATGGAAGTGTGTTTACTTTGAAAAATGTATATGCTCCACCAGGGGGCGACCGCACTTTCTATACCAGGGGTGTCAAACTCATTTTTGGGCCAGGGGCCGCTTTTCGACGCTCAGGCTGGGTCGCGGGCCGAACATAATGTAAAAAATAAAACAATAAAAAATATAACAAATGTTATATAGCCTAGTAATAGTTCTATGTGGACACTGAGTCCATATTCATGCAGCAGCAGCAACAGGAACAGGAACATGGACGTGTGATCTGATTCTGATATGAAATGTTTGTATCACAGACATGTTAATGTTGCTGCACAAACTCAATATGAGCTCACTATTTTTACAGTTTAAGCTTATTTTAGTGACAAATGATTCATGTGGTGAATCAAATGAGAGCTCAAAGCAGCTTCACTCACATGACTTTATTACACTCTGACCTGTGTTTTTACCTGTGGCTCATGATCTGCCCAGGTTTTGCACTGGTTTGGATGTTTTCCTCAGAGTTGTCAGCAAACAAGTTTGTTTTCTTGTTGTTAGCGTCACATTAGCGCCGCTTTGAGCACAGCTCTAACTTCCACAAAGCCGCCTCTTTTCTTTATTCCTCGTGTTTCCCACGATCTGCCCTGGGGCAGAGCGCTACAGGTCATCGCTGTCGGTGTGTTCGATTTTAAACCTGCTGCGATGAGTGTCACTGTCGTTTGTCGAGCCCAACAGCCCTCGCACACACAGCAGCGCGGGGGAGGGGCCGCGGCTGCAAAGGATTGTGGGAATTGTAGTTCTAACGATAAAAAACGCGATATATCTATTGGAAATGAATAATTATAAACTAGAAATGTTCGGCGGGCCAGATGAAAACGTCTGGCGGGCCACGAGTTTGACACATGTGTTCTATACTGAAGTTGTGGATCTGATTGCAAACCACTCTGAGGGAACCCTTGTCTGTGGTGGAGACTGGAACTTCAATGTTCAGCCAACATTGGATGTCTCAAGCTCACAAAGTTCTGGTAAATCTATTAATAATACATTTTGTGAAAATTAATACATAATGAAGGTTCGATCGCTATCTGGATGGAGATGAATCCTAATGTACCCCAATATAGACATTTTTAAGACCACAAGGGGTGAGATTAATGACCTGGCCTCACAGGAAATAATTTTAAAAATGATCTTCATGAATCAACGATATTATGAAAGTGGTTCAAAATTCTCAAAATGATTAACTTGGAAGCTTAGAAAACAATAGGCTGAGAGAACTATTTTAAAAATACGAGATAGGCAGAATAACTTTTTCAAAATAAAACACATGACAGACATAACATGACCAGAGAGCATCAACATCAACTAAACATTCAAACAAGTATAAAAACAGTCCCAACGAGTCCAGAGTCGGTCAAATTTGTCCTTTTCCAAATTAAGTTTGAATGTTATTTTTTCCATTAGTCTGATTCCAGTCCAGTCCTTGATTGTAGGGGGTTCTGAATCATCCATTTCTTTGTGATGGCCTTTTTCCTTCCGCCAAAAGAACATTCTAAAAGGTATCCATTCACTATGTCCATAGCAGGAGTTTTTAGGCCCAAGTACAAAGTTCCATAATCGAGTGGAATGGCAATGTCAAAAACGGCAGTACATCCTTAATTTCAGTCCAAAAATTCTGAACAACAGGACAGTCCCACAACACGTGTGGTTTGCCTCCTGGTGGCACAGTTTCAAACAGTCTGTATTTCCCTCTGAGTAATGAGCACAAAACACGTGTCATATTCTTCCAACAAAAATTTCTCCAAACATGTGACTTTGTAGTCCTCCACAGGGATGTGCAAACATCTTCCAACACTTTGTTTACACAGATTAGAAATGCACTGGTATAATTTAAATATTCCCCTTGAAAGTTAAGATTAATTAAGCCTTGACAAACATCTCAGAGGGCTACAATGGTCACTACCCTGTTTAATTTCTTGGTTATAATAACTTTTTATGTGTAAAAACCTATCAAAAGTCCTGTTTCTCCAAGTCGAAGGATTCTTTCAACATATCAGTGCTTTTCATTGGATAGAATAACATAATTTTAACCCAACAAGACCAAATACAATCGTCGTTTGAATCCTTCTACAAAAAACTTTTCACCAAAATATCAGGAAACAAAGATGACATACAATCTTTTTTGGACACTCTCAATTTACTCTGCTGAAATAACAACTACTGAAATTCAAAGTGCTATCAAAATACTAAAGAGCACTAAATCTCCAGGGAGTGACGGGTTCACTTCAGAGCGGTATAAAGCTCTAAAGACACACTTACTCTTTTGCTTTTATCAACTTTTAAAAAACCTTTAAAAAGCTCAGATCGTCAGTGTGAGAAAGAAGCTATCATATCCTTAATACCTAAAGAGGGGAAGGACCGACTTGACTGTGCCTTACACAGACCCATCTCAGTTCTGAATGTGGACTATCGTTTATACACCTCAATTATGTCCAAAAGAATGGAACAAAGACTCCCAAATTTATTTCAAAGACGACAAACACAAGACAACATAAGACAACATAAGCCATATAATGAGCAAAATACAAAACCAATTAAACAGCCGTAATAATAAGTCTTTACGCTGAAAACGCTTTTGATTGTGTCAGCTGGCCATATTTATTTAAAGACCGAATTTAAAATAGATGAAAAGACCATAGCCAAACATCAAGAATTAAAATTACCTTGACAGATTCACTGACTTTAGAGAGAGGGGTAAAACAGGGTTGTGCTTGGTCCCTCCTTTTGTTCGCTTTGTACTTGGAACCATTGGCCCAATATATTAGACAATGGGAAATAATTCATGGAATCTAAATTGATGGGACGGAACATAAAATTGCCTGCTGCAGATGTCTTACTATATCTGACCAAACCAGAAATTTCCATACCCAATGTGATGCATTTCATTCATTATATTGGTCTAATGTCTGGATACAAATTAAATGTACAAAAAAAACTGAAATTATCTCAATCTGGCACCCCCCTCTGACCTTTAGAAAGACTTTAAATAGCAAACTGAATCCCTTAGATATTTAGGTGTGGTCCTCCATAAATAACAGTCAACAATCTTGGATAAAAACTATCCACTTTTCTCCACTATGAATAAAGCTATTTAAAAATGGAACCTTATCCCCGCTTAAGTCTAAATAAAAGGTTTGAAACTATAAAAATGGGTGTTTTGCCCAGGTTTCTCTATCTGTTCCAGACTCTTCCAGTTTCCATCCCCGACCGGCTGTTTGATGAGTGGAATAAAGCAAGCTCAAGATTTAATATGGCAGGGAAAAAACTTTGAATCCAGTTAAAAAGGAGGCTGGGGTTTGCCTTGTTTGAAACATGACTTTATTTCAGCTCAGAGCCGCGCTGTGCTGGTGTGACCCAGAATATGAAGCTGAAGAGGACTACATACTATGCATTGATCATATATTCGCCATTATACAATGTTATGTTGCTATAGTTCTGCGGTGTTGTTTTGCCACTGTGTTCCTAGGGTGTGACTTGGTCTCAGTTAAACAACCAGACTAAGAGAACAAGGAAGATACCATAAAAGGAGTCAGATGGGCCCTGGACCAATCACTGCTCGACAACAAGGACTAAGCTTTAGGCTCATGCATATTTCATATTTGTGTCTTAAGTACTGGCGCAGGAGGAAGCCCAGTTACGCTCCGGGATACAGAGACGCGAGGTAACTCTTGTTAGGCTCCCGTGCGTCCAGAGCTCTGAACTAGATGACTTTGTTAGGAGAATAAAACAATGAGTACTTGAAACTACTGAATCCTGGTCATCTCTAACGCTGGTATGTGTTATTAACTGATAGAGTAGATCTTGCAGACTTTCACTCCTCTTCCAGTTTCTGAACACGCTGTTATCCGAGTTTAACAGAAATGGACATATTTCTTCAAAGCTCAATGGAGGAATATTGAGATTAATGTTGTGATGATCAAAACATACAAACTAAAAGATGTTCAAATCTTAAACTGGCTTGTTTATTATTTAACCAAGGTTTTGTACCAAACAGAACTGATCTGAGATTCAAGGTCTGAATTACAAAGGTCTAAAGTCTTTCCCCAGATTGTAAAAGAGAAAAGCATGAAAAGTTTAGTCTTGTTGAAAGAATCCTTTGACTTGGAGAAACAGGACTTTTACAGGTTTTTACTAATTAGGAGTTATTATAAGCACGGAATTAAACAAAGTCATGACCATTATAACCCTCTGAGTGAAATATTTATCAAGGCTTACAAATAAGAACTCTCAAAGGGAATAATATCTAAATAAATTGTACCAATGCATTTCTAATCTGGACAGCTACTCTACTGAATATATTAAAAACAAATGGGAAAGAGAAGGAAATCTTGTTTTGACGGACGAGGAATGGGAAAATGTGTGTACATCCCAGTGGAGAACCACATGTCTGTGAATGTCACTCAATTTTAGAACTATGTATTTGGGCCTCAAAACTCCTGCCATGGACACAATAAATGGATACCTAATGGAACATACTCCAGGCAGCAGGAAAAAAGGCAATCACAGAGAGGTGGATGACACAAACCTCATTGGCGATGGACTGAACTGACATTGTGACAGACATTCGACAAATTAATTTGGACGAAACGGAACTTATATGTTGGACTTTTTATGTTGTGATTTTGTTTAGGTTCTCAAATGTTTTTAAAAGATTGAAGAAAAATGAGACAAAAATCATAAATAACATTAAATCAAGACTTGAGACAAATCATTATGAGGGGGGAAATTTGTGATTCTCTTATTTTTATTTGTTAGCGACAAGTGATTGAAGAATGAATGTGTAGGATGCACTTCAGTGTGTACAGACCTGAGGGGTGCTGCTCTTCACTTCAGACAGCAGGTCAAAGCCGTGTCGGATGGTGACTGCAGGCTGCCCGGACAGAAGGCCCACTCTCATGAGGGCCAGCCGAATCCGGGTCAGCCAGTCCTGGCACGTCTGTCGGTTTGTGTAGAAAAAAGTCCTGATTGCCTGAGGTGCACACAGGGAAAGATCTAATGAATCTACACTCAAACACAACAGATTCAATCGGCCTTTGAGGGAACGTCCACTGACGGACCTTTGTGGGGGAAACCCTTTCATTTTACTGTAGAAGAGCTGCTCTGTTCAACAAACACACTTAAAGTACATTGTATCAACAGAGGTGGCAAGTAAAGCATTTTAACTTCGCTGAGCGGCCTCAGACCTTGGGTGGGGCCGTGAGCGCGTTGGCACAGCCCTCGTAGGCATTGTACATGAGCTTGTCCAGATTCTCCAGGTACTGCAGCAGGAGGGCCAGGCGCAGCTGGTTAGAGTGATGACAGTCTCCGTCCGTGCCCGCCCCAAACCACGACCCTGTATCCTGCTCCGGGTTCACGCTTTGTGCGGCCAGACTGCGGATCATTCCTGAAACACAGTGTTTTAATTCTGTAAAAAAGCTGGATAGCTCAAAGTGTCCTACAGCTCAACAACTCCAAAGCCTAGTGTTTTCACCAATTCTCCCTAAGCCAACGCCCATGTCAATAACAGTCTTGGTCCACTCGAATCAAATATTACAACCAGCTGCCAGAACTTTCACTTTCAACATTACATTTAAAACGTCACCCAATTCCGTTTCCTCCCCTTCCATACTGATCCAAAGGTCGGCGGTTCGAATCCCGGTCCCGACATAAACATCCTGGTAGAGCGGTCAGATCCACTGACCCACAGGCTGGCGGTGCGATCGCAGCTGCCTCAGGTGAATACAGAGTTGTGTCCGAGGGCAAGGCACTTAACCCGCCTCACCCCCAGTGTCTACGTACATCTGGTGTGTGAATGTGTGTGTGAATGGGTGACTGGCACCTTGATGTAAAGCGCTTTGAGTGCATTGAAGGTAGAAAAGCGCTATATAAATGTGACATTTACCATTTACCCTGAGATTGTGATTATTAGCGTTAGCAGAGAGAGAGCGGGTGCATGCAGGTTGTGCTGGTCTGCTGCTACCTTCTATAGTCTGAAAAGTGTCTTGAGCTCGGCCCAGAGGAGTGCGTAATTTGGACAGCACGGTGAACTGAGCGGCTTCCCACACGGCCCACTGCCACAGCACCACCTCAGTCTTGAGCAGAGCCCGCGGGACCAGGCCAGGCCCCGAGCCCTCCGCAGACCGACTGTCACGCCTCTCCAGCCTCCGACAGCTCTGGTACAGGCGCTCCAGCCACGGCTCTTTGCTGTGGAACAACACAGACAAAGTCAGAAGTTTAAAACGCCGCTGTAATGCTTTGTGGTGTGGGTGGCATCAAAAACCTAGGGGAATATGTTTTTGGTGGAAATCTTTGCATTGGCATTAACAAAGTGCAATGAACATGAGCGGTGCGGCTATCAACATGACACAAATAGATGCTTTGTAGTGAAGGTAAACAATGAAACAAAGTTGAAATAAATTATTTATCAAGAACACCACAGGAAAATGAAAACATTTTAATGGAGACCTATTATGCTAAATCAACAGAAGAATTTATTTTTTCTTTTAATAAGACAATGGTATACAAGTGATAGATCATTTACCGACATGATTTGGCGCATTTGTTAGATGTCTGATGTTGTGACATGTCTTGTTATTCCCAGGTTCGGTCAGTCTGACAAATCTATCTGACCATACCTGCCCCCTGGTGGTGGTCTCTGGAGAAATTAGTCCTATTTGTGAGTTAAAGTAAGAGTCCTTGGTCTCGATTGATGGTCCGTGCACCCCACTTTCTGATTTGTATAGCCTCTCAAATCCATATAGATATATTTTTTCAAAAATATCTGATAAAAGACACATCACAACATCAGGCATCACTCTGACAAAGGCACCTAAACATGTCAGGTAAATGAGCTATCGCTTGTATATCACTGTCTTATTAGAAGAAAAGACAAATGTATTTGTAAAAGAAAACAGAATGAATGTTCTAAATATAACTTTAACCATGTTCTAATCGTTTTCCCTTCTTATTTACCCATTAAAAGTTGTATTTAGATTGATTCAAGCATGTTACAATTGACGGAACGGAACATAAAATTGCCTGCTGCAGATGATGTTCTATTGTATTTGACCAAACCAGAAATTTCCATACCCAATGTGATGCATTTTCTTCAAAGAAATTGGTCCAATGTCTGGATACAATTTAAATGTACAAAAAACTAAAATTATCTCATTCTGGCGCCCCCCTTTGACTTTAGAAAGACTTACCCATTTAAATGGCAAACAGCGTGGTACTCCAGAGACCTATCAACAATTATGGAGAAAAACTACTCCTCTTTTTACTATTAAAATAAAATAACAAATTTAACCTTATCCCATACTTAAGTCTAAGTCAAAGGATTGAAACTATAAAAATGAGTGTTTTGCCCAGATTTCTCCATCTGTTCCAGACTCGTCCAGTTTCTATCACAACCAACTGTTTGAGTGGAATAAAACTATCTAAAAAATGTTTATGGCAAGGAAAAAGACCCCGTATCCAATTTACAAACCAACAAACGAAAAAAGAGGCTAGGGTTTGCCTTGTTTGAAAAATTACTTTATTTCAGCTCAGATCAGAGCCTTGCTGTGCTGGTGTGACACAGAATATGAAGCTCAATGAAGAATATTGAGAGTAATGTTGTGCCGCGGGTCCCTGTACAGGCCTTACGGGCAGATGACTAGCGGTCGAGTTATTTGGGGGGAAATTAGAATCCCTGGGTGAGAACTGTCCTTACAACATGGAAGGAGCTAATCAAAACATACAAAGTGAACAAAGATGTTAAAATCTTACACTGGTACTAAACCTTGGTCATAAACCAACCAAATAGAACTGACATGAGATTCAAGGTCTGGATAATAAAAGGTATAAACGTTTTACACCAAATTATAAAAGATAATTGCATGCAAAGCTTTGATATGTTGAAAGAATCCTTTGGCTTGGAGGAACCGGACTTTTATAGATATTTAAAATTAAGGAGTTATTATAACCAAGAAATGCCCATTTTTGCCTTTTGACTGAAACATTCATTAAATCTTATAAATCAGAAGTAGAAAAAGATTCAATTGTGGTCATCTGTACTCTGTTTTAGAAACCAAAATGTTTCGACTCTCATCCAAGAGTCATTCTCAATCTGTGAATTGAGGCTGGGAACTCTGTTTTATATCCTCCTCTATGTAAGCCCTTCCCACAGGGCGGACCCTCCTGAGACCCCATTTTACTAAAAATGCCGTCTCCAGGGTTTCACAAACCATTATAAAATTTATTTGGTTTGTTGAAACCCTGGAGACGCCAGGGGCATTCTGATGCTAATTCAGGGAGGGAGCGAAAGTCAGTGTACATAGGATGTTAATGTATGATATTTATGATATCCTCGTCTCAGCTCCTCCTGGATGTGCCCATGTCAAAGCCGAAAAGCAGAGGAGACTGAGCTTTCCTCTGTGGCGGGGCCCAGGCTCTGGAACAGCCTCTGCGTGTTAAAGTTTCTGAGACACTAGAGCTGTTTAAATCCTTGTTCATAACATACCTTTTCTCTCTGGACTTTTCAACACAAACTGAGCAGAGTCATTATTTTATTAACTTCAAAAGTCACCAGAAGACTTGCTGGATGTTAGTCTTGTTGTTGGTCAATTTTGTGTGGCACGTCTTGTGCAATAAAAACTTTCTTGCCTTTTGTACTGGAGGTGTCCTTTAACTTTTGCAGCCGTCATGACGTGCTCCTTCTCATGGTGGTTAGGACACTTTGTTATCAGGCCTTGTGGTTTATCAGTTTCTGGTCTTCGTGGACCCAAGCGATGTGCTCTTTCTACAGTGATGGGAGTTTAACCACCTCAGCTTTCACCTCACGCGGCTCGTCTATAATGTCTCAGCGAAGCACACGACCTCCTCCTCCTGCCGCTTTCAACTCCAATATTTGAGGCGCATCCGCCTCTCCGTCCGAGGGAGTCGGATCTCTCCTTCACGGTGGAACTTTTCCAGGTTTCTACTTTTTCCCCAAAGAGGTTTAGTAGTTTTTTCCTGGCCGAGAAGGAGGGTCTAAGGACAGGGGGGCTTGAGACATCTGTCTAAGGACACAGGATGCTGGGACTTTACCAAGTCCCTATTGACACTGTTTATTCTGTTTTTTCTAATGTAGCCCCTCGAGGCAACCACTGTTGTGATTTTGGGCGTTACAAAAATGAATTGGAATATTTCTGCCAAATATGGGCTCGTTACTCACCGCTCTGACTGCAGCTCTGAAAGATGCTACGTCGCACTGCACTTCACGCAACACAAGGACACCTGTTGTAAAGTTATTTCTCGTTCCCGCCCCGTTAGCTTGTGGTGAAGTCTGTTTCCCCCCTCAAACAACCGACCGATATTAGTAGCACAGACGCACACAAATCATCACATATGCGACAGTTTTACTCACAGTCTGAGCCCCCTGAATGATTGGAAATCTGATTTGCCCTGTGCAGAGGTAGGCAAAAGGCAACAGAAGACTAACCTGCGCTTCACAACGAGTCCAGCCAATTGTTTATACTCCAAAGGTTCAGGAACAGCTTCAGTTTGAATTGGGAGAAATTTATTTGGGCAGTTTAGAAAATCTGCCTGAATGATGAGGGGTTTTTAAGAAAACACTGGTTATGTATGGTGACATCAGTTGCTCACGTAGCAGACCCTGGTGATCCAGGACCGAGCATTTCACCACGGACCACCATTAACAAGAGCGTTTCAAGACGCTCCATAGTGAACCGATCTGGGGACCCGGGCCAGTCGAAAAGTGGTTTATATAGCAGACAAAAGCATGATACGTTTTCTTAAGTAGAAAAATAATATCTAAGTCCATTACTGACTCAATGCAGCTGTAAGTTTGTTTGTGTAAAGTAGGTCGGCTGCTTTCACACCACACTTGCTCCACTCAGAGTGTGGGAGAAGCTCCTTCCGTCGACCTAACGAGTGGCAGTGTGTAAAAACCCTTAGGAGTGTGTGTGATTGTTTGCGTACCCTCCGCGGTGCGGATTCCATACAGGATGAAGCTGATGAGGTCACTGAAGTCCTGTGGGTGGAACGTGCTGCTGGAGCCCTGGCTCATGTGCTGGCGAATGGCCAGCGAGAGCTCCTTCAGCCTGGACTGGCTCTGGTTACTGTCACACAAGAACACGTTTTGTCACCACATCTCACTTTGCTGGTCGACTAAAATAAGGGTTAGTTGCAGCTCTACTGTGTGATACAATTATTCGTATTAACATTGAGACTTAGACTCTAGCAGTTGAATATTTACAAATAAAGAATGATGAAATCAGAAATGGTTTATTGTTACAACCGACAATAAATCAATTATAAAAATAATCGATTTATTAAGTGATTACTTATTATTAGATGACTTGATTAGTCCAAAAAAAAAAGGGTACCTATATTTGACAGATTAAGTCTGTGTAATCTCTAATTCGCCGGGGTGTTCCATTCTAGGAAACGTTCTAGTCAAAAACAGTGTCCAGATGACTACAATTGAATCTTTCATCTACGACAGATAAAAGCCAAACTGCCGTTTTAGGACATATTATTATTAGCCCCAAGTGCCACAAGATGGTGAGAGGCCTATTAGTTCCGTAAGGCCATGGAAGCACGCTGCCAAATTGAGCGTGAAGTGCTCGCCCGCGTTCAAACATCCACTAATGCATCGTCCACTCCTGCACGTCCTGTGCATATTCATTAGTGGAAAGTGCGAACTAAACGAGCGCTTTACATGGGGATAACGCTCAGTAATGCGTTCTTCAACTCATGCATGTTCCGTGCATATAAACATTATTGTATAGAGGGCTTGTTGTTTATTATTTTTTTAGTTTTGCTTAATAATGTCTTTGTTATAAAAAGTGTGTATCTTTTAAATCGTATAATTCAGCTAATGATTACATACTGTATCAAAATGACCCAGGGGTCTCGCTACATACATACAGGGCGCTACATACGCCATCAGGGAAGCCATCCCTAACATGAAAATCAAATGGCCCGCAATCCGATTGACATGGAGGAAAATAAACCATCCCGAAAACGATACTTCATCCCATATCTTAGGTAGCGCATCATTAAAATACTTCTCAAATAACTTATTAGCACAGAAACGTCATGCGAGATAGTAGGACGGGGTGCCAAATGCGTCGATCGCAATCTACCAGTCGATTCTGAGGCAGTGGCAGACATACCAAAGCAAGTTTAGTTATTATATTAACTAATATGTAGGTAAAAAGAGTTCAAGTGAGGTGATAAGCTCAACCTTCTAATATTTAGTCTAGTTATTATTTATTTTCACATAGTATCTGTATGAATGGGTCGAGTCAAGTTAATGACAGATTTTTCTCCCCTCTTTATATTACAAGCCTTTAGATAATAAAATAATATTAGGCACTATATAGGCCTATTATATAGCGTTAATAGTATGTTTAGGGTGCATGCACCTTTGGAAATAATGACGGTACATTAAACCATCCTTGGAGGAAAATGCACCCCATATGAGGGATATTTACCATCCCTTTAAAAGAGGAGCGGGAGAGCACCGTTACCATTGTTTAGTGTCAGCTAGTCATGATTAGTCAATTATTGTTGAAGCCCAACTAGTCCCGCACAAGAAAAATCTGTTGTCTTTGATTGGATCAGAATACGGGTGGAGAAAGTAGAGCCTCACCTGAGGGCCACGTCGAGGGGCAGGCTCTTGAGCAGTTTGCTGTAGGCTTGTCTGACACGCACGGCGAGTGCACCAGCTGGATCCTGCACACGTCCACACACCTGCAACACACACAGCTCACACATAACACTAAACATCTATGAACTCTAACCCTGTAGACAAATATGTTCTAAATTAATTCTAAAATTGTCATGTTCCAAAAGTGCAGTAATACATACTGTGATTTCAATAGAAAAATAGGGATTAACCTCAGAATATTACAAAATATGGAAAATCCAGGTGATTTTGTAGAAGTGAACACACTTAGATTATTGGGATTCAGAGCCTGGCTTTAACCCTTTAAACATTGAATTTGAATGAAGTTGAAGTTTTAACAGGGTATGATGACACACTTTTTAAGAAAGCAAAAATACTTTTGTTTGTGGTTTTACTGGACAAATACTCACAAATGTTAAGCTCACTATTGTTTTCCATTTTCTACATATCTACAGATATACTACATACTTAACATAATGGCACAAATTATTTTTCATGAAGCAAAAAAAAAAAGTTTCATAATATAATACACATAAGAAAACACGACCAAAGATCAAGAATCAAGTTAGAAATCTGGGGGTAATAATGGACTCAGATTGAATTTTAACAGCCACGTCAGAATCAATCACATCAGCAGCTTTTTACCATCTAAAAAACATTGCCAAAATCAAAAGTATAGTGTCTAAACCAGACCTGGAGAGACTTATCCATGCGTTTGTCTCTAGTAGATTAGACTACTGTAACGGCCTGCTCACTGGCCTCTCCAAACGAGCTGTAAAACAGCTGCAGTACATCCAGAACGCTGCTGCTCGGGTCCTGACTAGAACCAGGAAGTACGATCACATTAGTCCTGTGCTCAGGTCTCTGCACTGGCTCCCTGTGGCTCAGAGAATAGACTTCAAAGCAGCTCTGCTTGTATACAAGTCTCTCCATGGCCTAGCACCAAAGTACATCTCGGACATGTTAGTGCCATATGAACCATCTCGGACTCTGAGGACCTCAGGGACCGGCCTCCTGCTGGTGCCCAGAGTCAGGACTAAACATGGGGAATCTGCGTTTTTTATGCAGCTAAAATCTGGAACAGTCTTCCTGAGGATGTGAGACAGGTTCTACTCTGGCAATGTTCAAATCTAAACTAAAAACTGTTTTGTTTGGCTGTGCATATGACTGAAATGCTTTTCTTTGCACTCTTCTCTTTTATGTCTTGAACTATTTGACGACCTGAAAATGGCACCTTTAAATTAGATTTTGTGATTTCTGCCATGTCTTTGTGATTTTAATGCATTTTTTCCTGTTGTGTGAAGCACTTTGAATTGCCTTGTGTACGAATTGTGCTCTACAAATAAACTTGCCTTGCCAAGAAACAAATCACAGCATATACAAACCCAAACAGGAGTCCCATTTAGTCAAAGTCCATCAAACTTCATTTCTACATGCCATTTCCAAATGAAGTCTGAAAGTCATTTTTTCCATTTGTCTAATTCGTCACAAGTCAGTCCAGTCCTTGATCATTAGAGAAGTTCGGTCAGCCATTCCTGTGTAACTTTTCCTGCGCCAAATGTTCCATTCTTCATCCATGACATGAGCTGCACGATGGCAGAGTGGGCAGCACCTCGCCTACAGCAGAGTCGCATATTCGGTCTGCCTTTCTGTGTGTTTTCATGTTTCTCAACATGTCTGGGTGGGTTTCTCCAGGTGCACCGGTTTCCCCAATCAACTCAAAACATGAACAATAGGATAATCCTCCAGCGAATGCAGTCCTGACCAAACTAGCAAAAAGATCTGGAATGGGTCCCCAGGCGCTGTACGCAGCATCACTGCTCCTGAGAAGATGCCCCATGAACGATGGTCAAATGTAGAGGACAATTTCCCAATGGGGACAAAAGTGTCCTTACTAATAATTAACTAAAAACAGTCTACAGTGCATTGTGAACTTCAGTCCAATATTTCTGAGCAACAGCCCTCAGTGAGATGTAACCTTCCTGAAGACCACATATCTCTTTTTTAAATTTTTTTAAAAATTATTATTTACAAATACAAAACAGTAACAATAGTGAGGACAACAAGAACAAAAATGGCAAAAGACAACATTAGACAAATAGAGGACAACAGTCTAGAAACTTCAGAGCGTGGTGATTCTGTGTGTTGTGTGCTGCGGCATAAGGTATGCATTCAAAAGAAAAATGTGTATATTATCATTACAGTCATCACAATGCTACAAGATGCGTACATGTAGTCATATTTTTAAATATCATTCTATACCACCACCCATTGTCATTCATATATATTTATGAGGTCATTTGTACATGTTCCTTTTGTCTGGAGCCAACTTCCATGTTAAAAAAAAATTTATGATATATTTATGGCAGTATTTCGAAATTACTGTGTAGAATGTGCGTGCTCTTGTAGGCTATATTTCAATAATTCAACAAAACATGTAAACATGAGCAAAAAAACAATTTGTGCATTAGTGTACAGTGCAGGTATAAATTGTGAGTGAGAGTGAGAGAAAGAGAGAGAGAGTGTGAGTGAGCATGAGAGAGAGAATGTGAGAGTGAGAGAGACAGTGAGAGTGAATGAGTGAGAGTGTGAGAGAGAGTGAGAGAGTGTGAGAGAGTGAGAGTGAATGAGTGAGAGTGTGAGAGAGTGAGCAGTGAAGAGAGTGAGAATGAGTGAAGATGTGAGAGAGTGAGAGAGTGAGAGTGTAGAGAGCAGAGTGAAGAGAGTGAGAGTGTGAGAGTGAGACGTGAATGAGGAGAAGTGGAGAGAAGTGTGAGAGAGTGAGAGAGGTGAGAGAGAGAGTGAAGACGAGAGAGAGTGGAGAGAGAGTTTGAGAGAGAAGTGTGGAGAGAGAGTGGTGAGAAAAGAGGTGAGAAAGAGTTAGAGGAGAGTGTGAGAGATGTTGAAGAGAGATGTGAGAGAGAAGGAGAATGAGTGAGAGGTGAAGAGAGTGCAGTAGAGTGACGAGAGAGTAAGAGGGAGTGTGGAGAGAGTGAGAGTGAGAGAGAGTGAGAGTGAGATGAGTGAGATGAGAGAGAGTAAGAGAGAGGTGAGAGAGTGTGTGGCAGCGATGACGAGCAAGAATGTGAGAGCGTTGTGAGAGCGAGTGTTGAGAGCGAGTGGGAGCGAGTGAAAGAGTGTGACAGATGAGAGAGAGTGAGAGCGAGTGTGAGAAAGAGAGAGAGTGTGAGTGACATGAAGAGAGAGAGAGAGTGAGATGAAGAGGGAGAGAGAGTGAGTAGAGAGGAGAGTGTGAGAGAGGTGAGAGTGTGAGTGAGAGAGAGAGTGAGTAGGAGATGAGTGAGAGTGTGAGAGGAGATGAGAGAGAGAGTGAGAGAGAGAGAGTGTGAGAGAAGTAGAGTGTGAGAGAGAGTGAGAGAGTTGAGAGTGAAGTGAATGAGTGAGGTTGTGAAGAGAGAGTGGAGAGAATGTGAGAGAGTTGTGAGGAGAGAGTGAAGAGGAGACTGAGAGAGAGTGTGAGAGAGAGAAATGTGAGAGAGAGATGTGAGAGAAGAGCGTTGAGGAGAAAGAGTGTGAGAGAAAGAGCATGTGAGAGAAAGAGTGTGAGAGTGTTATGAGAGAGATGAGAATTGAGTGAGAGTATTTTGAGAGATGAGTGAGAGTGAGAAGAGAGTGGAGTGAGGTGTTAGAGAGAAGAGAGTGAGAGAGAGTGATGAGAAGAGAGAGGTGAGAGGAAGACGTGAGAGAGGAGTGAGGAGAGAGAGAGTAGAGATGTGGAGAAGTTAAAGGGATCTAGTGAGAGAGAATGTAGTAGAAGAGAGTGATGTAGTGAGAGAAAGAGGAGAGAGAGAGGAGTGAAAGAGAGTTTGTGAAGAAGAGGTCGAGAGAGAGAGAGAGAGAGTGAGAGAGAGTGAATGAGTAGGGTGAGAGAGTGAGAGAGAGAGAGTATGAGAGTTGAGAGAGAGTGTGAGAGAATTGAAGTGAGAATAAATTGAGAGTAGGAGAGAGTGAGATGTGAGTGAGCAGTGAGAAGATAAGAGTGAGAGTGTGAGAGAGGATGTAGCGAGTATGAGCGACGTGAGAAGCGTGGAAGGAGTGAGAGCGAGTGAAAAGTGTGACAGAGTAGAGAGAGTGAGAGAGAGTGAGTGCAGTGAAAGTGAGTGTGATGAAGAGAGTTGAAGAAGAAGTGTGTTATCTGAGTGAGAGAGAGTTGACGTTGACGTGAGAAAGCAGAGCGTGAGTGAGAGTTAGAGAAGTGTGAGAGTGAGTGAGTGAGCGGGGAGGTGGAGAGAAGAGAGGGTGTGAGAGTGTGAGAGAGAGAGTGAGAGAGAGTGAGTGTGTGAGAGATGAGTGTGTGAGAGAGTGAAGAGATGAGAGAGAGAGAGAGTGAAGAGAGTGTGAAGAGAGGTGTGAGAGAGAGTGTGAGAGAGAGTGAGTGGAATGAGTGAGAGTTGAGAGAGTGAGAGTGAGTGAGGAGTGAGAAGAGTGAGAGGTGAGAGAGTGTTGAGCGAGTGAGTGAGCGATGTGAGAGCGTGTGAGAGCGATGTGAAGCGGTGAAAGAGTGTACAGAGTGAGAGAGAGTGAGAGAGATGAGTGAGTGAGTGTGAGTGAGAGAGTGTGAGAGAGAGGGTGTGAGTCTGAGTGGAGAGTGTGAGTGAGTAGAGAGCGAGCAGCGGAAGTGAAGGAGAGTGTGAGAGTGAGTGAGTGAGCGGGAGAGAGTGGGGAGAGAGGAGGTGTGAGAGTGTGAGAGAGAGAGTGAGAGAGAGTGAGTGTGTGAGAGACGGTGAGAGCTGAGAGAGAGTGCAGATGAGAGTAGAGAGGAGAGAGAGTGAGTGAGAATGAGAGAGAATGAGTGAGAGGGTGAGAGTGAGAAGTACAGTGAGGTGTGAGAGAGGTAGTGTAGAGAGGAGAGCGTGTGAGCGATGAGAGCCGAGTGGAGAGTGAGAAAGTGAGAGAGAGTGAGAGAGAGTGAGAGGAGAGTGAGAGAGGTGTGAGTTGTGAGTGAGAGAGAGTGAGGAGAGTAGAGGTGTGAGAGAGTTTGAGTGAGTGAGAGTGAAGTGTAAGTGAGTGTAGAGAGGGTGGATAGAGAAGGAGTGTGAGAGTAAGAGTGTGAGAGAGTAGAGAGGAGTGTTGTGATGTGTAGAGAGTGAGAGTGTGTGGAGTGAGTGTAGAGAGTGAGTGTGTGAGTGTGTGAGTGTGTGTGTGTGTGTGTGTGAGGTGTGTGAGAGAGAGAATACAGACAGGAGATGGAGAATGCTATGGTTGGAGTGAGTGTAATGTATATCATCATTGTAGTTAATAAAGCCTTTAGGGCGTGGTGTCTTTGTCTCTGTCCATTAATGTATAGTTTATCTACTGTAATGACTGCTTTTTTACCTTGGTTAATCATTTTTTGTGGATGGGAGAGTATACCAACACCCTCAGTGCCTCCCGTGCAGTCAAGCAGGGACTAGAAAAGTACCTGGTCCCGATTAAGCAGGGCTGATGAAAACGCCCCAAACCAGGGCTAAGTAGAATAGAGCAGAGAAGACTAGAGCAGGGCCGTGCAGGGCTGGAGGACATGCCCCATTATTTCTAACCAGAGAAGAGTGCGCTCCTTACCTCTGCATGAGCTCGGGGGACAGAGCTGACGAGAGCACCTGGAGCGCCGTGCAGGTCTGCAGACTGAGGCTCTGGTCTTCACTCAGAGCTGCACCAAACAAACACACACGTTACACACATGTGGACTCAAGTGGCTGGAAATGGAGTTTACCCAAGTATCTTGTGCTAAAACAATTCTTAAAGTACAAGTACTACAACAACATTCAAATCTGTATGACAGGTAGAATAATCATCTACACACAATATTTCATTCTGTACTAAACATTTTTGCCTGTTGACCATTTTTATAAAATGTATAATTGTAATTCCTGGTTGGACATGAGCACAAATATAACAAATATTAGTAATTCCACAACTGTTACTTCGCAAATCTGAAAACTGAAAACAAGGGCCAAAATCCATATAAATAGGACAAGACCAGAGGAACATAAACCAAAATTAGCAGACATCCAATAACAGCCAAAAAAGAAAAAAAAGAGAAAAATCATGACGCAAAATACCTTAAGTAAACGACCCATTTAGTCCAAAGTCTGTCAAATATGTTCATTTTCAAATCAAGTACAAATGTAATTTTTCCATTTTACGTATGTCCAGTATAATGTCAGTCCAGTCCTTGATCATCATTTTGTTTTTTTTAACAAGCCTTTTTTGCTGCAGCCAGGAGGATGCTTCAAAAGTAAAAGTGCTGGTTATGTCCATGACAGGAGTCCTGAGGCTCAAATACATAGTTCTGAAATCCATTGGGACGGTGATGTCATAAATAGTCTGTAAGGCTTTATTGATCTCAGTCCAAAACTTGTGACAACAGGACAATCCCAAAACACATGATAGTGGTTTGCCTCCTGCTGCCACATCCTCTCCAACAGTCTGCATTTCCCTGTGAGTAATGGGCACGTTGACATGGAGTTATAAAGAAGCGAGACACACTTTTCCAACAGAATTCCCTCCAAACATGTGATTTGTGGTTTTCCACTGAGATGTACATATACTTTCCCACTCTTCATCAGCCAGAACAAAGTGACCCTCTCTTTCCCATTTACCCTTCATGTAATCAGGAGAGTGAGGGCCCAAATTGTTTATACATTTGTACAATTTAGATATTAATCCCCTTGAAAGTTCAGATTTATATGCTTTAATAAATATTTCAGTCAAAAGGCTATGATGGTCATCATTCTTTTTGATTTCTTGGTTATAATAACTCCTTATTTGTAAATACCTATAAAAGTCCTGTTTCTCAAAGCCAAAGGATTCTCTCAACTCATCAAAGCTCTTCAGATGATTCTCCTTTACAATCTGGAAAAAAGACCTTTATAACCTTTTGTTGTCCAGACTTTAAATCTTGAGTCTGTGCTGTTAGCTGTGACATTTGATCATAAGCCAACCAATTTAAGATTTTAACATCTTTGTTTAGTTTGTGTGTCTTGATCAGCTCCTTCCATGTTGTAAGAACAGATTTCACCAAGGGGTTCTCAAAAACTTTCCATTAATAGTTCCTTTAAGCAGTACATATCTGCCCTCTTCGTCTTTACAGTCAAAACTCTGTTCAAAAGTTATTCGGTTTGAAATAGTATAGCAACTCCCCTCTTATGTTTGCCCCTGTATGATGAATAATAAAATGTTTTATAACAAAATACAAACACAAGAAGCACTGAAACAGCCCACAGTTTCACCACCTCTGCGCCCAGCTCCTGTAACTCATCTGTATTGTTGAAAATATGTTGTTTCACCTCAGCGCCTGCAGTCTCCTCCCGCCTTAAAGGGCGACACATCGGCTTTTATTAGCTCAAAGGTCATAGCTTTATAGCTTTTAGCCCTCACCTCAGCTCTCAATGATGCCATGTTATAGCGCATTTCATTTTCGTAACAAAGGCTAGCTGTTGAAAAATGATGGGGGCGTGTCTGAGGTATTCGTCGCTCTTCAGGGGCAGTGTTAGCATTAGCATCATTAGCTTGCAAGTGGTTATCAGCTATCAGCTATGATTGTCTAGCTCCTGAAGTATTACCATCCTGCTATTTCCTGTTTAGTCATCTCACAGTGTCTTGCTCCCCGTCTTACGGGGTTTTGTGGGTGAAAGACTTTTAAGGCAAATATCGACAGAGACCCGGTGTAGTGCCACCTTCTACACCAGAGCCATAACCATGTGCGTGTGTGAGCGTGTGCTTGTGTGTACCGTTGGTCAGCAGCCCTCTGCAGAAGCGAGTGAAGGAGGGCAGGCAGAACAGAGGGCTGTACGTGTCACACTTTCTCATGAGCACACAGATCTCCTGAGCCCAGGTCAGCAGCAGTCTCCTGAAACACACACCACACACACCACATGCATATAATTTCAGTCATCTTTTAAAACACAGCCATTCAGCTGGATGATATTGACATGTGAATCTCTATTTTGGCCACCCATCCGAAATGTGCTAAAATGTGCCTATAAATGTCTTGTAGAAGTTCAGGTATTACCTTGATAATTAGGGCATGAACAGCAATCATAATATAATTAGTTCAGTTATTGTCCCATTTCTGTGCAGAAAAACTGAAGAGATAAGTTGCCAAAAGTATTTTAATCAATATAAATCTATATCAAGTTGGCTAAAATGTCTTAAATGAAATACATAAGGTCCACCGGGGTAAAATAAATATTCTTAAAAGTCCTCAACTGTCAAAAACACCCATTTCTGAATCTCCTCGATAACTGACCTTTGACAGACGAGTCCTGTACATTTCTGCTTAATCATGATCTTTACACCAGCCAAGCTGCTCGTGCCATCCTCACAGACTACAGCGCCCTCTGCTGGAGCCACAGCCAGGGACAAACCGAGACTACAGCGCCCTCTGCTGGAGCCACAGCCAGGGACAAAACCGAGACTACAGCGCCCTCTGCTGGAGCCACAGCCAGGGACAAACCGAGACTACAGAGCCAAACCGAGACTACACAGCGCCCTCAGCGCCCTCTGCTGGAGCCACAGCCAGGGACAAACCGAGACTACAGCGCCCTCTGCTGGAGCCACAGCCAGGGTACAGCGCCCTCTGCTGGAGCCACAGCCAGGGACACAAGCACCGAGACTACAGCGCCCTCTGGAGCCACAGCCAGGGACAAACTGGAGCCACAGCCAGGGAGCAAGAGCCAGAGACTACAGCGCCCTCTGCTGGAGCCACAGCCAGAGGACACAAGCCGAGAGCGCAGAGCGTGCGTTCTAGCTACAGAGAAGCCAGTGATCGGCTGCTGGAGCCACTACAGCTCCATCTCTGCAGGAGCCTGTACGTCTCCAGGGCTCTGGGACCGAGCAGGTCGGATCACAGCTGCGCCCTCTGCTGGACCCTTCTCACCCTGGACATGGACTATTTGAACCACTCCCCTCAGGCAGGAGGCTACGGTTCATCCGGACCAGAACCTCCCGCCACAAGAATAGTTTCTTTCCCTCTGCCCTTGGACTCATGAACACTTCTAAACACCTGTCACTTTAACTACAACTCTTCATCACTCACTGCACTGTCACTTTCTGCACTACAACTGTAAATTTAACTGTAATTCTCGTGTACATAGTAAGTCTAGTTTCATCCAATAGTAAATTTAAATGGTTTTCTTTAATGCATGCCAGTTTTGATTTCATATATGTTGTTTTTATTATTGCTCAGTGTTTTATGCAAGTTCCTAGCCTGTGAATTTTGTTCATTGACAATGGCAATAAACCTTTTCTGATTCTGATTTTTAATTAGTCCCTCGCCGGGACAATTCTCAATCTTCTGCTCAGGCCTAATAAGGCATAACATTTGTCTTTAAATAAAATTATAAAAGGAATACTACCCAACCCTATAACAAATTAACCTGATGCTCTGCAGTAACTAAAAGGTTCTAAATATAACAAATAAAGTTCACTTTATCTTACGTCGGTGTAATTCCTCATTCGTCCAGGAGTGTTCCATTGTAGAAAAAGATTCAGTTGTTTCATATGGACTCTGTTTTAAAAAACGATACGTTTGGACTCTCATCCAAGTCATTCTCAATCAGTGAAACAAGTCTGAGAACTCCTGTTTATATCCTAACTCTATGAAAGGCCTGCCCACAGGGCGGGACCTCCTGATAATGGCCCATTGAAACTTAACAGAGATGGGCCAACTACATCTTATTGTGACCTGACTTTGACTCCCTCATTGAGTGCCTGTTTAGCATCAGAACGCCTCGGTCGTCTCCAGGGTTTCAACAAACCATTATAAACAACTGTTTCACAGATTGAGAGGCGAGATGAGATTCTTGGATGAGAGTCGAAACTTTTCCAGAGTCCAGATGACTACAACTGAATCTTTTTCTACACTTTATCCTATCCAAATAAAATTATGCTTATTAAACCACGCATTTGCTCATTGCATGATTCTGAATGGTGTGTGTGGTGTTTTTTGACATTTCACCAGGATACACACAGCGCTATGAAGACATTTAATCCCCTCGCTTAAATTACAGCACAAGTAGTCCATAAATCACATCTCATTTAAATCCAGAGTCTGTCAAATTTGTCCCTATGCCTACGGGTTGGGGACAGGTCTCTCACTGTTGTGTCGGCCTACGGACCAAACAGCAGTGCAGAGTACTCCTTGGAGGCCCTAGGAGGGGTACTGGAGAGTGCAACGACTGGAGACTCCCTTGTTCTACTTGGGGACTTCAAAACAATGGCAACGACAGTGACACCAGGAGAAGGGTGATTGGGAAGAGCGACCTCTCCGATCTGAATCCGAGCGGTGTTCAGTAATTGGACTTCAGTGCTAGCCAGATAGTCAATAACGAGCACAAGGGTGTCCATTGGTGCACATGGCACCAGGACACCCTAGGCCAGATGTCAATGATTTAATTTGTTGTGTCATCTGACCTTCGGCTGTGTGTCTTGGACACTTGGGTGAAGAGAGCGGCAAAGCATTCAACCGATCAACCATGAGTTGGATCTGCTGGCGGAGGAGTAAGCCGAACAGAATTGGCAGGCTCAAGCGTATTGTGAGGGTCTAATGGGAACGTCTGGTGGAGCCCGCTGTCAGCAGGATCTTCAACTCACACCTCCGGGAGAGCTTCTTCCAAATCATGGGGGAGGCTGGGGATATTGAGTCCGAGTGGACCATGTTCTCGACCTACATCGTCAATGCGGCTGCGGACGTGGTTGCAAGGTCGCAGGTGCCTATTACGGTGGCAACACCCTGAACCCGGTGGTGGACACCGGAAGTAAGGGATGCTGTCAGGCTGAAGATGGAGGCCTGTCAGGCCTCTTTGGCTAGTAGGACTTTTGAGGCAGCTAACAGGTATCGGCAGGCTAAGCGCATTGCAGCTTGTGCTGTCACAGAGGGCTGGGAGGAGATCAAAGAGGCCATGGAGGAGGACTATCGATTGGCCTCAAAGAAATTCTGCCAAATCATCCGACACCTCAGGACAGGGAAGCAGTGCTTCACCAACACCATTTATGGTGCGGGTAGAGACTTGTTGACCTCGGATGGAATACTTTGAGGACCTCCTCAATCCCACTGTCGAGTCTTCCAGTTTTGAAAGTACAAAAAAAATTTGTGTTTTCTATAGCCGTTTAAAAAGAGGGAGCCTCAAGGGTCCCGAAGGTGACGAACGTACCATTTTGTTCAAGCCCTTGAACTGAACATGCAAGATTTAAAAACATGGCGTCATTGTAAAATTTGACTTAATAACTGTGGGAAGTTTTATGGGACTGACCAACGCAGCCAGAAATATTAAGGTTTGAAAAAAAAGATTATGCTAAACAAGGACCCTAAATGGTTCCGAGGTGAACAGAGGGTTAACCTGCTCTTTTTTCAGTGTTTTAATAGTTTTCTATTGACAATAAGTGAGAAACAATAATTCATAAGTCATATACATTTTGGGCTTTATCTCCCGCCACTACCATCACATATAATGCGTGGTATAGAAAAGACACAGACCTGGACTCCGAGTAGAGCTGCTCCTTAATCAGCAGTGCTCCCAGCAGGTTGAGCAAAGTGCTGAAGTGCTTCTTTGTGGCCGTGGTGACCGTGCTGATGACAGCTCCATCAAACAGAGAGGGGGACGATGACGACAGGCTGGACGAGATGAAGTGGTCATGTCTGGTCAACAAAAACAACATAGATTCAGCTCCAAATCACATTTGGAGGGAAAATGAACATTGTGAGCTAACAGCCGCTGGCAAAAGATTACAACGCTGTTTACAACTAGTCCTGACGCTGGTTTCCTGTATTGATTGGTGGATAGCAATGTTGCAGCAACCTGATGTATATATACGTGTATATAAATATATAAGGGTAAAAACATAAAGGTGTATGTATGGATACATTAGTATGTATGTAATAAGCAATTATATTGTTTTGATGTTTTGTGTGCACTATGTGGCGTCTTTAAACCTAAAATTTTAAAATGTTAAAAATACAACATGGCGATTAACGGGTGTCATATTTAGAACTACAGTGGCCGTACTGCTGTACCACTGGCCTTTTTTGGGTGAAAGAGCCACACCAAGTGGCACACAATTGTGAAGTGGCAGGAAAATTTAACATGATTTCCATATTTTGTGCTGAATAAACTTAAAAGTGCAGCATGCAAAAGTATTCAGGCCGTCAGTACTTTATGGAACTGCCTTTCTCTGCAGTTACAGCTGTAAGTGATTTGGGGCCTCTCTCTACAGCATTGACTGACATTTTTGCCAATTCTTTTTTGATTTGAAGGAGTCTCTTGCAGACGTCAAAAGGGTTTCTTCCAAAATTGCTCTGGTTGCTCCATCCATCCTCCATCTACTCTGAGCAGCTTCCCTGTCTCTGCTGAAGAAAAGCCGCCCCACAGCATGATGCTGCACTACCATGTTTGACAGTGGAACAATGGCTTCTTCTTGCTGCTCTTCCATAAAAGCCAGCTTTGTGTAGCTCATGACTAATAGTTGTCCTGTGGACACCTGAGCTGTGGATCACTGCAGCTCCTCCAGAGTTCCATGGGCCTCTTGGCTGCATCTCTGATCAGTGCCTCCTGGTTCAGATGCAAGTTTTGGTGGACGACAATGTCTTTGTTGGTTTGCAGTTGTGCCATACTCTTTCCATCCATTGCTTAAAACTTCTCCACATCTGTACCCCTGAGCTGTCTGATGTCGTCTTTGGTTTCATGACGTTCGATCCCCAACATTCCCCACAACTGTTACTTAGCAACAAGATTGTAAACAAAGGCCAAAATACATTTAAATCATACAATAGCAATGTTTGACAAATAATTACACCACTTTTTTTTGTTGGTTCAATGACTTTCTCTGCATTTATGAAGGAATGGCGCTTTGATGACATAGGTGGCGGTATTCAATTTTAGAACTCAGAACTACTTCGCACTGCAAACTGTTAAAAATGAACTACTCCTGTTTTTCATGTTTTTAAAGACTAACAATCAGGTTTTAAATAAATGTCTTGGGATGGTACTCATCCTTCTTCCTCCAAACACGGCAAGTGGCGTTTATACCAGAACGTTCTATTTTGGTCTGATCTCACCACATGACTTTCTTCCATGTCTCCTCTGGATCATCCAGATGGGATGGTCCTTGGCAAATTTCAGCTGGGCCGGAACATGTGCTGACTTATGCAGGGGAACCTTCTGCATGATGCATTACTTTAAACCATGAGGGCTTAGTGTATTACCAATAGTAACCATTGAAATTGTGGTCCCAGCTCTCTTCAGGTCATTGACCAGTTCCTCCCGTAGTTCTGGGCTGATTCCTCACCTTTCTTCTCATCGTTGAAAGGTGAGATCTTGCATGGAGAGTCATCTTTAGGCTCTTTCATTTTCTAACAATTGCTTCAACAGTTGATCTTTCTTCACCAAGCTGCTTGCCAATCGCCCCGTAGCCATTTCCAGCCGGGTGGAGGTCTACAATTTAGTCTCTGGTGTCTTTTGACTGCTCTTTCTTGCCCATGGTAGTAGATAGAGTCTGAGTGTGGGGTGGACAGGGGTCTTTATGCAGCTCAAACAGGTGCTACAAATTTAGATTAATAAGTGGAGTAGAGGTGGACTTTTTAAAAAGTTATTTGAGAGCCCGAATTCTTGCTGATTGGAAGATTTTAAAATACTTATTTGCACCCACAAATACATTATTAAAAAAATAATGATAATCAAACAATGTGATTTATGGATTTTATGGAGTGGAAATGCACCAATGATGAAAATTTCAGACCCCACCATAATTGCTAAGTGAGAGAACTTGCAAATTGCAAGGTGTTCAAATACTTATTTTCCTCACTGTAGGTATATCTTTTCTCTTGTAAGATAAATTAATTTGTACATGGTCGCTGAAAAATAAAGACTAAACTAAACCCGAACTTTAACTAAAAGCAAACGTGATTTTAGGGGTGAGGATTTATGGACTTAAAAACAGTGTTTTTGTGAAGCTCAGAAAGCGCAGAGAGACGCGTAAACAGGATTAAAGAAACGAACACAACACAAACAGTAGTCAAGTTATATTTTTGATGAGGGAACAATGACAAAGTCCATTTTGCATAACATGTGTTCATTAAGGGCCAAAAGTAAGGAGGCTCACCGGGTGCAGTGCGAGTACAGGGTGTAGAGCACAGCGTACTGAACAGCAGGGTAAAACACAGCTAGCTCCGAGTGCACCAGCAGCAGGTCCTGACTGAGCAGAGCAAACACGGTCGGAGACAGCGCCCACATCTGCAACACACACACACTGTGTAAACCAGAGGACACGCCCACATCTGCAACACACACACACTGTAAACCAAGAGGACACGCCCACATCTGCAACACACACCACACACTGTGTAAACCAGAGACACCCCACATCTGCAACACACACACACTGTGTAAACCAGAGGACACGCCCACATCTGCAACACACACACCTGTGTAAACCAGAGGACACGCCCACATCTGCAACACACACACACTGTGTAAAACCAGAGACACGCCCACATCTGCAACACACACACTGTGTAAACCAGAGGACACGCCCACATCTGCAACACAACACACACACACTGTGTAAACCAGAGGACACGCCATATCTGCAACACACACAACCGCGTTAAACCAGAGGACACGCCCCACATTCTGCCAACACACACACCGTGAAACCAGAGGACACGCCCACATCTGCAACACACACACACCGTGAAAACCAGAGGACACGCCACATCTGCAACACACACACCGTGTAAACCAGAGGACACCCCACATCTGTAACAGACACAACCGTGTAAACCAGAGAACACGCCCACATCTGCAACACACACACCGTGTAAACCAGAGGACACGCCCACATCTGTAACACACACACACTGTGTAAACCAGAGGAACGCCCACATCTGCAACACACACACACACTGTGTAAACCAGAGGACACGCCCACATCTGCAACACAACACACTGTGTAAACCCAAGGACACGCCCACATCTGCAACACACACATCGTGTAAACCAGAGGACACGCCACATCTGCAACACACACACTGTGTAAAGAGCTCAGTTCCGCCTCGAGGTCACAGCCCGCCCTG
This sequence comes from Chaenogobius annularis, assembly GCA_015082035.1. Classification (NCBI taxonomy): domain Eukaryota; kingdom Metazoa; phylum Chordata; class Actinopteri; order Gobiiformes; family Gobiidae; genus Chaenogobius; species Chaenogobius annularis. The sequence goes on from BJKM01000845.1 coordinate 180,526, forward strand.
GGGCAGACAGCAGTGTGTACGTACCAGAGGAGTGCAGGAGAAATGGTCCACGTTCAGAGGGTCTACCTCCTGCTCCAGGTCCAGACTGTCACTGTGCACTGACCTGAAAGAACATAAACCAGGTCTAAAGCCGTCTAAGCCGGTCTAAAGCCGGTCTAAAGCCGGTCTAAAGCCGGTCCTAAGCCGGTCTAAAGCGGTCTAAAGCGTTTTAACCAGGTCTAAAGCAGGACTAAAGCAGGAATAAAGCAGGTCTAAAGCAGGTCTAAAGCCGGTCTAAAGCGGTCTACCCGGTCCTAAAGCCTCATAAAGCGGTCTAAAGCCGTCTAAAGCCGGTCTAAAGCCGGTCTAAAGCCGGCTAAGCGGACTAAAGCAGGTCTAAAGCAGGTCTAAAGCAGGTCTAAAAGCAGGTCTAAAGCCAGTCTAAAGCAGCGGTCTAAGCCGGTCTAAAAGCCGGTTAAGCCGGTCTAAAGCCGGTTAAAGCGGTCTAAAGCAGTCCAAAGCAGGTCCAAAGCAGTCCAAAGCAGGTCCAAGCAGGTCCAAAAGCAGGTCTAAAGCAGGTCTAAAGCAGGTCTAAAGCAGGTCTAAAGCAATGGTCTAAAGCAGGTCTAAAGCAGGTCTAAAGCAGACTAAAGCAGACTAAAGCAGGTCTAAAGCAGGTCTAAAGCAGGTCTACAGTAAAGCAGGTCTAAAGCAGGTCTAAAGCAGTCTAAAGCAGGTCTAAAGCAGGTCTAAAAGCAAAGCAGGTAGCAACCAGGTCTAAAGCAGGACTAAAGCAGGTCTAAAGCAGGTCTAAAGCTAAAGCAGGACTAAGGGTCTAAAGCAGGTCAGGTCTAAAGCAGGACTCAAAGCAGTCTAAAGCAGGTCTAAAGCAGGTCGTTTTAACCAGTCTAAAGCAGGTCTAAAGCAGGTCTAAAGCAGGTCTAAAGCAGTCTAAAGCAGGACTAAAGCAGGAAAGCTAAAGCGGTAAAGCAGGACTTTAAAGCAGGTCTAAACAGGCTAAAGCAGGTTAAAGCCGGTTAAAGGTCTAAAGGCTAAAGGTCTAAAGCAGGTCGGTAACAGGTCTAAAGCAGGTCTAAAGCAGGTCTAAAAACCAGGTCTAAAGCAGGTCTAAGCAGGTCTAAAGCAGGTCTAAAGCAGGTCTAAAGCATAAAGCAGGTCTAAAGCAGGTAAAGCAGGTCTAAAGCAGGTCTAAAGCAGGTCTAAAGCGTCTAAAGGGTCTAAAGCAGGTAAAGCTGAGAAAAGCAGCTAAAGTTCTAAAGCAGGTAAAGCTAAAGCATGCAGGTCTAAAGCAGTCTAAAGCTCTAAAGCAGGTCTAAAGCAGGTCTAAAGCAGGCTAAGCATACCTAAGCAGTTAAAGCAGATCTAAAGCAGGTCTAAAGAAGGCAAAGCGGTCTAAGCAGGTCTAAGCAGGTCTAAAGAGGTCTAAAGCAGGTCTAAAGCGAGGTCACAGCAGGTCAAAGCGGACTACGCAGGTCTAAAGAGGTCTAAAGCAGTCCAGCCGTCTAAAGCCGGTCTAAAGCAGGATCAAAGCAGACTAAAGCAGGTCATAACAGGTCTAAAGCAGGTCTAAAGCAGCAGGTCTAAAGCAGGTCTAAAGCAAATCAGGTCTAAAGGCGAAGTCTATAAGCAGGACTAAAGCAGGTTCTAAAGCAGGTTAAGAACTAAAGGCAACTACAGGTTCTAAAGGGAAGGGTAAAGCGTTAAAGCAGGTCTAAAGCAGTCTAAAGCAGGTCTAAAGCAGGTCTAAAGCAGGTCTAAAGCGTTAAAGCAGGTAACTTAGCAGCTAAAGCGTCTAAAGCGAAGGTCTAAAGCAGGTCTTAAAGCAGGTCTATAAGCAGGTTAAAGCAGGTAAAGCAGGTAAAGCTAAGCAGTCAAGCCGTTTAATGGCTAAAGCAGGCTAAAGGCAGTGACTAAAGCAGGACTAAAAGCAGGTACTAAGCAGTGCTAAAGCGTTAAGGTACTAAAGCAGGTGCTACTAAAGCCGTTAGAGGTCTAAAGCAGGCTCTAAGCAGGCTCTAAAGCCGGTTTTAAGCGGCTAAAGGCAGGTCTAAAGATCTAGGATAAAAGTCAGCGTCTAAAGCAGGTCTAAAGCCTAAAGAGTCTAAAGGCAGGTCCTAAAGCAGGTCTAAAGCTGCTAAAGCAGATCTAAAAGCAGGTCTAAAGCAGGTCTAAAGCAGGATTACAAGCAGGTCTAAAGCAAAAGCAGGTCTAAAGCAGGTCTAAGCATGACTAAAGCTAAAGCAGGTCCTAAGCAAGGTCCATAGAAGCACGTCTAAAACCAGGTCTAAAGCGTCTAAAGCCGGTCTAAAGCAGGTCTAAAGCAGGTCTAAAGCAGGTCTAAAGCGGTCCAAAGCGTCTAAGCATTAAGGCAGGTACGGTTAAGCAGGCTAAAGAGTCTAAGCAGTAAAGCAGTCTAAAGCAGGTCGAAGGAGTAAAGCAGTTAGGACTAGCGTCTAAAGGCAGGGTCTAAAGCAGGTGTCTAGAGGCAGGTTAAAGCCAGGTCTAAAAGCAGGTCTAAAGTCCAGTCTAAAGGAAAGCAGTCTAAAGCAGGTCTAAAGCAGGCTAAAGAGCTAGCTCCTAGGCAAAGCAGGTTTAAAGCAGGTCTAAAAGGTCTAAGCGGTTAACAGAAGCCAGTCTAAAGCAGGGATCTAAAGACGTTAGCCAGTCCTAAGCGAGTTAAGGTCTAAAGGGCAGGGTCTAAAATTAAATGCCGCAGCCAGGTTCTAAAGCAAGGCTAAAGTCGGTCTAAAAGCTCAGGTCTAAAGCAGTCTAAAGTCACGCCAGGTTCTAAAGCAGTCTAAAAGCGTCTAAAGCGGTCTAAAGCAGGTCGGTCTAAAGAGCAAAGCCGGTCCTAAAGCAGCTAAAGCAGTCTAAAGCAGGTCTAAAGCAGGTCTAAAGCAGGTCTAAAGCAGTAAAGCCTCCAGTGCCTGAGGGTGTGGATCAGGTGTGTGTATCCCTGAGCAGCTGCTAAATGCAGCAGAGTCATTCCTCTGTGTCGCGCTGATCTGTGGAGCCTGTCTGAAGCCACGCCCCCTCCTGCTGAAGCCACACCTCTTCCCTCTTTAGTTCCACCTTCTGTGACGGTAGCTCCGCCCCCTTCTTCAGCTGTAGTGACACGAGGCGACCTCCAGCAGGCACTCTTCATCATGCGCTCACACAAAGCTACAATGCGCTGCTCGAACCACTGAGGGCAGAAGAGTCAAACTACTTCAGACACATGAACCTTAGGCAGGAGAACCTTAGGCAGGAGAACCTTAGGCAGAACCTCGTGGGAACACCATGAGCTGCAAGATGAAACAGTTATACTACTTAGTGTCTATAATGAGTCAGAAGAGTGATTCAACCCTCAACTTCAGTCTCATCATCTTATCATGCCCCCTTATCCTGCCCCCAAAGGACAACACATATTTCAAGGACATTTTCCTAATTTTACATGTCTGTAAAAAAAAGCAGGTGAGACACATGTCTGGTGTCTCACCTGCTGAGTTTGTCCGGGCTTTACATTGGGCCCAGTGGGCACAAGAGTGGGCACAGGAGTGGGCACAGGAGTGGGCACAGGAGTGGGCACAGGAGTGGGCCCAGAGGGCACAGAGCTCAGCTGGCTCCCCGGGTGCTGCTGGTGCTGGTGGTAGTGCGTTTCTCTGGAGGACATCTCAGACATCCTCCGCTCCATCTGCTCCAGACGCTCCAGGATCGACATCCGGAACTGATTATCTACAAGCAACACACAACTCACGTTTATCTGAACTCCAACGCAGTCCTCAGAGTTAATTCATTCACAAGTCGACCAGTAAAATAATCATGTCTTCGTTCGTACCGTCCAGAGAGAGCCAGTCGAGTTGGGAACTGGGCAGAGAGTTGGCATTCCGCGCTCGGTATTCAAACAGAACCGAAGAGGAGACAGAACCTCCAGACTCCAGAACCTGCAAACAGACCAGCCCCGCCTCGTGGGCTGAGAACAAACACAGGTGTTAGAACCTCCAGAACCTCCAGAACCTTCAAACAGACCAGCCCCGCCTCGTGGGCTGAGAACAAACACAGGTGTTAGAAACCTCTAGAACCCAGAACCTTCAAACAGACCAGCCCGCCTCGTGGGCTGAGACAAACACAGGTGTTAGAACCTCTAGAACTCCAGAACCTTCAAACAGACAGCCCCGCCTCGTGGCTGAGAACAAACACAGTGTTAGAACCTCCAGAACCTGCAAACAGACCAGCCCGCCTCGTGGGCTAAGAACAAACACAGGTGTTAGAACCTCTAGAACTCAGAACCTTCAACAGACCAGCCCCGCCTCGTGGGCTGAGAACAAATACAGGTGTTAGAACCTCAGAACCTCCAGAACCTTCAAACAGACCAGCCCGCCTCGTGAGCTGAGAACAAACACAAGAGTTAGAACCTCCAGAACCTCCAGAACCTTCAAACAGACCACCCGCCTCGTGAGCTGAGAACAACACAAGAGTTGAACCTCCAGAACCTCCAGAACCTTAAACAGACCAGCCCGCCTCGTGGGCTAAAGACAAACACAGGTGTTAGAACTCTAGAACCTCCAGAACCTTCAAACAGACCAGCCTCACCTCGTGAGCTGAGAACAAACACAGGTTGTTAGAACCTCCAGAACCTCCAAACAGGCCAGCGCCACCAGGTGGTTGAGATGTAAAAGTTGATAACGGCACAGTGAATGCATAATATTCGTCCTTCTTTAGGAGACTGCAGCAGCAGCTTTATTGACTACATAAAGTCCAAAGACGAGTCTCTCCCTCGTTGGACCAGAGGAGCTTCAGGCTGCTCCGGAGGTTACACGTTACAGCATGAAACTTTATGAGACGGGTCAGAAGGAGGAAAGAGCAGATGTTTGAGCAGCTCAGCAGCGTTCAGAGCGACTGAACGTTCTGCTTCTCACATGGACTAAAACAGAAGCATGGCGTTACCAGGGCAGTAGCAGCGCAGGACTCCAGGCTGGATCAGAGACGCAGGAACCACACTCTGGTCAAAACACACACGAGTAACGTCCAGAAGGTTCATTCCAGGGACCAGTGATCAGAACCTTCACTCCACCCTGAAGGAGAGAGAGGGTCGAGAGGAGGAGCGGGTCAGAGGAGCAGAGGGGCAGAGGAGCTGAGGATGTTCTCACCTCGGGGTACGACCCACTCGGGGCTAAAGTCGGTGATGGCGGTGGTTCGTGGCGAGGGCCCGGGCTGAGGAAGGGCAGGAAGGACGAGGAGGGCGAGGGCTGCGGCGGGACCATGTAGCGCACGCCGGCGGGAAACGAGGCAGACGAGGAGGGTGCTAACGAAGGAGCTAACGAGGAGGGTGCTAACGAAGGCACCAGCACAGCTAACGGCGGCACCGCGCTGGGCTCTTCGCCGATGAGGTCAGAGATGAGGTCAGGGAATGGCGAATCGAAGGACAGCTCCAGCCCGCCTCCTCCACCGCCTCAGTATCCATGGAGACGGACCGCTGGGGCTGAGGAGGCGTTTCCACGGAGACAGCATCGGAGCCACGCCTTACGCCCTCCTGCTTCACCTGCAATGAAGAAACAAGAATGGTCTGTCTCTGGTCCGGTTCGGTCCGTCTCTGGTTCTGGTCTGTTCCGTCGCTGGTCCTGGTCCGTCGCTGGTCCTGGTCCGGTCCGTCGCTGGTCCGTGTCGGTCCGTCGCTGGTCCGGTTCGGTCCGTCGCTGGTCCCGTTCGGGTCCGTCGCTGTTCGGTCTGCTCTGGTCCGGTCTGTCTCTGGTTCGTCTGTCTCTGGTTCCGGTCTGTCTCTGGTTCTGGTCTGTTCCGTCGCTGGTCCTGGTCCGTCGCTGGTCTGGTGTCCGGTCCGTCGCTGGTCCCGATCTGTCCTCTGGTTCGGTCTGTCTCTGGTTCCGGTCTGTCTCTGGTTCTGGTCTGTTCCGTTGCCTGGTCCTGGTCGTCGCTGGGGTCCTGGTTCGGTCCGTCGCTGGTCTTGGTCTGGTCGTCGCTGGTCCCGGTTCGGTCCGTCGTGGTCCCGGTTCGGTCCGTCGTGGTCCGCTTTCTGGTCCCGGTCTGTCTCGGTCCGGTCTGTGCTGGTCCGTCTGTTCCGTCGCTGTCTGGTCCGTCGCTGTCCTGGTCCGTCGCTGGTCGGTCCGTCGCTGGCCTGGTCCGATCGCTGGTCCGGTCCGTCGCTGGTCCCGGTTCGGTCCGTCTCTGGTCCCTGGTCTGTCTCTGGTCCGGTCTGTTCCGTCGCTGGTCCTGGTCCGTCGCGGTCCTGGTCCGTCGCTGGTCCCGGTTCGGTCCGTCTCTGGTCCCGGTCTGTCTCTGGTTCTGGTCTGGTCCGTTGCTGGTCCTGGTCTTGTCTTCTGGTTCTGGTCTGGTCCGTCGCTGGTCCCGGTCATTTCTTTTGACTTCTCTGCAGAGCCGTGTTTGAACCTCTCTTTGGGTGTGGCTTGTGGAGCTCCTCCTGAGCTTAGGTTCTGTACCTGGACTGGGCTGGTCTGAGGCTGGGGGCTGAAGGTCACCAAGTTGTCACTGTGTCCTCTGCGTCTGATTGGTTGGTTGAGAGTCGTGGCAGACCAATAGGAGCGAGGAGCACTGCTCTGTCGTCGGAGGAGAGAGAGCCGCTGTTGGACTGAAACAGAGTCGACGTGAGCTCATTTTTACTCTGCAAAAGTTTAAATCTCCTAAACAGTCCGTCAGTGTCCACGTGGGGGCGCGCAGTGATGTAGCGTCGTCAGTGTCCAACGTGGGGGCGCCGCAGTAATGTAGCGTCGTCAGTGTCCACGTGGGGGGCTGCCGCAGTAATGTAGCGTCGTCAGTGTGCCACGTGGGGGCGCCGCGTAATGTAGTGTCGTCAGTGTCCACGTGGGGGCGCCGCAGTAATGTAGTGTCGTCAGTGTCACGTGGGGGCGCCGCAGTATGTAGTGTCGTCAGTGTCCACGTGGGGGCGCCGCAGTAATGTAGTGTCGTCAGTGCTCCACGTAGGGGGCGCCGCGTAATGTAGTGTCGTCAGTGTCCACGTGGGGCGCCGCAGTGATGCAGTGTCGTCAGTGTCCACGTGGGGCGCCGCAGTGATGCAGCGTCGTCAGTGTCCACGTGGGGGCGCCGCAGTGATGTAGCGTCGTCAGTGTCCACGTGGGGGCGCGCAGTGATGTAGCGTCGTCAGTGTCCACGTGGGGGCGCCGCAGTGAGCGTAGCCGTCAGTGTCCACGTGGGGCGCGCAAGTGATGTAGCGTCGTCAGTGTCCACGTGGGGGCGCCGCAGTGATGTAGCGTCGTCAGTGTCCACGTGGGGGCGCGCAGTGATGTAGCGTCGTCAGTGTCCACGTGGGGCGCCGCAAGTAATGTGGCGTCGTCAGTGTCCATGTGGGGGCCCACAGTAATGTAGTGTCGTCAGTGTCCATGTGGGGGCGCCTCAGTCAAAGAGAACTAAAGGTCCCAAACGTACCTGGATCAGGGCCCACTTTGTCGGAGGTCCCTCGAGTTCTCGCCCTCGTCTTTGTTTTCCGCTGCGTCTCGTCGTGTTTTTGTCCGTTTCTTCGTCGTCCAGTGTCCAGGCAGAGCGGAAGAGCGAGGGGGGCGGAGTCTGTGGAGCTGAGGGAGACAGCGAGGAGGCGGGGCTCGAGCCAACGCAGTGTTCTGATTGGACACGGAGCGGCCGTTACGTCTGACCTGTTTGGGCGAGTTCAGGAAAGCGTCGGGGTCGAACAGCGGGGGGTGTGGCCTGAGTGGGTGGGGGCGGGGTCAGGAGAAGGGGTGGGAGCAGGGCGACTGTTTCTGCGGCGACCACCAGGGGCTTGTTGTTGTTGTTTGTTGTGGCTGAGCACGGCGTTGGCAGTTGGAGGAGTGTGGCTGCCATGACGATCAGGGCATTCTGCGGCAGGGCCACGGCCGTCAGGTTGCCATGGCCAATCGGTGTAGTTACTGACGGCGATGGCGGTGGAGTGCGCCGGGAGAGGGGACGATGCAACTGTGAGAGAGAAAGAGGTGTACACTCAAAATGTCCCACAATGCACCTTGTGAAAAGTAGTGTCCAGCGATGGTCACTAGGGGTCACTATAGACCACAATGCACTGGGAGAGTGTGAAAAACAACAGCGACAGGTCTTTAAGTGGACTGTGACTCCCGAATATGAACTCAACACTTAAATAAACCGCCGCAAAGATGCTAGCGTAACCTTAGCCGCTAACCTTAGCGCGCTAGTCTAACCTTAGCCGCTAACCTTAGCAGCGCAAAAAGTCACCATCACAGGCAAAAAGTAGAATAATCCAGTCTTTGAGACCCAGGACTTGTCTGGGGATTATTGGTCCATAAATGTGTGTCAGACGGATTCGACCAATAATTATTACAGAAATCTATTTTTATCTGAGTTTCGCAGACTTTTTTTCACTGGGACGCCAGAGTCATGTGACCCGCGGCGAGGAGGAAGTAGTGAGCTGATTGAGTGCACTGTAGAGTCTGCTAAAGAGTGCAGGACTGTGGAGTGAAGGAGGGGTCAGGGGACGAGTGAGGACCTTCGGACTCACCTGGCAGGGGGGCAGGGCGAGGGGGCGGGGCTGTGTGTTTTGATTGGAGCAGGTTTCATCTCAGGTTTGTCGACTTTCGGTGAGATGATCCTGTGTTTGGTGCTGTTACAGCGATGGGGAATGTTCCCTCCAGAAGAGGCTGAGAAGAAGACAAAGTCACTCGTCTGCTGGGACTCCCCCCTCTCACCATGGTTACAGAGGCAGGCCCCTCCCTCCCCCTCTCACCATGGTTACAGAGGCAGGCGTGAGTCCTGGGCTGAGGTCTGGTTCTCTGTCGGTCCAGGATGTGTTGGACCAGGTCTTCGATGGTCGAGTCTCCAGGGCCAACGGAGCATTTCAGACTGTGAACTGAGACACAGAAGAGCTTAGGGACTCAGACCTGGACTCAGACTCAGACTGGACTCAGACCTGGACTCAGACTGGACCCTGGACTCAGACCTGGACTCAGACCTGGACTCAGACCTGGACTCTGGACTCAGACCTGGACTCAGACCTGGACTCAGACCTGGACTCCAGACCTGGACTCAGACCTGGACTCAGACCTGGACTCAGACCTGGACTCAGACCTGGACTCAGACCTGGACTCAGACTGGACTCAGACCTGGACTCAGACTCTGGATCAGACTGGACTCAGACTGGACAGACCTGGACTCAGACCTGGACTCAGCCTGGATCCTGGACTCGGTCTGGCTCAAACCCGGTCCGGTCCTGGCTCAAAACCCGGTCAACCCGGGCTCAGACCCGGGCCGACCGGGTCAGACCGGTCTGGTCCAGGGTCAGACCCGGTCCTGCTCAGACTTACACATGGGCCTGAGCTGGCTCAGCAGGTCGTCACGGCTCCAGCGTGTGTTGTTGTGGCGCTCGCTCACACACATCAGAGGACTACATTTCCCAGAATCCTCGGGAGACGGCACGTTCAGGTAATGAACCAGAACGATGTCCGGGTTCTGCACCAGAAACACACGAGTTACTCAAAGTACTACAGTAACAGTACTTCAGACCAGTACTGCAGTAAAAGTACTTCAGACCAGTACTGCAGTAAAGTACTTCAGACCAGTACTGCAGTAAAAAGTACTATCAGACCAGTACTGCAGTAAAGTAACCAGTACTTCAGACCAGTACTGCAGTAAAAGTACTTCAGACCAGTACTGCAGTAAAGTACTTCAGACCAGTACTGGTACAGACCAGTATGCAGTAAGTACTAAAAGTACAGACAGTAAAAGTATAAAAGTATTCAGACAGTACTGCAGTAAAAGCACCTGCAAGAAGCCAGTAGCAAGTCTGTGGAATGTGGGACATGGAGAATGAGTAACAGCCGTAAAGCTGAGGAGCACAAACACCATCATTTTAGTTTGACACAGACCAAGTGCTCATTCACAAACCCTGAGGACTCTAGAAGAACATCTGCAGCCTGGTCTAGACCTGGCACTCTCCTCTCTCTCTTTTACTCCATGCCCTGGACCTTGAGCTTCATGTGCTCCTCTCTGGCCGTCTCTTTTACCTCCATGCCCTGGACTTGAGCTTCATGCTCCTCTGGCCGTCTCTCTTTTACTCCATGCCCTGGACTTGAGCTTCATGTGGTCCTCTCTGGTGTTCTTCCCGTCTTTGCGTTTCTTCCAGGAGTATCCGTCTTCGATACTTGACCTTCTTGGGTTGTAGAGGATGATGCTGCCGTTCTTGGGCCTGAGACACCAGTAAAAACCTGGCGTTGGAAAGCCGAAAGAATCAGCAGAACACGGTGGAGACCATCTACCTGGTTTTGAGCGAGCAGCAGAGCCACTCATCGTGTCGGTCGAACGAGATCAGGAACGAGCGATCTCCTGCACAAACAGCAGCAAAGCGTGAGAGGATTCCAGCTGTGTCAGTTGCTTTTCTAATACAACGGATTGTATTTTCACGTCACAAAAAAGTCAAGTGTACAGTGTGTCATATTTGTGTGGATGAAAGTGTTTGTCCAGTGTGTGTCAGAATGTGTGTTAAATGTGTGATGTGACAGCGCCACCTGGAGGACACGCACATGTCTGACGTCAATCCAGTTTAATCACATTATGTCCACTGAGACTTTAACATGTTTTGTTCACACATTTTTAAAGGGCTTTAGTTTCTCAGTGTTGTTTGATTCAGATTGATCTCGTTAAATAACTGGAAAAATATGCAATACTTGTGTATTGGCCTTAAAAACTGCAACGCTTTCCCTTTGTGTTCCCTCATGTGGAGAGCGGCGAGCGTGACGGTCGGCAGCACAGGGCGGTCCGTGAGCAGTTGGCGAGCACAGCGCGGTCGGCGCGGCGGCGAGCACACTGCGGTCGGGAACACTGAAGTCGGCAAGCGCGGGGCCGCGAAGCGGGCGTCGGCGAAAGCGCGGCGGTCGGCGAAAGCGCGGCGGTCGGCGGAAAGCGAGCAGCGGCGGGCACACTGGGGCAGCGAGCACACTGCGGGCGGCGAAGACACTGCGGGCGGCGAGCACACTGCGGTGTGCTCGCAGTGTGCTCCGCCCGTCAGTGCCTCGCCGCCCTCGCCGCCCGCGGTGTGCCCCGCGCCGCCCCCTTGGCCGCAGGTGCCGCGCCCCCAGTGTGTCGCGTGTGCTCGCCGCCCACGGTCTGCTCGCAGTGGTGCCGCCGAGACCGCAGTGTGGCTCGCACCCGCATCGCTGCGCCGTGTGCCGCCGCCCGCGGCGTGCCGCTGTGCTGCTCGCCGCCGCAGTGTGCTCGCCAAGTGTGCTCGACCCCCGATGTGTGCCGCCCGCAGTGTGCTCGCAGTGCTGCTCCCACCGCAGTTGCTCGCGCCCGCTGTGTGCTCGCAGTGTGCTCGCCGCCCGCAGTGTGCTCGCAGTGTGCTCGCCCCCGCGGTGTGCTCGGCAGTCTGCTCGCAGTGTGCTCGCTGCCCGCAGTGTGCTCGCCGCCCGCAGTGTGCTCGCGCCCGCAGAGTACTCGCAGTGGCTCGCCGCTCGCAGTGTGCCGCCGCCCGCAGTGTGCCGCAGGTTGCTCCGCCACCCGCAAGTGTTGCTCGCCGCCCGTCTGTGCAGTGTCTCGCCGCCCACATGTCTCGCAGTGTGCTCGCCGCCCGCGGTGTGCTCGAGATACATGCTCGCAGTGTGCTCGCGCCCGCAGTGTGCTCCCGCCCGCAGTGTGCTCGCTCCCCCAGTTGCCCGCCGACTGCGCGCGCCACCGCCGCGCTTTCGCCGACCGCCGCGCTTTCGCCGACCGCCGCGCTTTTGCCGACTTCAGTGTGCTCGCCGACCGCAGTGTGCTCGCCGACCGCTCGCCGACCGCCCTGTGCTCGCCAACTGCTCACGGACCGCCCTGTGCTTGCCGACCGTCACGCTCGCCGCTCTCACATGAGGGAACACAAAGGGAAAGCGTTGCAGTTTTTAAGGCCAATAAACAAGTATTGCATGATATTTTTCCAGTTATTTTAACGAGATCAATCTGAATCAAACAACACTGAGAAACTAAAGCCCTTTAAAAATGTGTGAACAAAAACATGTTAAAGTCTCAGTGGAACATAATGTGATTAAACTGGATTGACGTCAGACACATGTGCGTGTCCTCCAGGTGGCGCTGTCACATCACACATTTAACACACATTCTGACACACACTGGACAAACACTTTCATCCACACAAATATGACACACTGTCACACTTTGACTTTTGTGACGTGAAAATACAATCCGTTGTATTAGAAAAGCAAACTGACACAGCCTGGAATCCTCTCACGCTTTGCTGCTGTTTGTGCAGGAGATCGCTTCGTTCCTGATCTCGTTCGACCGACACGATGAGTGGCTCTGCTGCTCGCTCAAAACCAGGTCAGATGGTCTCCACCGTGTTCTGCTGATGGTCCATTCTTTCGGCTTTCCAACGCCAGGTTTTTACTGTGTGTCTCAGGCCCAAGAACGGCAGCATCATCCTCTACAACCGCAAGAAGGTCAAGTATCGCAAAGACGGATACTCCTGGAAGAAACGCAAAGACGGGAAGAACACCAGAGAGGACCACATGAAGCTCAAGGTCCAGGGCATGGAGGTAAAAGAGAGACGGCCAGAGAGGAGCACATGAAGCTCAAGGTCCAGGGCATGGAGGTAAAAGAGAGAGAGGAGAGTGCCAGGTCTAGACCAGGCTGCAGATGTTCTTCTAGAGTCCTCAGGGTTTGTGAGATGAGCCTTGGTCTGTGTCAAACTAAAATGATGGTGTTTGTGCTCCTCAGTGTCTTTACGGCTGTTACGTCCATTCCTCCATCGTCCCCACATTCCACAGACGCTGCTACTGGCTCTTGCAGGTGCTTTTACTGCAGTACTGGTCTGAAGTACTTTTACTGTACTTTTACTGCAGTACTGGTCTGAAGTACTTTTACTGTACTTTTACTGCAGTACTGGTCTGAAGTACTTTTACTGTACTTTTACTGCAGTACTGGTCTGAAGTACTTTTACTGCAGTACTGGTCTGAAGTACTGTTACTGCAGTACTGGTCTGAAGTACTGTTACTGCAGTACTGGTCTGAAGTACTGTTACTGTAGTACTTTGAGTAACTCGTGTGTTTCTGGTGCAGAACCGGACATCGTTCTGGTTCATTACCTGAACGTGCCGTCTCCCGAGGATTCTGGGAAATGTAGTCCTCTGATGTGTGTGAGCGAGCGCCACAACAACACACGCTGGAGCCGTGACGACCTGCTGAGCCAGCTCAGGCCCATGTGTAAGTCTGAGCCAGGACCGGGTCTGACCCTGGACCGGCCCGGGTCTGAGCCCGGGTCTGAGCCAGGACCGGGTTTGAGCCAGGACCGGACCGGGTTTGAGCCAGGACCGAGTCCAGGTCTGAGTCCAGGTCTGAGTCCAGGTCTGAGTCCAGGTCTGAGTCCAGG
>BJKM01000846.1:0-182500 GCA_015082035.1 Chaenogobius annularis
GTAGTAGTAGTAGTAGTAGTAGTAGTAGTAGTATCAGCATTAAGGCTTCAACGATCATTTATAAAACAAATTCTCAAACTGTCGCTCAGAATCTCAGAAAACAATTATCTTGTGGATACAATTTTAACTTCTAAGTGGCGACAAACCAAGCCCACAGGATACAGGAGGATGGGAGGGCATCAAGGTGAAAAAGTAGATTTTGCATAATGTGTGTCCCTTTTATCAGAATGTGAAATACAAAACAAACAACCAATTTAAATCAAAAGTAAAGTCTGGCCGGTTCTTTTTATGTGACGATCGTTTCATTTTTATTTATTCAAGTTCCGATGTTAGCTTTAGCATTAGCATTAGCATTAGCATTAGCGTTAGCGTTAGCGTTAGCATTGAGACAAAAAGATCTGCCTACGTAATTTCCTGAGAGAAAAGTTTAAAAAGCAGTGGTAATACAAGTCGTAGTAGAAACAAGGACTTTACTCAAAAATATCTGCGCCTATTTTATGACGGACTTCTGGTCGATGCGCGTCAATGCAGAGATGCTAACGTGACACATGAATTAAGCGTAGCTAACTGCTACTGCGGGAAGTGCGTTCAGACTAAAATACTGAGCTGAAAACGGGACTTGTTTATGTTAAAAAGACTGTGAATCTGGTTTTCTTTCATGTAAGAAAGTAAAATGTTTCTGATTTTAGAGCGTTTTATTCTCCACGAAGTAGAATGTAATGCACTGTCAGCACGCTAATGTTTGCTAGCATGCTAAAGTGTGTTAGCTTTAGCGCTGACTGTAAACTCTGAGTCTCTGAGAGCAGGAGGAACGATACATGTGGACTGACTTCAGGAACAGCGCCCCCTTCAGGCTGTTAGGGCTGGTGTCGGCTAAAACGCATTCAAAGGGGGCGTGGCTCTGGTGAACAGCACAAATGTAACTACAGTTCTATGAAGTAGAGCACTGAAGGCTTCGCTGAAAGTGAAGTCCAAAACGCTGTGTAGAGTGTGTTGTGTGTAGTGTGTGTAGTGTGTAGTGTGTGTAGTGTGTAGCGTGTGTAGAGTGTGTAGAGTGTGTAGTGTGTGTAGTGTGTGTAGAGTGTGTAGCGTGTGTAGCGTGTGTAGCGTGTGTAGCGTGTGTAGAGTGTGTAGCGTGTGTAGCGTGTGTAGGCGTGTGTAGCGTAGTGTGTGTAGCGTGAGTGTAGGTGTGTAAGCATTAGCATGTAGCGTGACCTGAACTTGATACGCGTATGTTAGAGTTTTAGCGTGAGATGTAAGCAGGTCGCTAGAGATGCTGTAAATGTGATAGTGTGTGGGCTGTGAGTGTGTGTAGTGTGTGTAGAGACTGTCGTAGTTAGTGCAGTAGATGTGTGTAATTGTGAGTGAGTGTGTGTGTGATAAGTGTGTGTACTGTGTGTAAGTGGTAGCGAGTGTGCTAGCGTGTGTGTAAGTGTGATGTCAGTGTGACCTGAGTAGAGTGTTACGTGTGCTTAGTTTAGTGTGTGTAGTGTGTAGTGTGATACAGTGTGTGTAAATAGTGTGTGTAAAGTGTGTGTGTGTGTGTGTGTAGTGTGTGTAGTGTGTAGTGTGTGTAGTGTGTGTAGTGTGTGTAGTAGTGTGTAGTAGTGTGTAGTAGTGTGTAGTGTGTAGTGTGTGTAGTAGTGTGTGTGTGAGTGTGTGTAGTGTGTAGTGGTAGTGTGTAGTGTGTAAGTGTGGTGTACTGTGGTGTAGAGTGGTGTGTAGTTAGTAGTGTGTATGGGTTGTTAGTGGTAGTGTGTGTAGTGGTGCTAGCTTGTGTAGTGGGTAGTCCTTCTGCAGAACCATCTCTACATCCACGCGTTTCCTGCCCCTCTCACAGCCTTATCTCCAGCCAGTGCTCTGCTGCGCCTGGATCTCTCTCTCACGAGCGTTTGTCTCTTTCCACCGTTTCGCGACGACCTCCACTCACACCGGACCCTACCATCTCACGCACACCCACCCCCCTCTTCTACTCTTAAACACTCTCTCTAGCACAGTACTGCCGGACGAGCATTCCATTTTACAGCCACATGTCTCTCTGTTCCTTCATTCTGGTGCGCCAGCACACACCGGTCTTACAGTCAGAGCACTGTGGGCCCCAATCTTCTCACGGGCCCAATGCTCCACCTTACGTGCACAGCGCTACGCGCGCGGCATCTGCATCCGTCTCTACACCACCGCCTCCTCCTCGCCACCCACTCACTCGCCGCCCTCCCATCCCCTCAAACGATCCCGGCCCCCTTGCCCTGCACTCACGTGAACCCCGTGCGCCTTGTCTTATCTCGCGACAGAAGGACCGGCGCCCTTTACTCACCAAGCACTCCCCAATCTACAAGAACCTCCACGCCGGCCCTATCCTCAACCCCCCCTTCATGCCACTTCACGCTCTTCACTGTCTATCTATCTCTCTTCCTTCCTATGTCCTTCTCGGTACTTCACCGCGCTCTTCCGTCGCACTCCGAACCAGGCCGCTTCCCACGAACCTCCAGACTCAAGGTCCCTCAACTCATCTCTGCCTCTGCAATCGCTCCACTCGCTCCTCCGCCTACCTCCATCCTCATGCTTCCTCCATCCTCCCATGCTCCTCCTCCACCGTCAGATACCATCTCAATCCCTCCTCAAAGCTTCTGAAACACACATGAATAAAAATAGCGAAACGCGGTCTCTAACCGAACGATCTGCATTCACGCCAGCCGCCTGGATCTCCTCTGCTCCCTGCATTATTCTCACGGATCTGCTTGACCGACCCTCCTCTCCTCTCCCTCGCCCATCCTGGCGCTTCACAGCCGGCGCCTGCCTGCCGCTCGCCCCTCCTGCCACCCTCTTCACGCCGCCCTACCACTGCACGCGCGTCCCTCCTCCCAAACCCAACATCTCTATCGCCGCCCCTCTCTATCCTTCCATCCCTTCTCACAGCACGCCGCATCCTCACCCCACCCCTTCACTCCCCCCTCCTCACGCCGTCCCTCCTCTCTCACGCCAAGCCGTTCATGCTACGTCTCGCGTACTTCTCCTCACTAGCATCCTGAAGCTATCCATTCATGGCGCGCCCAGCGAACACAACACAACACACTCTACTCACTACCAACAACCTGGCACAGAGACACTTTAGCAACATCCAATAATATACACTTGCACATTTGACCACACACACACGACACACTCCTCAAACGCTCAGACCACATCTTCAAGCACCCAGCGAATCTCTCTCCTGTCATTAACGCACGCACCTCGCAGTTCCTCACGTCCCAACCACCCTCTCGTGCGATCTGCCACACCTCTTTATCGACCGCACGCTCCTCACGCCCGCCACTCCTCACGCCGCCCTCTCACGCCGCCCTCCTCCTGCCGACCTTTAACCTTCACGCCGTCCTCACGTCACGTGTCTCAGCCGCCCTACCTGACACCTGCCACCCCACGATCTCGACGGCCCAGCCTCTACTCCGCCCTGCAAAACGCCGCCTGCTTCACGCCGCCGCTCCCTGTCACGCGCGACCCTACCTTGATCCTGTCCGCTCCTCTTCACCCGCCCTCCTCACTGGCACGCGCCTGTCCTTCATGCGCGGCACCTCTTCACACACCCCTCCTCCTGCCACCCTCTCACGCCGCCGCTTGCTCTCACCCCACCCCTCTTCACGCCGCGCCTCTCTCACCGCCGCCACTCCGTCTACGTGCGCGCGCCTCTCCCGCGTTCACGCGCCCCTACTTCACGCCGCCGCTCCTCACAGACCAGCCCTCCTGTGCCCTCCACTGCTCATCGCACCGACCGACACTGCATCACCTCAATCTCAGGACCGCCCTCTTCTCACGACCGCTCCCTCTAGCCTCTAGCCGCCAACAACAAGCAGGGTCCCATCTTTACGACGGCCGTCTCCATCTCACCTGGCACGCTGCCCGTCTTCCACGCCGTCGCCCTTCCTCACGCCACGCATCCTTCGCTCCTCCAGCGCCGGCGCCATCTTCAAACGCCGCCTACTTCACTCGCGTGCCCTCCTCACGCTCTGCCCTCCTGCGACGAGCGCGACCTACACTCCTAGCCGTCACACCCACTCTCACGCCGTCCTCCTCACGCCAGCCCATCCTCCATGCGCCGTCCCTCGTTCAACGCCGCCCTGCCCTCACGGCTCGCCATACCCTACCTCCTGCGCGGCCCTCTTCACGCCCGCCCCCCTCACGCCGCCCTCACTCCTGCCGCCCCTCTTCACGCCGCCCTCCTCGCGTGCCCACCCTCGTTCATCCGCCCTCCTCCTAGCCGACCGCTCTTCATCCGCATCTCCCTGGCAACCACGCCTCTGTCAACCCGCTTCAACTGCGCTTCTTCTAGTCAACGAGACGCGACGGTGCGCGTGTGACCTCATTATCTATTGTACCGTTCGGCCTCAGCATACATGTAGCTACCAACGGAAAGAACCCGTCAACCATGATCCTTAGCGTATCAACCGCCTCGGACCGTAGCTCTTGTTTTACATCTTTTAAATTCGCAGCGTTATGAACACCACGGTGCCGCGCAACTCCTTGCCTCGTACACCTACAACAACGTGTCTCCTTCACTCTGTGTCTCATGGCATTTAATCTGAAATCTCTGCCCCTACTTACTTATCTCATTCATATACTTGAGTCAGTGACTTTACTACATTCCCTGGGCCTTCCCTACCCTCTGCTAGTCAAGTGTTCTCGCCGCCCCTTTCCTCCCGCTCCTCCTGGACTCTGCCGTGCCCTCCCAAATGTCTTCACGCGGTCCCTCTCGCGGTCATCTGGGTCCAGCTGACTGCGCCTCCCACAACTATGATCTCGCTCGGTTCCTCCTGACCCTTTCCACCTAGCTCGAGGGAGCGGCCCGCCGGGGATTCAGCTCGACCTTCGCTCAGCCTCCTGTCCGAGAGCCTCCAAGACGCATCCCACGCCCACACACTCCCCCTCACACGCCAACAACTCCCTCGCACTCATTCCAAATCATCGACCAACCATACCGACAGAACCACGCCCACCGTCCCTCACAAGCCAGCGCCTCCACATCCACCACTCACACAGTACGCCGCACCCCAACCTAAAAACATCACCGCCACACGCCCACCAGTCTCAACAGCAACCTCCAACAAGACATCCCGACCACACACCTAATTCCCATTCCAATCCCAGCGCACCCCGACTTATTCACACGGTCCCTTTACACATCTAACGTCCGCCAACCCCTAAACACTCTCACCTTACACCCATTGCACGTCCCAACAATCCATTCACCAACCACGACCCGCCTCTCTTCTATCTCATCGTCACACACCGCACCCTTCTCACCTTACACACCCGCCATCCCTCCTACTTACCATCCATCGCCACGTCCCTCACTACAACCCACTCACTTCTCTTCACTCACGCCCGCAAAACCTAATCTATCCAACCCACCGCCTCTTCACCAGCACTCCAGCCCACAATACCCATTTCCCAATCGCCCGCACCCATCACTTCATACCAACGCCAGCCCTACCGACTTCACGCCGCCACCCCCCATACGGTTTCACCCAGCTTCCATCCTCTTACCAACCAGCACTCCAGCCACCCTACATCCGCGGACTCCAAATGACAACCATACCACCCCCAACAAGCCATCCACCCATCGACACTTCTACACGCCAGCCGCATGCGCACTCACCCACATAACCCATTTCCACCGAAACCGCTCACCCTCTCCTCCATGCCACTCCGTCACACACCTACTTAACCACGATCCACCCAAGCACCACGCCAGCGCTCCCACTCCACACATCCGCCGCCCCACCCCAACAGGTACTTCCAGCCATCGCACACATCACCCCAAGCACACTCCCACCACTCACCCAATTTTCACCCAACCAGCACATCACCCGACCACATCACCAGCATCGACATCACCCAACCTACATCCATCCGACACACTACCAGCCCAACATCTACCCCACCACTCACACCGACAACCGTCAAACCCAAATCACCCCACACTCACAAAACAAATACACTGTCAGCCACACAATCATCTCTACCAATATCACCAAACCAACACTTCCATCCATCCAACACTCAGCGCCCAGCCACATCACCTCACCAGCTAGTTTCCTCACGCCCCGTAACCCAAATGCTCCCCCAACCTCCGACATCTCATTCCCACCCCAACCACTCCCTTCACACACAAATAACGCAAGCGACCACCTCTATCCACCAACATCTCATCACACCAGCCCAATCACACCATACCTCACCATTAGGGCACCACCCACACACCCAACTATCATCCTAACGCCCGCACACCTCTCACCACTATCATCAAACAAGCAGCTACCGCACCTCACATATAGACAACAACGACCGCATCCACAGCCAACTCAACCACAACATCATCCCCACACATCATCCTCACACATCACCCCCCAACCCTAAACCATTTCAGGCCGAAACACATCCTCCTCACGCACAG
The DNA here is from genome assembly GCA_015082035.1 of Chaenogobius annularis. Lineage (NCBI taxonomy): Eukaryota > Metazoa > Chordata > Actinopteri > Gobiiformes > Gobiidae > Chaenogobius > Chaenogobius annularis. The sequence continues at coordinate 6,449 of BJKM01000846.1, forward strand.
CCTACGTTACCAACCTAACAGCCACCACCCCACCACATAACAACAAAGTCTATCACGAGATGACATCACATCACACCACCAACATCACCAAGCGCAAATTCAACGACACAACACGAATTCAACTTAGACTAAAAATCTATGCGACCAAAATACAACGAAAGTCTATCTCACGACAAATTCACATCATAACATGTTCAACCAAATAAACAACGGACTCCGATCACACACGACAATCCAATCGACAAAAAGCGCAATCCACCTCAAGACATCCCACCGCACCCCCAAACCGTATTCCCCGATACATCAGAAACACCGTTTCTACCCCCAAGACAGGAGTTCACCCCTCCCAAGACATAAACTCCACAGTGCCCTACAAAAACAAAATCCCCTAACCATAGATCAATCTCTAACCACAACATCACCCAACCCTAGAACATCGACACATCATCTACAAGTTGGCGACTGCTCTATAACGATCCTCCAACAAACAGCAGACATCCTCCCACAAACCAGACATTCCTACCAGTGCACTATCAACACCACAGAAGAGTACCAATCACCACGAAGCTAACACGCAGCACATCAGCAGTCCAAACGATCAATTAAACAAACTGCAGGAAAAAGCTGAAATTCAACACAGAAAAAAAGACATCTCCATCCACAAAAAAAGCCATAGAGTCGTGCCCAGTTCCGTAATCGCATTAACACGCCACTCAACCTTGAGATCCCCTCACAAAAACACACAAACTGCTAAGCCCCTTACAAGGGAAACTAAGGAGACAGAGCCACAGCGAATCGATGGCCAATATATAATTACATCAACAATGCTTACTCACTATCGCGATGCACCAGCACATTGCCCAGACGTGTCTCTTAATAGCTACGTTGAACCGAAAAAATGCAAATCTCACCATGATATAACTGTAACATAACAAACAAGCTCACCACGACCTCGACTAAGATACAAACATTCAACCCAAACATCACCAAAACAAACCTACAACCATCCCCAGGCCCCTTATCAACTATCACACACGAGAACATATGGCGACCTACTAACAGCGAACCGCACCACTATACAGGCGGATCTTTCCACCAACAACTCATACAAGCGTCTGCACTCGGACCCAACATAAAATACATCCGCATCACCCACATCTACACCCTTCACCCCACGAGCAGACAGGTCACATCACCCTACAGTCTCACGCACCAGAACAGTGCACTCACATAAGAGTATCAAACAGAACTCACCAAACAATCATCAACCAAACACCCCGGAACCGTCCACCGTAACACACACAAGCCAACAGCATCACTCACGTTAGCACATATTCACTCCAACATACTTCACCGCAAACACATCAACCCCACCCGACATGTGAACACACAATATATCCCACAGATTATCTCCCCACACGCCCCACAACATACCAAATGGCCCATTTCAGAACAAAGCCAGGCACACAAATAGTGCTGACGGTATCTGTTAAAAGCGCCATCTAAGTTACCTAGAAGACAGCGAAGCAAAGCCAGAGGCCTACATATACAAACACAGGACAAAGCCTAAAGTCCGACTGGTCAAAAGAGCACGCGACCCAGAACGCAAGCACAGCGCGACAGCCAAGCTCATCTCTAAACGAGCACACAAGTCAGAGCCACAAAACATGCGTACCCTAACAAGCCACTAGAGGCGGAGCGCATAAACCAACAGACTAGACATTTCGTGACTTAAAGCCCAAAAACCAGACAGTAGCCAGGGACATCGAACGACTCAAAAGCAGCACTAAAGTTCACTAGTCCCCCCGATCTATAGCTAAAGAGCCTGCATCCATACTGAGCTAGTGGTTAACACAAGGCGACTTTAGTGGAGAATTAACTAGTAACAAAGAGTTTGTACTCTTGACATGCAATTTCAAGGCCAAAAATCAACCATCATACTCACTTCGCCTAAGTCACTGGCAAAACATCTATATCTAGAGATCACGAAAAACAGTGTTGTGATTGTCACACAACTATGGAAACACAGTGGATACATACGCCACAGAGAATTTGCCGATTTCGGTATAAAGCAGAGACTAAAGCAGATGGTGTCACACAGAGATATTAAACCTGTCCTTCGCTGTCTTAGGACTTATAGCATGGTGTCTTTCCAATTAAGCTTAAGGGATCTGAGAAGCAGGTTTCCTAAATCCCTAAACTGCACATAATAGCTATATGATGGAGTACAGCAAGCAGGTACTTAAAGCCATAACCATATAGAGCGAGGACTAAAGCAGAGTCTAAACACAGGTCATTAAGCAGGTCACCTAAAAGCAGGTTTCTAAACCAGGTCTAAAGCAGTGCTCATTATAGCTGCACGTCCTAAAAAGCAGGACTAAAAGCAAGGAACTAAAGGCCAGGTCTAAAAGCAGGACTAAATAGAGCAGGTCTAAAGCAGGACTGAACTGCATGGTCTAGAGAGCCGGGATCTAAAAGCGGGAGTACATAAAGACAGGTGCGGTAAAGCAGGAACTAAGAGCTAGGACTAAAAGGCAGCGTACTAAAGCAGGTCCTAAAGGCAGTCTAAAGCAGGCCTAAAGCTACGACGGACTAAAGGCAGGGTCTAAAGCAGGGCACGTAAAGCCACTAAAAGTCAGGTCTAAGCTAGGTACTAATAGACAAGGTCTAAAAGCAGGTCTAAAGCAGGATATTAAGTAGGAGGAGTAAAGACAGGGTCTCAAAGCAGGACTAAAGCGAGGCGAACTAACACACTGGCTCCTCAAAGCGAGGACTAAAGCAGAGTCATAAGATGGTACTAAAGCAGGTGTCTCAAAGTAGCAGGACTCGTAAAGCACAGGCTCTTAACAGCAGGTCTAAAGCAGACATACACATGGTCACGTCTGAGTAGCGTCATAACACTCCGAGAGGTATCAGTATACATAGCAGGTGACTAAGCAGGTCTAAAGCAGTGGACTAAAGCAGGTCTAAACCCCGGTTCTAAAGCAGGACTAAAGCAGGTCTAAAGCAGGACTAAAGCAGGACCCTAAAGCAGTTCTAAAGCAGGACCTAAAGCCAGGTCTAAAGCAGGTCCTTAAACGCGATAAGGACATTATAAAGGCTATGCGACTTAATGCAGGTCTCCAAAAGTCCTAGAGCCCTAAGCTACAAAGCGAGGCACTGACAAGCAGCGCTCTCTACAAGCAGCCTTTAGAAGCCAGGTGCCATCAGCATCAAAACCACGTGTCTAATAGCTCAGTGGTCCAAAAGCACAGCGATCTAAAACAAGGAACATAAACAGCGGGCCTCCTAAAGCAGGCGCGTCCATCAAACACACAAACAGACACAACTCGAGAAGCAGCCAAGTAGTGTTATCAGATATCTTCTTTTGTCACCAAAAAGAATAGATCATTGTGTTTTCCTCAGATGCAGTTGTACTATGCCAGGTGCGTGGCGGAGCTCTGGAGTCACAGAGCTATTAACTCTATAAAACACTATAAGAGAGGAACTAAAACCATAACAAAAAAATCAATGACGCGGCAGCAGCTGATTAGGCTCAGGGCGTTTCCACGACAACAGGCTGAGGAAGAGGGGAAGTAAGGTGCAGAGCTCAAATCCGGCATTTATTCTAGAATCAGACCAGGTTCTAAATGTGCTCAAATGTTCCTGGTCCCATGGCGTGGCGTTGGAGGAAGTCTGGGAGCGCCCGCTCAGTCGCTCTAGGCAGCATACACGTCGGAATCCACCAGTTGTCATCACGTTGGCTAACGCCGTCTCGCGCGGCCGCACCCGCTTTCCCTGAGGGTGATGATCAAACAGCGAACCGCCAGCCCCTAGATAAGCAAAAAAAACACGGATTTGCGAGTCTCATTGTGTGTAATAAAAGCATGCGAAATGAGGCAAACACATGATGCGTTGTTATAGATATCCCAGAAAGTCAACTGGATGAGGCAGAGCTCCTAGCAAGTGTGACCGGGCTGTGAGGCACATTTCCGGTGAAGAGAAGTGATGACGAGCAATTGTGACCTATGAAATGATCCATACGCATCTCCCGTAAAGTGATGTCCCGCTGAACGAGGCTGTTTGTAGCTCTGGTCCAGAGTAGAGGCCCTAACCTGGAACCAATCGAGAGGACACCGTTTCTCCTCTCCGTGGTTGGGTGAAAACCCTAGGCGTCAGAGCTTTGTAAGCAAAGCACCCACGTACATTCGAAAACATGTAAAAGAAAATGCACCTCTCTTCGCTCGCTCTCTGCATAAGACCCAAATCCCTAGCAATAGCGAGCTGCTGCGAAGTATCCTATTCTGCACACGGGTAACTCCCTCCAGACGCGACAATAGTATATCTTCTATGCAATCTGCTGTTAAATTGATCGAAACCAGATAAAGAATGAAGCAAGAAGTCAGAGAACAGTTTCTGCGTACAAGTCAGTAGCGGTCCAAAGTCTGACAAGTCAGAACTGCAGACGTCACCCAGAGTGTTTGGAAAACCACCTCACGAAGAGCTTGCAGCCTTCTTACGTGACCACACATATCAAACCATTTATTATGTTTCAAAAGGTAAGAGTTTTATAATGGTGATGAGTCAATGAGAGATTGAACTTCACTCGATCTGCCGAATGAACAACGAGAACACCAGGGTGTGCGAGTGGTAGTAATCGCAAATCTTAGTAGATTGACAATACAGAGATTTCATGAACTTCTTTATTTATAAAATGTTCTATTATGACATATACGTTGAGTGTCAAGCTCCACCTATAATTCCCGCATGTCTCTTAAAGTTGCATGACAGGTGACGAGTGTTTCCCCTGCCTCCCCCTCTACATCCAGAAGAACTTCCTTTCATCCTGCCTTAGAAGAGCGTGATGTTCTCCGTCCGTCGAGTGGGGGTCCAGCTCCTCGTTTGTCATCTTGTCCTCCTGTCCAGTGCGGACTGGAGGGAGGGATCTCTGCTCTTGGCTGTGAGACTGACACTCTCCAGGTTTCTACTTCTTTCCCAAAGAGGTTGGTAGTTTCTTCCCGATGCGCAGGAAGGCAGGTGGAAGGTGTAAGAGGGCCGAGGGCTTTCTGGCGGGACATAAGTGCGAGGCGGCCCGACTGTGGGACCAAGTCTTATGAATCTGAGATTTAAGATCTGTGTATCACCAGGAAGTCGCCCTTCGAGGTGCGCTTAGCACAAAATACATTGAATTGGATAATTGTTGCCCGTGCCACAAGGACAAAACGAAAGGGCGGGCAGGAAAGTGTAGCCGGCGTCAGGTTGCATCTGCACGAGCAGGTGGATGGCCAGCTCAACGCGTTGATATCAACACGAGTGTGACGTTTCCGTGACGCATGTAAGATTGTAAGTGTCTAAATAAAATAGTATCCAGAAGAATGGTCCCGTTGTACGTGTACGATGGCGAGTCAGAGGACGGCATGGGCGCCTCGAAGGCACTACATGCAGACACTTAAATCGTGGAATCACTTCCGAAATGAGTGTGAGTTGGGTCTACGATCTTTCTCTGAAACATGGGACGTGCCGACGCTCCAGGAGTGCTCAGCACCGCTGAGATTTTCAGGTTGGCAGAATTCTGTTAGCTCATATTCCGTTGTAGTCAGAGCCCAGGTAAAGGAGGCGGAGTCACGGCACGCGCGCTATTATAATAAAATCTTGTTTTTACTGGCAAGACTGTTAGGCAATTCAAGAGAGGATGCGTCCAAGCCTCGAAGACGAGTTGTTAATGCAGAGCCTTGGAGGAGTATGGGCTTGGGTCCAGAATAATACTTCGAGGTCAAAGTTCTTTCTAGCCGTTTGCTCCTGTCGTGAGCTCGCTGCAGGAGCTTGTCTTTAATTTAGAGTGACATCAACATCGAGTTGGTCGAGGTAAACTGCTACAAAGAACTCACTCTTATTTACTGCTCCACCCGACGCGGACCGCGTTAAAGACCCCAACTTAGAGGCAACATTGGAGGCTGGGCCATTATTCTTCCAGCAACCAAGCCCTCAGAACGACCATTGTAGTGGTGTCTTTCCTCTGGACCTCAGTGACCGCTGACCCCCCTGTTGGGTCGTGAACACAAAATGTATTCCAATCCAAATCCTCCCTGCTGTAAGTCCCGTTCATAAGAGGTGAGTAGAAGGCACGTGCTGAACGAGGTGCCACTTTATCTCCATAAACACAGTGTTCAAGAAGTCCCAGTATGACTGATAAACACGCCCCTCTTTAAAGAGTCAGGGTCAAAACAAGAATAATCCCTGGTTCTCTCCAGACAAAGGGCAGAAGCCATGGCAACCAATCAGCAGCAGATTCATGTGTTTCTACAGTTTGTAAATCCAAAGCATCGGACGACGTCACGAGTTTCACTCAATCAGACAATTCTGCTCAACTTTGGCAAACGGTTAAATCCAAATGAAATGATGAAAGATTCAATCAGCCTGAAAACAAATACATATATTTGTGATGTGTTTAATCATGAGGCTCCGCCTGCTGCTGTACTCAAATACAGATACCTGATGATAAGTACTTTCCCTAAAGCCCTTTACACAGTATGAAGTATTAAATATGTTACTTTTGTTATCAGCTCCACTAATAGTAGATTGTTTAACTCATGTTTTTAATCTCACAGTTCACACTGAAATTATCCCGTTACTATGGAAACTGCTTTTGTTTCCCCTTTGCCCAAAAGAGGCCAGAAAAATTATTAAAATAATTTCCGTCCAATTTGAAAACCATCGTAGCAAAACTCTTGTAGAAGCAGGACTTAGAACTATCACAGCAGCTCCAAAGGTATAAATGATATTACCATTGGACAATCACAAAGAATGTGCTGTTGTTTTTGTTGATTTGTGTGTTTGAGGATCCAGGGCTCCATAATCTTGACCACATCTTTACCCTCAGGGTCCTCTTCAATACCAACAACCTGCAAATTACATCTGCTTTCTCGGTTCTCCAGGCCCAGTTGTCAACTGGTTTGTCAATTCTGCCACTTTGGTTTGTAAAGTAGAGACAGTGTCCCTCAGGTCAGACCTCCTCCTCGGCCGCTGTGGCTCGAGGGTCCAGCTCGCCATTCTTGGATGTCAAATGTTGCATTTTCCCCATGGTAACGTCTATCTTTGCGTCCACTGTCTTTGGAATCTTGTCAGAAATCTCCTGGAAAACCGCCGTGATCACCGGGTCTATTCTCCACCGCCGCGTCAGCAGCAGAGTTCGAGCCGGAACCCGGGCGCGCAGGGCCTGGGTTGGCTTGGAGCCAGCTAGCTTGAATGTAGCATTGCTAGCCTGATTCTCGGTGTGGTTTTTCTTCGACATGTTCCTGAAGTAAGTGTCCAGGCTCATTATGCGTCTCCCAGGTGAACTCGTTATAAACATGGATTCTGTCCACGGGTTCGACCGCCGCCCCACAGACATTCTCCGGGAAGTCTCCAGGTGAGATTTTGATGAGGAACAAGGTTAAAATAGGGTTAAAAAGGACATTAAACATTAAAGCACTTTAAGTCAGGTTTTGTCACATTCAGTTGCGTTTTTCTTGCTTTTTGCAGCTTCTCACAAACTTCTTTTGTGAATCACTGAAATAAAGTAAAATTCAGATTTAGATTTGATTGAGTTCTGAGTCTCACCTGTTCGAGGAAGGAGATCTGTAGTTCTGGTTTGTGTAGATTTCCTCCAAACTGAACTCTTTTCTTCTTCAATCTGGAAATAAAATTCAGACCTGATTTAGTCCTGGTTCAGACCTGGTTTACACCCGGTTTAGACCCAGTTTAGCCCTAGTTTACTGGTTTTGAACTGGTTTGGGACCTGGTTTGGACCTGGTTTGGACCTGGTTTGGACCTGGGTTTAGACCTGGTTTAGACCTGGTTTGGACCTGGTTAGACCTGGTTTGGACCTGGTTTGGAACCTTCCAACCCAAGGGTTTTGCGGACCCAGTCTTAAATTCGGCACAGGTCTAAACCGTCCGAGGTTGTGTGATCACAAACCAGCTTGGCGTTAACCTGAGCCAGTGGTTACACATATTAAGCACCACTGGAGTTTTTGCTGTAGAACCTGACGCCGATGGTTCTGCGTACCTAGGGAACCCAGTCATGTTAGACTGAGGTCATCAAGACGGTCTCTCAAAACTATGGGTGCTTCCAAACCCTAAGTCTAGAGACCTATTGGGACCTGGGGTTAGGTTTAGACCTGTAACCCAGGGTTCTAACTCTTTAATTGGTCTCAAATACTACGCAAGCCGTTCGCGAAGGTACTCAGTGGTCCCAAACCTAGGTTCCAAGACCAGGGGTCGTAACCCAGGTTTAGGTTCTATAAGACCTGGCTCCATGATGGACAGGCGTTGCTTCAACTCAGGTCTTTATGAGACCTGCGCTCTTCAGGGAGTCATCGTGTAGAACCAGATTCCAAAACCAGGTGGTCGTAAAACCATTAGCGCGATACCTTTTAAGCTGCAAGTTTGCCATATGACCAAGCTGCGTTTAACCCAGGTCTAACCCATAATTGCTGGTCTAACCCAGGTTTCTTGACTTGTATACCCAGGTCTAACCCATGGTTCATTGGGATCTTACCACCTCGCAGGTGTCGTAGATCCCTAACCTGGGTTCTAGGTACCCAGTAAGCCTGGGTGGTTTGAGACCTGGGTTTAGACCTGCTGTAATTCCAAGGTTGCTTAAGACATAGCGGTTAGAACCGGGGGTTTCAAAACAGGGTCAAAATCAATCCCTAGTCCAAGTACCTGTGGTTCTTTGTAGACCCAAATTGGTACCATTGACCTGGCTGTTAGTAGACTGGTTATAGAACATGGTGGTTCCAAAACCAGTGTTGGCACTGGGTCGTTAGACCCTCGTGTCCAAAGCTCAGGTTCCCTAAACCAGGTAGATCCTCTAACGCCAGGGTTTGGACTACCGCCTTGCTAGGTTAGGACTTCCCAGGTGTGATCTATAAACTCTCAGTTATTCAAAACCAGTCTAAACCATGGTCTAACCCAGGTCTTAAGAACCCTGAGGTCCAAACCAGGTTCTATAGGAACCCCTGAGGTTCTAAAACCTGTAGGTTGTGATAAACCCACGCGTCTCAAACCACGCTGGGTTCTTGGATCCTCAAACCAGGTCCAAAACCAGGGGTTTTTCGGACCTAAGGCAAAAGACCTGGGCTCCTGAGGACGCTCTCGTAGCCGTCATAAGGACGTTGGGTTAATTCCAAACTGCGAAGCCCTGAGTTGTTTTCGACCTTGGTTTACTCTTCAGGATTTAGGACCTGGCCGCGAGTGCTCTAACCCCAGGGTTCACTTTGGTCTTGGCACCTAAGTGTCTTCTGCACCTGGTTTGCGACCTGGGGTTTTAGACCCTAGGACTTCTCAAGAACTGGGTCCCAGTCGCAATTGGTATTATGGGAACCTCAGGGTTTCTGGACCGAGTTTGAGGAACCTGGTTTGGAACACTCACGGTGTTCGAAACACTGGTTTGAGCGACCAGCTTGATATCTTAGGGGCCTTGGACTGTTTTAGGACCGTGGTGCGTGAGACCTTGAGGACGTGTAGAACGCATATTGGGATACCTTGAAGTGTATCTCCTAGGGACCTTGAGTTTGAATGACAGGTGGTGCTGAATTTTATAGATACCTGTGTTTCGACAGACTTGAAGTATATGGAGACACTGTGTTAGACTCTGCAGGTTTGTGGTGAGGGAACATTCGTATTCCGACCATACCAGGTTTGGAACACTCTTAGCTCTATGGCACCTGGTCCTATGACTTGGCGTTCGAGAAACACTTGGTTAGACTGGTTTGTGAGACTCTCAGGACATACTCAATAGACTCAAATCTAGGTTATTTACGAAATCTCTTTACTGGTTGGACCTTAGTTGTCTTAAGGACTTCTCGAGCTATAAATGAAGTTTGTGAGACGCTTTTGCCTAGACATAGAGCGTTAGGACACAAATGGCAGATTAGATTGATAGTTTGGTGAAACATCTTTTAGGACCCTTGTTATGTGTGCGACCTGGTTAATGTTATTGATGCCTTTTGTTAGACTAACTGTGATTTGGACCTGGTCTTGATACACTAGCCGTGTTGTAGACTTCTCTAGTCATTGGAACCTGAGATGCTTCACCTGTAGACTGTGGAGTTCTTTGACTCTGATTGTTAGAAACTGGTTTTCTCGTGACTTGGTTTGACGACCTGGGTTGGTAGACCTGGGTTAGACCTGGGTTGGACCTGGTGGCACGTGGGTTAGACCGCTCGGGGTTCGTAGACCCCTGGTTAGACGCCTGGTTTAGATGGTTGGTACGAGAATACCATCCTGTTGGTGTGGACCTAACGAGTTCAGCGTCTTGGGGTAGAGACCTGCATAGGATGTTGGACCTGGGTCAGGACCTGTGGACAGCTTGAGCTTTCCATGGAGGACCACATGTGTCTCGAAGCGGACATAGAGAACTCCGGCACCGAGTTCTTTGGACGCTGATCAGTTAGACGCTAATAGCCGACATTGCTAAGACACATTGTCAACGGTTCTAGTGCACCTGGCTCGCTTATGGCGACACACGCCGAGTTTGCACCCTGGTTAGACCTCGTGGCTGTACAGCCCTGGTTTGGGGACGCGTTTTCCTCTGGGAGCTCGATGGATTCATGCATCATGGGCGTGCATGACACCGCTGGGTCGCACTTGTTCTGGACCTGCGTTTAGACCTGGTTTAGACTGGGTCGCACTTGGTTTGACCTGGTTTAGACCTGGTTTGACGTGGCTGGTGTATACGACTGGGCTTTTAATGCACCCTAGCGGGCGTCGCACTTGGTTTTCCAGGTGTGAGCTAGTATCTGTGTGACATAGTAGGTCCTGCGCTCTATAGAGAGACTAGGTGTTGAGGCACGCTGAGAGATGTTATAAGAGACCTGGTTTGGGATAACCATGGGGTAACATCATGTGTCAATCGAATTTCGACACTTGCGTATAGTAATGACTCAGCTTTATGACGTGATTCACCTGGTTTGGACCTGGTCGTGAGGCACTAGTTGTCAGACCTGGTGTTGGACCCGCTGAGTTTGGACCTGGGTTTGGGAGGTCCTGGGCTGATCGACCCTGTAGGTGGTCTGAGCACTGGCTTAGAACCTGGTTTCTAGTAGATGGTTATCCAAACCAGACTAGGTGTGTGATACACAATTGTGATCTAAATACCAACTCTTGAGTTAAGACTGCGCTCGTGGTTAGAGACAGCATACGCGTTTAGGACCTAGTTTATGGACTCTATGATGTTGTAGAGCTGGGTTTAGACTTGGTCGTTAATGTAGCCTGAAGATGGACTCCCGATGCTAGGTTGGTAAAGATGGTGTGAGATCATAGGGCTTTTAAGATTGGCAGGCTTGTAATACCTCTATATTGACTGGGATACAACGAACTGGTTATACAACTCAAATAGAAAACACAGCACATTCTTTGTGATTGGTTCTCACCATGGTAGGTAATATTAATAGATCTCATTTACCTGTTGGCTGCTTAGTCCTGTATTGGATCCTTAGGATGTACGACCCTGTGCTAGTCATAAGCCATGGGTTTAGACTTTGCGTGTACTCGCGAATTGTGTTTTATGACCACTAGAGAGTTTGGTCGAGGCATGATGTACCATATGGGTTATACAATTATTGTTGAGCGTCGTACTTTTTGTGCGGCTCTAGATATTGACGGCTGCGAATAACTCAATAAAAGCACCTGAGTTTTTCCTAGTTTGGTTAACTGGGTGTAGAGCTATATGTCGTGTGGAGATCATTTCAAGTTTTGAATTCACGTGAGATATATTACACTAGGTTAATAACCTTGAGTGTGTATACCAATCGAAGTATTAGAACTCTATGTGTTTTGAACCTAGTTTTTATAACCAAAAAGTAACATCATTTGGATTTTATCTCGATTTCACTTGTGTGTAAATGGGAACTCTGAGTTGAAGGTACGCTATCACTCGTTTGAGATAACTGTTTTTTGATAGCCTGGTACACGCGACGCATCTGGTTTGGGCACTCTGTTTATGGACTTTAAACAGGCTTTATTGCACATGAATGATGGATCGTGCTAATACTTTGTTTGTAGTCTGACTTGAGATTTTGGATCTCTGGTATTAGACTCATCTTTTGCTGTTGTGAGTATTAATGCGTATATGTCTGTATATGGAGTTGAGCTTAGGCGTTCGTGACACCTGCTGTTTGGACCTGCGCTCTGTATGGTGCTGGTTGGGTATTTACTAAGAAACCTGGTACGTAGGAATTTGACCTAGGGTTATGACCTGATGCTGTTGAGGTCGCTGATGGTTGAGACTTGGTTTTGCTACCTTGCGTTTGCGCACCTTTTGTCTGTGATTTAGACGATGGGATACCCAGTGAACCTGGGTTATTATTTCGTATCGCTGGTTGTATAGCTCTCGGCTGCTCATACTCTTTGAATATGGACGCTGGGGATTAGGAGTTCTCACTTCGAGTGGCATACATTAAAGATAGCCTGTGTTTATTGTAAGAGACTGAGTTGAGCATACCTGTGAAAATGCTTTAGCACTTTAGGGTACTGCATCTGTTAGAACGGGTAGTTACTCTAGGTCAGGTATTGTGGATTGCTAATGATCTTAAGTATATTCTGTGTTTACTGCACTTACGATGGTGTTCGAGACCGTGGGAGTATAGACCTGGAGTGTCTCACCCATGGTCGTTCATAGCGTGAGATAAAGGCCATTCGACTTACTTGGATGCCTCGTGTTTGCTGAGCAACGTGGTTCTAGAAGACCTGGTGTGTAGCCCCGGGTTTAGACCTTAGGGTTAATATGACTTGTGCTCTAATACCTGGTTGGACCTGGGTCTAGTTGGGTGACCCTCGGTGTGATCCGTGGTGTTGGACCTGGGGTGGGTTGAGAACCTGAGCTTGAGGATCTTGATAAGAGTTGATGGTTACTTGGGTAGACTGTGTGAGATATCGAAGTACGTGTGTTCTATGTGGTGCACTCGGTAAGATTGGTACATTGGTTGAGACGTTGCGTCTCGAGCTCTCACTCTGAAGGATGGATGGACTATAGGAGACTCGGCATCATGGGTATGAACTCTTGGTGTTGACCCTGGGAGTTTAGTATCATCTCTGAGCCTATGGCCCATACGCCAAGGGCCTTGCGTTGTCATAATACACTAACTCTTTTAGACTTTGGTTACATCTCTGAAGGTGTTTGACCAGTTGGCAGTGTGATATAAACGAACCGATGTGTGGTTTTAGTGTACCTCTCCGGCTCTCTAGCCACCTGTGTAGTTGTGAGACTCTGCGTTTTATGGACACGCTGGGTTAGAGCTGGGTTAGACCTGGGTCTAGGACCTGGGTTAGACCTGGTAATATACTTGGTTTTGAGATCTGAGGTATATATAGACTTTGGTTGTTTCTTCGCAAACTCAAGTGTCTCACGCGCTCTGTTGATAGACTTGGATCTCTTAGAGAGCGTTGAGCTCATGTTTTCAAGACCGTGGGATGATTGAGACCTGCGAGTTTAAGATCCGGTGTTGATAACCGTAGTCGGTCGTAGACTTTGAGAGTGTGTTACTGACCTGGGTTTGGACTGGTTTGGACCTGCTAGACCTGGTTTGGACCTGGGTTAGACAGTGCGCGTTAACACCTTCTGGGTTGAGCCTCGTAGTCCTTGTGCATTTTGCGTTTGCGACCTTCGGCAGCGTTGGACTGTAGCGTAACTGGACGGTGGGCGCATTCTATCTGTGGGAGATATGGAACTTTGTATTAGAACTTATCAAATCTTACATGCGTCACGGAAACTTGACGTTGACTCTCGGAACTGGGTTGACTGGGTTGGACTGTTAGACCTGGGTTAGACCTGGGTAAACTGGGTTAGACCTGGTTAGTGCCGTGTGTGTAGATACTAGGGTTAGACCTGGTAGTGCACCTTGAGGCCGCATACCTGTGGCGAGCCTGGTCGTCCAATCAGTCGCTGTGTCGCGTTGATGGCCTGGGTTAGACAGGTGAGTATAAGACATGTGGTTCAGAATTACGCCCATTGGTGAGTTTTGTTTCCTAGGTCTGTGCCGCTTGAAGTGTGTGGAACTCGTGAAATACACAGTATGTTTAAACTCTGAGAGTGTTCGATCCTAAGGAGTTGTCTATGCTATGGTATCATTGTGTACTCGATCTCGAGAGCCCTCGCTCTCTCGACCTTGTCTCTGGTCCGGGTTAGATCCAACCCTTGTGGGTGTCAGAGCGCTGGAGGATACTACTCAAAGAACCCCCTTTGTGGTTGAGACAGAGGAATGATAAGATAGACCTGTTAGAAACGCTTGTCCGTACTAGGAGAGCAGACTTTTCTCGTCCCTCTGGTACCGTTTGAACGGACAGTTGGGCAACCAGGGGAGGTCGAGGGACTTGATATCGATTGATGACGATAGGAGAGAGCTTCTGCTAACGCAACTCAGGATGGGATGGAGACAGCTTCTTTCTTAGGCATACGCTGAAGATGAAGAAAGAAGCCGTGTACTTCTGGAGGTAGAGGGAGGAGGGCAGAGGAGGAGGAGGGATTGAAGGTTAGGATATGAGAGGAGGGATGTAGATGAGGCGGCGTAGGTGCAGAAGTGAGTTCGGACTGGGTTAATATAGGGCTGACTCCGTATATGTCAATAATTTATATTGGAAGAGATAGATATAAATATTATGTGCAGCTGGATGGGGAACAGGTTTATGTTCTTAGAAGGAAGCTGAATCTGACGCGAGAATTGGACTGAGGATTTGAGGAGGATATGAGAGGAGGAGATGAGATGAGGAGGATATGAGGAGGAGGAGGAGGAATATGAGGAGGAGAGATGAGCGAGAGGAGGAGAGAGAAGAGGAGGAGGAGGAGGAGATTGAGGAGAGAGATGAGAGGAGAGAGGATGAGAGGAGATGGAGGAGATGAGGAGGAGGAGGATGAGAGATGAGATGAGGAGATATGAGGAGATGGAGGAGAGGAGAGGATATGAGGATGGGATATAGGAGATGAGAGGAGATGAGATGAGGAGGAGGAGGATATGAGGAGATGAGAGAGGAGGAGCAGGAGGAGAGTATGAGGAGATGAGGAGGAGGAATGAGAGGAGGAGATATGAGGATGAGAGGAGGATATGAGGGAGGTTATGAGGAGAGAGAGGAGGAGATGAGATGAGGAGGATATGAGGAGGAGATGAGAGGAGGAGATGAGAGGAGATGAGATGAGGAGATGAGAAGAGGAGGAGCAGGAGGAGGAGGAGATGAGGAGGATGAGAGGAGGAGGATATGATGAGGGAGGAGATGAGGAGAGAGGAGATGAGGAGGAGGAGGAGATGAGGAGATGAGATGAGGAGGATGATGAGGAGGATGAGAGAGGAGGATGAGAGAGGAGGATATGAGGAGGAGGATATGAGGAGGATTAGGAGATGAGAGGAGGAGATGAGATGAGGAGGAAGAGGATATGAGGATATGAGGGAGGAGATGAGGAGGAGGAGGAGGAGATAGGAGGAGATAGATGAGGAGGAGGATATGAGGAGGATGAGGAGAGAGTGAGAGGAGGAGAGATGAGGAGGAGGAGGATATGAGGAGATGAGAGGAGGAGATGAGGAGGAGGAGATATGAGGAGATTGAGAGAGGAGGAGAGAGGAGAGGAGGATATGAGGAGAGGGAGGAGGAGGATATGAGGAGATGAGGAGGAGAGGAGGAGGAGGAGAGATGAGGAGATGAGAGGAGGAGGAGGATATGAGGAGATGAGAGGAGAGAGGAGGAGGAGGAGGAGATGAGAGGAGGAGATGAGATGGGAGGAGGAGGATATGAGGGGATGAGAGGAGGAGGAGGAGGAGGATATGAGGAATGAAAGGAGGAGATGAGATGAGGAGGATATGAGGAGATGAGAGGAGGAGGAGGAGATGAGATGAAGACATGAGATGAGGAGATGACAGGAGGAGATGAGAGGAGGAAGAGGAGATGAAGAGAAGATGATGAGAGGAGGAGATGAGAGGAGGAGATGAGATGATGAAATGAGAGGAGATGAGATGAGGGGGAGGAGATGAAGAGATGAGAGGAGGAGATGAGATGAAGAGGAGGGGAGGAGATGAGAGGAGGGGGGAGGAGATGACAGGAGGAGGTGAGGAGGAGGAGATGAGAGAGGGGGAGTCAAAGGAGACAAGGAGAGGAGGAGTATATGAGAGGAAAAGAGGAAGGG
Organism: Chaenogobius annularis; assembly: GCA_015082035.1. NCBI lineage: Eukaryota > Metazoa > Chordata > Actinopteri > Gobiiformes > Gobiidae > Chaenogobius > Chaenogobius annularis. The sequence continues at coordinate 22,580 of BJKM01000846.1, forward strand.
GAGATGAGAGGAGGAGTCAAAGGATGGGTAGGAGGAGGAGAGGAAGAGGAGTCAGAGGAGAGGAAGAGGAGGAGGTCAAAGGAAGAGGAGGAGAGGAAGAGGAGGAGGAGATGAGAGGAGGAGGAGTCAAAGGAGAGGAGGAGGTGGAAGAGGAGGAGGAGATGAGAGGAGGAGGAGTCAAAGGAGAGGAGGAGGTGGAAGAGACATTTTATTACAGATTGAGGTCAAGCGACTATTTCCTGGTTAAATCTCACTCTCTCTTTCACAGACATGTTCTGGAGCCTCTCAGCACCAACGCATACTTTGCATACTTTGGCGTACTTTGGCGTACTTTGGTGTACTTTGGCGTACTTTGGCGTACTTTGGTGTACTTTGGTGTACTTTGGTGTACTTTGGTGTACTCACGTCTCTCTTGTTGCCGGGACGATCAGCACTGGCTGCTGATTGGGCTGTTGTCAGTGACAATGTGAGCCCATTGGTGGGTCCGGGAGGGAGGGGGAGGGGCCTTCTGCGAGTGCTGTGATTGGCTCTGACTCTCTGCTTTCGCCGTGCGGAAATCACCAAACTGCAGCCAATCACAGGCCGAGTTATCACCGGAAAAAATATGTACATGAATATTAATGAGTAAGCCTGTAAAAAGCCTGCCCCCTGGTGGAGGAGCAGAGAACTTACCTGAGCACAGACAACCTCACGTAACTGCAATGAGAGAGACAGAGTCAGGAGCAGATCTGAACCGGGTCTGAACCGGGTCTGGACCTAAATCAAGACTCACCTGTGCTCAGCGCTGATGTACGGGGGTGCGCTGTGGTCCTGCAGGGGGCGCTCAGGAGCCACTGTGACATCACACAGAGACAACGCCACCGCCGTCTCCACGGCGACCAGCGACAGACGCCATGGCAATTGGCGTGCGGAGGCGGGGCCTGGCGGTATAATCAGCCATGACATCAGTGCTCTAACGTCACCGCGGGAACAGGAGTGTGGGGCGGAGCCAGAGAAACGCCACGCCCCCCCAGCACCCAGAGCCTCATGGGACACTGGTGATAACCTGCAGGAAACAACCGGGAAGTGAAGAAGAAATTAGACCCAGGTGTTTCTTATGGTATTACCATGGCAAAGACATGGTAATACCATACAAAACACAAAATCTATAAAAATGTAAGGTTTTTAACAACATTGCCCACATCCCCGCCCCCTCCACGGCCCAGCCCATATTATTTTTATTTTTAGTATTATTATTATTGTTATTATTAGTATTATTGTTGTTGTCATTATTATTAGTGCCATTATTATTATTAATAATGTTATTATTGGTATTATCATTAGTGTTATTAGTGTTGATATCATTATTAGCATTATTATTAGTATTATTATTATTATGATTATTATTATTAGTAGTATTAATATTAGTAGTAGTATTATTATTTGAGTTATTCTTAGTATTATTAGAGTTATTACTTGTATTATTGTTAGTGTTATTACTAGTATTGTTATTGGCATTATTATTAATTCAATTCAATTTATTTTTGTATTGCCCAAAATCACAACAGCGGTTTCCTCGAGGGGCGACAGTGGAAAACAGAATAAACAGTGTTCATAGGGACTTGGAAATGTCCCACATCCCATGTCCTCAGACAGATGTCCCAAGCCCCCCTGTCCTTAGACCCTCCTTCTGCAGGAGAAACTACCAAACCTCTTTGGGAAAAAGTAAAAACCTGTAGGAGTTCCACAGTGAAGGAGAGATCCGACTCCCTCGGACGAGGCAGGCGGACCGGCCCGCCTATTAGTGTTATTATTAGTATTATTACTATTATTATTGGTGTTATTACTAGTATTATTAAAGTTATTAATGTTAGTATTAGTATTACTATTGTTATTACTATTATTAGTAATGTTATTACTATTATTAGTATTATTATTAGTGTTATTTCTAGTATAATATTAGTGTTATTACAAGTATTGTATTAGCGTTCTTACTAGTATTATTAGCAGTATTATTATCCGTGTTATTATTATTATTATTAGTGTTCTTACTAGTATTATTAGTGTTACTAGTATTATTATTATTAGTGTTTTTACTAGTATTATTATTAGTGTTACTAGTATTATTATTAGTATTATTATTAGTGTTGTTCTAGTATTATTATTATTAGTGTTACTAGTATACTAGTATATTATTAGTATTATTATTATTATTAGTGTTAGTAGTATTATTATTGGTGTTGTTACTAGTGTTAATACTGTTATTACTAATATTATTGTTAGTGTTATTACTAGTATTATTGGTGTTATTATTGGTGTTGTAACTAGTGTTATTAGTGTTATTACTAGTATTATTATTGGTGTTATTACTAGTATTATTGGGTTATTACTATTATTATTAGCATTATTACTCGTATTATTATTAGTGTAATTACTAGTATTATTAGTGTTATTACAAGTATTATTACTGGTATTATTTTAGTATTATTAGCATATTATTATTGGTGTTGTTACTAGTTTTATTAGTGTTATTACTAGTATTATTATCGGTGTTATTTACTAGTATTATTATTGGTGTTATTACTAGTATTATTAGTGTTATTACTAGTATTATTAGTGTAATTACTAGTAATTATTAGTGTAATTACTAGTATTATTAGTGTTATTACAAGTATTATTACTGGTATTATTTTAGTATTATTAGCATTATTATTGGTGTTGTTACTAGTTTTATTAGTGTTATTACTAGTATTATTATTGGTGTTATTACTAGTATTATTAGTGTTATTAGTATTATTATTAGTGTTATTACTAGTATTATTATTAGTGTTATTACTAGTATTATTGGTGTTATTACTAGTATTATTGTTAGTGTTATTACTAGTATTATTACTTGTATTATTGGTGTTATTACACATATTATTAGTGTTATTAGTATTATCATTGGTGTTATTACAAGTATTATATTCTATTATATATTGTATTTATATTATAACGAAGTATGAATCTTTTTCTACAATGGAACACTCCTGGACGAATGAGGGATTACACCGAAGTGTTATTAGTGTTATTACTAGTATTATTATTGGTGTTATTACTAGTATTATTAGTGTCATTACTAGTATTATTGGTGTTATTACTAGTATTATTATTAGTGTTATTACTAGTATTATCATAAGCCTTCCCAGACAGATTCATGTGAATTCAGAGTGAGCAGGTTATGATGCTACTCAATCAGAAACATGAGCACTTTTCACATTGCCATGGCAACGCTGTGAAAAATACATCATTGAATTTTTTCATTAGGATGACAAAAATAAATTTTGTGAAACATTTTGTAAATGTTCAAAAATATATATATTTCAAACATATAATGAATATATGTTGGCTCTTCATATGAGAAGGGATTCTTTCACAGGTTTAGGCCAGAACGTGTTCAACCGCAATGATCTGAAAGTGTGACTCACTGTGGGCGGAGCAAAAGAGCAGCTTGGAGCCCGTTGTGCCCGGAAACAGCACACACCCTCCGCTCTGATTGGCCCACAGTCCTCGCACTCCGCTCTGATTGGCCCGCAGTCCTCGCACTCCGCTCTGATTGGCCCGCAGTCCTCGCACTCCGCTCTGATTGGCCCGCAGTCCTCGCGCTCCGCTCTGATTGGCCCGCAGTCCTCGCGCTCCGCTCTGATTGGTGCTTCCTTCGTTTCCTCCTTGTTTCCTTCATTTCCCTCCGTCGTCTCCTTTTCCCCGATTGGCTGGGACCTGCCACTGGCTCCTCCCCCTCCGACCATAATGAGCAGCTGTCCCCTGTGTCCTCGTCCCCTCTGTCCTCGTCCCCTCTGTCCTCGTCCCCTCTGTCCTCGTCCCCTCTGTCCTCGTCCCCTCTGTCCTCGTCCCCTCTGTCCTTGTTTAGGCGTCGCTCTAAAGCACTCAGTCGTTGGTCAAAGGTTGCCATGGCTCCTCCAATCAGACGCTTCATCTCCTTCTGGTGTAAGGAAAGGAGTGAGGAAAGGAGGCGAGGAAGCATCGAGGAGCAAAGGATGCAGGGCCCAGGAGGCAAACAAGGAGGCGAACGAGGAGGTGAACGAGGAGCGCGAACGAGGCGAACGAGGAGGCGAACGAGGAGGCGAACGAGGAGGCATTTGAAGAGACATCTGAAGAGACATCTGAGGAGAACGAGGAGGCGAACGAGAAGGTATCTGTGGAGACATGTGGCTGGTGGAGGAGGCTGGGGAAGGAGAAGACACAAGGACATTAGGAGAGACAGGGATAGGAGGTGAAGGAGGAGGCATTTGAGGAAAGAAGGAGTCTGAGGAGGGAGAGGCCAAAAAGAGAGTCGGAGAGAAATGGTTTGGAGGAGAAGGAAATGAAGAAGAGGACAAGTGAGGAGACAAACAAAGGGATGAAGGAGGAGAGAAAGGAGATTTGTGAGGAGACAAAGGAGGAGACAAAAGAGATGTGTGAGGAGAGGAGTCTGGGGAGGAGTCTGAGGAGGAGTCTGAGGAGGAGTCTGAGGAGGAGTCTGAGGAGGAATAGGACACAAGTAGAGTCTGAGAGACAGAGTTATGAAGAGGTGAAGGAGGAGACGATTGAGGAGAGGAGGAGTCTGAGGAAGGAGAGGAGGAGTCTGAGGAAGGAGAGGTGGAGTCTGAGGAAGGAGAGGAGGAGTCTGAGGAAGGAGAGAGAAAAAAATGAGTGACGGGAAACAGTTAGATTTAGTCTGATGTTCTGTCACTAGGTGGCACTGCAGCACTGGGTCTTTGGGCCATACTTTGGGACTAAATTAAAATATTCTGCATTATTCATGTTGTTCGTGTCCTTTTGACCTTTGTTTTGACATCTTCTAAAGTGTCAAATAATCATCATTGATGTGTAATAATGTTTCACCTCATTCTCTGTTTATTGATCTTTTTTTTTTTAAAACAAAGATTGCCTCCTTAACTCCTCCTTAACTCCTCCTCCTAACTCCTCCTTAACTCCTCCTTAACTCCTCCTTAACTCCTCCTTAACTCCTCCTTAACTCCTCCTTAACTCCTCCTTAACTCCTCCTTAGGGTTAGTGGCTTTAAGATGAAGATGCACTGCGCTCTGGGATGCTGAACTCGAGTGTCTTCTGTGCTGATAAAGCCTCTGGTGCAGTGGCTGTTTAGTCTCACTATGTGGCGCTCTTTACAACTTTCTTCACTGCATTGGACAGAATACACTACATCATCTTGTCCTGAGGGTGAACCAGTTTGGGTCTTAGTGTTCCTGGTTTGAAATAAACGAGGACTTCGTGTAAAGGACAGAGACGCCTTTGTTCCGTTTCACTTTTGTCCTGTTTTTTTGCTCTTTTGGCTTTGTTCAGAGCCCAAGTCGGGTATCCACAGGCTGAGAGAGCATTCCGGACGTGTTTCTCCTCTTTCCTCTTGCCCTCTGAGCTGGTGGGCACCTCTTGTGCTCTGTGTTATAGTGTCCTGATCACCTCCAGGTGGCGCTGTAGTGGGTGGTTAGAGCCAAAGAGCAGGTCCTGATCCGTGTGTGTGGGTTTCCTATATACTTCTATCTGGAGCTTCACGTCTTCTCCTCTGATAGTGCAACAAATCAAGAAAGGCCAAGGTTCTCTCTCAGCATCTTCTCTTGTAAACCTGATGTTCAGGTCCTCCACATTGATGTGCTCTGAGAAGGCTTCAGCTCTTGTTTCTTGAGCATCACAAAAGTGTCGTCCACGTAACGACACCAAAGACTTAGAGCTTGAAAAGGAGGTCAGTGCCTTCTTCTCAAACAGCTCCATGTACAAGTTGGCCTCGATGGGAGAGACGGGCGAGCCTGTCTGGAGAAGTGTCCCCTAAACTGAAAGTACGAGGTGTTCAGACAGATGTGTTCGGGTGTCAGCTCGGTCCTGTCCTGTAGGTGGCGTCCTCCACATCATACCAAACCATTAGATCATCTGGGTCCATTTGGAGATGTTTCACTTTGTCTGTCCACACTGTTCTGAGTTCTCTGCCGCCCCACCAGAGTAAAGAACAAAAGGGCAAATAACCATGTGACGTGCTTATTAATTAACCACACAAGAACAAAAATATAAACATCAACACTTTTAGTTTTTGCTCCATTTTTCATGATTATTTATATATTCTCTTCACAAAATGGCGTCACTCTGAATCCTGCTGTTTGCTTTGCCCCGCCCCTCACCTGTATGCGGACACGCCTCGGCCAATGGGAGCGCAGTGTTCAAGTCCTCAGCCAATGGGAGTGGTAGAGGGGTGGGGTTTCGGGTGATGTGTGGCTCAAAGGGCGGGGCCATGCCCGGTTTGTCCCACCCGCTGTGCTCTGATTGGCTGAGACTAAGTGGGCGAGGGAGCATGGCCCAGACTGTGGAGAGAGAGAAAACAGTCATAACCATGGTAACGCAACGGCCAATCAATGACACAACAGTACCAAGTACGGCCTCGTCAGAGGAACCTTCAGTTCCTTTGCTTAGGTTCACACAGTGACATCAGATCTGGGACCCAGACGGACGGGTCAAATGCAGACGATGAATAAAGTACACCCATAACATTCATTATTTTATATATATATATATATATATATATATATATATATAGAACTGACACCTTAACGTGGTGGAGGGGTTTGAGCGCCCGAATGATCTCAGGAGCTATGTTGTCCGGGGCTTCAAGCCCCTGGTAGGGTCTCCCAAGGCAAACAGGTCCTGGGTGACGGGTCAGACAAAGATCGGTTCACGAGCCCTTTATGATCAGAAGAAAAACAAGGCCAGTTTCGTAGCCCGGATTGGCGTTACCGGGGCCCCACCCTGGCGTTACTGGGGCCCCAACCTGGAGCCAGGCCTGGGGTGGGTGCTCGACGGCGAGCGCCTGGTGGCCGGGTGCAGCCCGAACGAGTGACGTGGGGCCGTCCTCCCGTGGACCCACCACCTGCAGGAGGATCCGTAAGGGGCCGGTGCAGAGGGATCTGGGTGGCAGTCGACGGCAGGGGCCTCGACGACCAGATCCCGGGACACAGAGACTAACTCTGGGGACATGGAACGTCCCCTCGCTGGGGGGGAAAGAGCCTGAGCTTGTGCGGGAGGTTGAACAGTTCCGACTAGATATAGTCGGCCACACCTCCACGCACAGTTCAGGCACTGGAACCCATCTTCTTGAGAGGGGCTGGACGCTCCACTTCTCTGGTGTTGCCTGCGGGGGGAGGCGGCGGGCTGGTGTGGGTTTGCTCATTGCCCCACGCTGGCGGCGGAGGAAGCCGGACAGACTTGGCAGGCCCAAGCGTATAGTGAGGGTCTGTTGGGAACGTCTTGCGGAGCCCGATGTCAGCAGGGTCTTCAATTCGCACCTCCGGGAGAGCTTCTCCCAAATCCCGGGGGAGGCTGGGGACATTGAGTCCGAGTGGACCATGTTCTCGACCTCCATTGACAATGCGGCTGCTCGGAGCTGTGGTCGCAAGGTCTCAGGTGCCTGTCGCGGCGGCAACCCCCGAACCCGGTGGTGGACACCGGAAGTAAGGGATGCCGTCAGGCGGAAGAAGGAGGCCTATCAGGCCTCTTTGGCTTGTGGGACTCGTGAGGCCGTTGACGGGTATCGGCGGGCCAGGCGTGCCGCAGCTCGTGCTGTCGCAGAGGCAAAAACCCGGGTCTGGGAGGAGTTCGGGGAGGCCCTGGAGGAGGACTATCGGTCGGCCCCAAAGAAATTCTGGCAAACCATCCGGCGCCTCAGGAGGGGAAGCAGTGTTCCACCAACACCGTTTATGGTGCGGGTGGGGACCTGCTGACCTCGACTGGGGATGTCGTCGGACGGTGGAAGGAGTACTTTGAGGACCTCCTAAAAATCCCACTGTCACGTCTTCCGAAGAGGAAGTAGAGACTGAGGACTCGGAGGCGACTCGTCCATCACCCGAGCCCGAAGTCACTGAGGTTGTTGGCAAACTCCTCGGGGCGGGGCTCCGGGGGTGGATGAGCTCCGCCCTGAGAACCTAAAGTCTCTGGATGTTGCAGGACTGTCTTGGTTGACACGCCTCTGCAACATCGCGTGGCGGTCGGGGTCGGTGCCCCCCTGGACTGGCAGACCGGGGTGGTGGTCCCTCTGTTCAAGAAGGGGGACCCGGAGGGTGTGTTCCAACTATAGAGGGATCTCACTCCTCAGCCTCCCTGGTAAGGTCTATTCCAGGTACTGGAGAGGAGAATCCGACCGATAGTCGAACCTCGGATTGAGGAGGAGCAGAGTGGTTTTTGTCCTGGCCGTGGAACACTGGACCAGCTCTAGACTCTCCATCGGGTGCTCGAGGGTTCATGGGAGTTTGCCCAACCAGTCCACATGTGCTTTGTGGATCTGGAGAAGGCTTTCGACCGTGTCCCACGGGGTGCCCTTTGGGGGGTGCTGCGGGAGTACGGGGTCCGGGGCCCTTTGCTCAGGGCTGTTCGGTCCCTCTGGTCATGAGTATGACCAGAGGGGAGCTGTTCATTGCAGTAAGTCAGATCTGTTCCCAGTGCGTGTTGGACTCCTCCAGGGCTGCCCTTTGTCACCGGTTCTGTTCATTGTTTTTATGGACAGAATTTCTAGGCGCAGTCAGGGGTCGGAGGGGGTCCGGTTTGGGGAACACAGGATCTCATCTCTGCTGTTTGCAGATGTTGTTGTCCTGATGGCTCCATCAAACCTGGACCTGCAACATGCTCTGGGACGGTTTGCAGCCGAGTGTGAAGCAGCTGGGATGAGAATCAGCACCTCCAAATCTGAGGCCATGGTTCTCAACCGGAAAAAGGTGGCTTGACCTCTCCGGGTGGGTGGGGAGTCCTTGCCCCAAGTGGAGGAGTTTAAGTATCTCGGGGTCTTGTTCACGAGTGAGGGAAGGATGGAGCGTGAGATTGACAGTTGGATCGGTGCAGCGTCTGCAGTGATGCGGTCGCTGCATCGGACTGTTGTGGTGAAGAAGGAGCTGAGTCGAAAGACAAAGCTCTCGATTTACCTCAATCTACGTTCCTCCCTCACCTTTGGTCATGAGCTTTGGGTAGTGACCGAAAGGACAAGATCGCGGATACAAGCGGTCGAAATGAGTTTCCTCCGCAGGGTGGCTGGGCGCTCCCTTAGAGATAGGGTGAGGAGCTCAGTCACACGGGAGGAGCTCGGAGTAGAGCCGCTGCTCCTCCACGTTGAGAGGAGCCAGCTGAGGTGGGCTCGGGCATCTGTTCCAGATGCCTCCTGGGCGCCTCCCTAGGGAGGTGTTTTGGGCATGTCCCACCGGGAGGAGGCCCCGGGGAAGACCCAGGACACGCTGGAGGGACTATGTCTCTCGGCTGGCCTGGGAACGCCTCGGGATCCTCCCGGAGGAGTTGGAGGAAGTGACTGGGGATAAGGAAGTCTGGGAGTCCCTGCTTAGACTGCTGCCCCCGCGACCCGGCCCCGGATAAAGCGGAAGAAGATGGATGGATGGATATATCCATCCATCCATCTTCTTCCGCTTTATCCGCTTTATTATACATATGTATGTGTATAATATATTATATATATATATATATATATATATACATACACACACACATATATATATACATATATATACACATTATATATACACACATATATAATATATATACACACACACACATATATATGTACACCACACACATATATATATGTACACATACATATATATATATATACATCTCCCCATGCATGGAGGGTCCCACCCAAAAAGCCCCCTGAGACTGTACACGAGCCGTAAGGAAGGAGGCCGTGGACTAGTGAGCGTGAAGAGCCACTCTCCAGGATGAAACATCCAAGAGCCACAAGAACATCAAGGACAAGGCCCCCAGATGATGTGCTCAGTGAATGTCTCATGAGGAACAGAGGAGGAGGTGCTGGAGGGGGGCCATCATGGGAGGACACGCCCCTACATGGGATCATCATGGCTGCACAAGAACAGGCCCTGAGCACCAAGATCTACCACACCACAGAGCAGACCTAAGGAGAGGCCCCTGAGACCAGCACAGAACTGCAGGTGTAAGAGGCTGGCAGGGAAAGCATACATGGAGCGCCACCAAGTGGCTGGCAGAGTGTACAGGAACATCTGTGCGGAGTATGGACTGGAGACCCCAAGGTTAAAGTGGGAAACACCCCCAAAGATGGCAGGGAAGGGCCGAGCCAAGATCCTGTGGGACTTCCAGATCCAGACAGACTGGTAATGGCAAACCAACCACAGACCCAGAGGAAAGCCGCTGTGGTTGACGTGGCAACACCAAGCGACAACCAGGTCTAAACTGGGTCTAAACTGGGTCTAAACCGGGTCTAAACTGGGTATAAAACCGGGTCTAAACTGGGTATAAAACCGGGTCTAAACTGGGTTATAAACCGGGTTCTAAACTGGGTATAAACCGGGTCTAAACCGGATATAACCCAGAACTAAACTGGTCTGGACTAAATCTCTTCACCTGTCAATTAGCGACCCGTGACGTCACGTGACTGATCGGTGACGTCACTGGGATTGTTTTCAGGCTCAGAGGAAACAACGGGATTTAGGCCAAGACCAGACCGTAGCCCAACCAGGGCTAAACCAGCCAGGACCGGGACCGGACCGGGACCACGTGCGGGCACGTACCGGGCACGTACCTGGCACGAGCGGCGCAAGTCTCCGAGGCTCCGTCACTGCGGCATTTGTGAGTTTAATCCGCGGAAAAAACGCAGAGATCAACAACAGTGCACATACCGGAAACAGCCGGTGACCGGAAGCGGAAGCAGCGCGAGCCTTGAGAGTAAGAGGCTGAACGGAAGTGGAAGAAGAAACATTTCAGAATTAGAAAAAGTGGTAATGACTTAAAAGTAACAAAATCTGGTATTTTATTTTTCTGAAATATTAACATACAAAAGAAAAAGAGCAGAAGCTGCAAGAAGAGAGCAAATATAATAATAATAATAATAATAATAATGATAATAATCAGATCAGAATCAGAATCAGAAAGAGTTTATTGCCATTGTCAATGAACAAAATTCAAAAACGTAGGAACTTGTCTCGGCCTTAAGGTGCAACATAAAACACTGAGTAATAATAAAACAACATATATTCAATCAAAAAAGGGCATGCATTAGGAAACAATTTAAAATTACTATACAATAAAAATAAAAATAGGCATTTCTATGTACACAAGTTTACAGTTATGTTTAAAGTTATAGTGCAGAAAGTGACAGTGCAGTGAGTGATGAATATTTGCAGTTAAAGTGACAGGTGTTTAGAAGTGTTCATGAGTCCAACAGCAGAGGGAAAGAAACTATTCTTGTGGCGGGAGGTTCTGGTCCGGATGGACCGTAGCCTCCTGCCTGAGGGGAGTGGTTCAAAACAGACCATGTCCAGGGTGAGAAGGGTCAACTGTGATCCGACCTGCTCGTCCCAGAGCCCTGGAGACGTACAGGTCCTGCAGAGATGGAAGTCTGCAGCCGATCACCTTCTCAGCAGAGCGCACAATGCGCTGTAGTCTCTGTTTGTCCCTGGCTGTGGCTCCAGCGTACCACACGGTGATGGAGGAGGTGAGGATGGACTCAATGATGGCCGTGTAGAACTGCACCATCATCTGCGCTGGCAGCTTGGCTTTCCTCAGCTGCCGCAGAAAGTACATCATCCTCTGCTGGGCCTTCTTGATGAGGGAGCTGATGGAGGGCTCCCACTTGAGGTCCTGGGTGATGGTGGTGCCCAGGAAGCGGAAGGAGTCCACGGTGGTGATGGGGGAGTCTGTCATGATGAGGGGGGGTTGGGGGGCTGTGGCTTTCCTGAAGTCCACGATCATCTCCACTGTCTTCTGGGTGTTGAACTCCAGATTGTTACCGCCGCACCAGGACACCAGCCGGTCAACCTCCCTCCTGTAGACGGACTCATCCCCGTCCGAGATGAGCCCGATGAGGGTGGTGTCGTCCGCAAACTTGATGAGTTTTACGGAGTCGTGGCTGGAGGTGCAGCAGTTTGTGTACAGGGAGAAGAGCAGAGGAGAAAGTACACAGCCCTGTGGAGCTCCTGTGCTGATAGTCCGAGTGTCTGAGACATTCTTCCCCAGCCGCACGCACTGCCTCCGATCCGTCAGGAAGTCAGTGATCCACCTGCAGGTGGAGTCAGGCACGTTGAGCTGGGAGAGCTTGTCCTGGAGCAGAGAGCAGGGAGGATGGTGTTGAACGCAGAGCTGAAGTCCACAAACAGGATCCTGGCGTAGGTTCCCGGGGAGTCCAGATGCTGCAGGATGAAGTGGAGTGCCAGGTTGATGGTGTCGTCCACAGACCTGTTGGCTCTGTAGGCGAACTGCAGGGGGTCCAGCAGGGGGTCCAGCAGGGAGGAGGTGAAGGACTTGAGGTGGGGGCAGGACCAGGCGTTCAAATGACTTCATGACTACAGACGTCAGCGCCACAGGCCTGTAGTCATTAAGTCCAGTGATCCGGGGCTTCTTGGGGACAGGGACAATGATGGCAGACTTGAAGCAGGCTGGGACATGGCATGACCCCAGGGAGGTGTTAAAAATGTCTGTGAAGACGGGGGTTAACTCTCGTGCGCAATGTCTTAATGTAGCGGCAGAGACGCCGTCTGGTCCAGCAGCTTTTCGGGGGTTGGATTTCCGAAATAGCCTGTGAACATCCTGTTCCTGAACTGAGAGGGTGGTGGGGGAGGTGGGGGGGACCAGGTTTGGGTTGGCGGAGGTGGCCACCGTGGGGGAGGGGGTGGTCACATCAAACCTGGAGTAGAAGGTGTTAAGTTGCTCAGCCCAGTTTTCGATTGTCTGCAGCAGGGGGGGCTCGGGGCTTGTGGTTGGTGAGGAGGCCGGAGCCCCCTCCACACGGAGGCGGGGTTGTTGTCAGAGAACTGCTGCTTCAGACGCGTATTGTACTGTGATCTCGCTCGAGAAACCTCTTTGCTAAATCCATATCATTATTATCATTATCATTAATAATAATGATAATGATAATAATAATGATGATAATAATAATGATAATAATAATAATGATAATAATAATAATAATAATAATAATAATAATAATAATGATAATAATAATAATAATAATAATGATAATAATGACAATAATAATAATAATAATAATGATAATAATAATGATAATAATAATAATAATAATAATGATAATAATAATAATAATAATAATAATAATAATAATAATAATAATAATAATAATAATAATAATAATAATAATAATAATAATAATAATAATAATATAATAATATAAATAATAATAGATAATAATCAATAATAATAATAACAATAATAATGACATCAACACACAAGGCACACACTAATAATACATGAATAAATGATGGCACAGTCTGTCCCACATATACGTCCCATTCAGTCGAAAGTCGGTCAGATGTGTCCATTTCCAAATCAAGTCCGAATGTCATTTTCTCCATTTGTCTGATGTCTGTCCCTATCTCAGTCCAGTCCTTGATCGTCAGTGAGGTCTGCATCAGCCACCTCTTCATGATGGCCTTTTTTCCTGCCGCCAAAAGTGCATTCCGAAAGTATCCATGTCTTGTGTGTCCATGGCAGGAGTTCTGAGGCCCAAGTACAGAGTTCTAAAGTTCAGATGGAAATGTCAAAAACAGTCTGCAGAGCGCTGAGAACTTCAGTCACATGTTACTGAGCGACTGTACAGTCCCAGAACATGTGAGAGTGGTTTGCCTCCTGGTGGCGCTGTTTCTCCAACAGTTGTATTTCCCTGTGAATGATGAGCACTTTGACCTGGAGTTATAAAGAAACAACACACACTTTCCCGACAGAATTCCAAATATGTGATTTTGAGCTCCTCCCACTGGGATGCACACATTTCCACTCTTCATCTGTCAAAAGAAGATGACCTTCTGTTTCTATCTGTTTTTATATATTTAGTATTTGTCCAGATTATGCGTGAACATAATTTAGATCTTATTCCTCTTGAAAGTTCTGCTTCATAATCCTTGATAAAAATCTCAGAGGGTTTCAATGGTCATGACTTTGTTTCATGTCTTGGTTATAATAACTCCTTATTTGTAAAAACCTATAAAAAGTCCTGTTTCTCCAAGTCAAAGGATTCTTTCAACATTTCAAAGCTTTTCATGTGATTCTCTTTTAGAATCTGGTGAAAAACCTTTAGACCTTTTGTAATCCAGACCTTGAGTCTCAGGTCAGTTCTGTTTGGTCCAAAACCTTGGTCTGAAGCCGACCAGTTTAAGATCTGAACCTCTTTGTGTAGTTTGTATGTTGTGATCAGCTCCTTCCATGTCGTAAACACAGATTTGACCCAGGGATTCTTCACTTCCTCCTCATGACCCAAGCGTCTGTCATGTGCCAGTAAGGCCTGCACAGGAACCCCCGGCACAACATTACTCTCAGTATGTTTCCATTGAGCTTCATATTTTGGGTCGCACCAGCAACGCTCTAATTGGAGCTGAAATAAAGTCATTTTTCAGACAAGGTAAGCCCCGCCTCCTTTTTCTTTTGAGAACTGCATCGGATTCGAGAGTGGTTGGCAATCAGATGCACTTCCGTATAGAAAGTGAGGTCGCCCCCTGGTGGAGCGTATACATTTATAAGTAAACACACTTCCATTAACAGTTCCTTTGACCAGTACAAATCTGCCATCTTTATCTTTGTGTTCAAAGCTCTGTTCAAAGGCTATTGTAGGAGCCATTTTGTCACTATTGATCGGGGTGCATTAGGGTCACACTGGGGGTTACGTTTGGGAACTAGCTGACCTATATTTAATGTAGCCACTCGGGTGCAGTGTGGAGGAAAGTCTAGATTAACGCATGTGGGTGATTGGGTTACGGGAGGTCACACGGGTTTTACCATGGAACCGGGTGGGCGATTCTTGACTTTTCTCCAGTAATCTTCACTCGTGCCATCCATCCACTTTTCTCCTGTTTTCATACGCTGTATTTATCTGGGAGCATCTGCTGGAAATGTTTATTTAAATAAGATTTCAATCAAAGTTGGACTATATTAGGACAATCTGGACACTGAAGCGTGTTAGACCTGGACCCCCCGGGAAACCAACAACCACGACAAAAGCTGTTGTTACAGCTATTCTGCTTGAGATCAATATGGCCACGCCCCTCTTATGTTCACCGCTGTGTGAGGAACAGTAAAGTCTGTTATAACCAAGTTTAGTCCATTTTTGATGTTCTAAATTGTTTAAATGGGTTTCTTGTAGGTATATTATATATTTTTTTCTTTTCTCATCTTTGACCTCTTAATTGGACCCAATATTCCATCAACATTGCACTAGTCTAGTAAGTTAGGCAGCTACTGTTTATTATTATGCACTATTTAATGTTCACTCAATCTGTACAACTTAATTTATCTATGCTTTTGTAATTTATGTCTATAGTCCCTGTTTATAGTCTACATACAGTTAATGCACAATATATATAATATAATATGCACTTCACCTCAATCTATCTGTATATTTGTACTATATACTACAGCTCCTTATTTAGCTCTCACCTATTTATTATTATCTGTATATTGTACTTACTATTACTGCACTTCTGGTTGGATGCGAAACTGCATTTCGTTGCTTTGTACTTGTAAATGTGTAATGACAATAAAGTTGAATCTAATCTAATCTAATCTAACATTAAAAGATGCCATTGTATTAACCATGTTGAGATCATTCCTGCAGTTACACTTTTGTTACACAACTCTCTGGTCCAAACACAACACTCAAACACAGAAACCACAACAACAGAACAAACAAATGAAAAAAAGTTTATGCCAAAAAGTGCAAGGAGCTGACAGGCTGCTCAAAAAGGAGATCAGAGGGTGGAGGAAAAAACAGTTACTTGGTAAAAAAAAAAAGCTCCTTTTACGGTACGGTTGATATAACATTTTCACCTGGACATTTACAAACCAAAAGTGGAGCATACGAAACCCACAGTGGGAAAGACTCATGTCTCCAGTCCAGTCCAAGTCCCTTTCATTCAAATAGAGAAAATAAACAAAACAAAGAATTAGGTGCTGAAATAGCAATTACTGAAAGTGCAGTTAAAAAGACTAAAGAACACTGAATCTCCAGGAGCGACGGGTTCGCCTCAGAGTGAAGCTCTACAGACACACTTACTCTTTTGATCCACTTTGAACTGGGCCCCTTAAAAAAGCTCAGATCCTCCGAGTGTGAAAAGAAGCCATCATCTCCTTAAGACCTAAAGAGGGGAAGGACCCACTTGACTGTGCCTCACAAAGACCCATCTCAGTTCTGAATGTGGACTAATCGTTTGTACACCTCAATTATGTCCAAAAGAATGGACCAAATCCTCCCAAATGTAATCCACAATGAGGATCAGACCGGATTTATGACCAAACGACAAACACAAGACAACATCAGACCATCTTCACACACAATGAGCCAAATACACACACAAACAAACACAGTGGAATAAGAAGTCTGGACCTGAGAAGGTTTGGATTCTGTGAGCTGGACTTATTTAAAGTGAAGAAACACATTTAAAATAGATGATTTAAATTATAACAAATATTGGGGCTTTTTGACGATGGTCCAACATACAGAATTAAAATCAATGGTCACATGACAGATCCACTGACTTTGGAAAGGGGGGTGACCACAGGGCTGTGTTTTTCCGGTCCCTCCTCCTGTTTGCTTTGTGTTTGGAACCATCGGCCAATTTATTAGACAATCAAGAACAATACACGGTGTTAGAATCGATGGGACGGAACATGAAATCGCCCGCTGCAGATGATGTCTTACTATATTTGACCAAACAGACATTTCCATTCCTAATGTGATGCACGTCCTTCATGATGTTGGTCCAATGTCTGGAGACAAACTGAATGTACAAAAAGTGAATGGCGCCCCCCTCTGTCGTTTAGAAAGACTTACACATTTAAATGGCAAACAGAATCTCTTAAATATTGGTGTGGTCCTCCATAAAGAACTGTCAACACACAACTGCACTCTTTTCTCCACTTGAAAGAAAGATCTTGAAAAATGGACTGCGCTGATGGCCAGACTTAGGTCTAAGTCAAAGGACTGAAACATTATAAACATGAATGTCTTGCGCAGATTCCTCTCTTCTGTTCCAGACTCTCCCCCAAATGTGCTTCTAGCAGCAGAAAAAGCCCATCACTCTGAGATGGATGACACAAAAACCCCGCGACGATCAAAGGACTGGACTGACGTAATAACAAAGATTAGACGAACTGGAAGAAATGACGTTCAATCTTAAACTTTGGAAATGGACACATTTTAACAACTATGGACCAAATGGACTTTTTAATTTCATTTAAATTTGTAGCGCTGATGTCTATAGTTTACGTCTGCGCCACACACAATGACCATGCGTCAATTGTAACATCTCGATTAGACTCCTGTAACTCCTGCTGCAGCGTGTCCTAAAAAGCTCCATAAAAAGCTTTAACTGGTTCAAAATGCCTAGCAAGCAGCAAGATTACGACACAGGAACTAAAAAGAAGAGAGCAACATTACGCCGGTGCTGGAGTCTCTTCACTGGCTCCTGTCCAGTTTAGAATCACACTTTAAACTCTCTCCTCCTGGACTTCCAAAGCCATAAATGGACCACGCCCCATCCGACCTCAAAGAGGCTATAGTACCTTATCATCCAATCAGAGCACTTCGCTGTCAAAATGCTGGACTTCTAGGACTGGTCGGCCCAAGGGTCTCTTAAAAGCACAAGTAGGAGTTGAGCTAGGAGCGTTTAGCAGTCCCAAGCTCCTGTGTTGTGGAATCAGCTCCTGTCCATGTTAAAAGAGGCCGGCACAGGGTCTCTGTAAGAGGGGTCTTGTGGGGAGCTGACGGGCTGTTGGGCCTTGGGGCGCTGCGGCTTACGTGTAGGGGCTCTGGGGCTCTGCTGGGGGGCTCTGTAGGGGGCTCTGGGGCTCTGTGGGGGCTCTGTAGGGGGCTCTGGGGGGGCTCTGTAGGGGCTCTGCCGGTAGGGCTGGGGCTGTGGGGCTCTGATAGGGGGCTCTGTGGGGGCCTCTGTAGGGCTCTGGGAGGGCTCTTCGTGGAGACCGAGCTCTGAAGAGGCTCTCTGTAGGAGGCTCTTAGGGCTGAACGGTAGCCGCGGGTCTGCGGCAGGAGATTAGATGAGGAGTAGCGCCGATCTTGTAAGGGGCTCTGGGCAGGCTTCTGCGGGGGCTCTTTAGGGGGGCTCTGCACGGACCGAGGCTCTGTAGGGGGCTCCTGGGGGCATTTTTGCACACACAACCCACACGCATGCAATGCACACACACACACGACGCATGCATGCACACACACACACACGCATGCATGCACACACACACACACACACACGCACACACACACACGCACACACGCACAAACGCACACACGCACGCACACACGCACACACAACACGCGCACTTACACATTACAGATGGGAGTGTCATGCCCAATGACACAAACACAGTGCTCTCCTCATCTCCTTGTTGCCATGGTTACAGTAACACGACCTCCTCTTGTTCTTCATTAAACTTTTAGGTCTTCGCTCGTCTTTCCCTCTGAACCTTTTTCTCTTTTGTCTCGTTCTGTTCAAATGTTTTCCATCATTTTCATGAGCTCAAAGTTAAAACATCCTGATCTTTTTACAAACGAATCCTGGACAAGACATCGCAAAGGAGACGCCGACATGTGAGCTCAGGTCAGTACTTTTACTACTGTTTCTACTGCCAATACTGCACTGTATTCAACCAGGACGACCAGTGTGTTACCACTGTTTAAACTGTTCATGCTGCTGGTGCTGTTCGTGCTGTTCGTGCTGTTCGTGCTGTTCGTGCTGTTCGTGCTGTTCGTGCTGTTCGTGCTGTTCGTGCTAGTCCGAATGTAATTTTTCACATTTGCATTATTCCACAACATTACTCTCAGGATGTTTCCATTGAGCTTCATGTTCTGGGTCGCACCAGCTCTGCAACGCTCTGATTGGAGCTGAAATAAAGGTAAACCCCACCTCCTTCTTCTTTTGATCATTGCAGAATTTCAAATCAGATTCAAGGTTTCTTTCCTCGTCACACAAATCTAGAAATAGTTTTATTCCACTCAAACAGAGTCTGGAACAGAGAGAGAAATCTGGGCGAGACATTCATGTTTATAGTTTCAGTCCTTTGACTTAGACCTAAGTCTGGATCAGAGTCCATTTTTAAAGATCTTTCTTTAAAATGGAGAAAAGAGGAGTGTAGGTTTTCTCTGAGAGTGTAGTTCTTTATGGAGGACCACGCCAATATTTAAGAGATTTGCCATTTAAATGGGTACGTCTTTCTAAATGACAGAGGGGGGCGCCAGTGAGAGAGACTTTCAGTTTTTTGTACATTCCGTTTGTCTCCAGACATTGGACCAACATCATGAAGGACGTGCATCACATTAGGAACATTGTATGTAATGTACCAAGCACAGCCCTGTCTCACCCCTCTCTCCAAAGTCCTTGAGTCATTCAAATTACCCATAATCTTGATTCTTGATGTTGCACCATCGTAAAAAGCCTCAATACTTTTTATAATCAAATCATCCATTTGAAATGTGTTCTTCACTTTAAATAAGTCGAGCTCACAGAATCCAAACCTTCTCAGGTCCAGACTTCTTATTCCACTTTGTTTTGTTGTGTGTGTATTTGGCTCATTGTGTGTTTGTATTTGGCTCATTGTGTGTGAAGATGGTCTGATGTTGTCTTGTGTTTGTCGTTTGGTCTTAAATCCGGTCTGATCATTGTGGATTACATTTGGGAGGATTTGGTCCATTCTTTTGGACAGAATTGAGGTGTACAAACGATAGTCCACATTCAGAACTGAGATGGGTCTTTGTGAGGCACGCACAGTCAAGTGGGTCCTTCCCCTCTTTAGGTCTTAAGGAGATGATGGCTTCTTTCACACTCGGAGGATCTGAGCTTTTTTAAGGCCCAGTTCAAAGTGGATCAAAGGAGTAAGTGTGTCTGTAGAGCTTCACTCTGAGGCGAACCCGTCGCTCCTGGAGATTCAGTGTTCTTTAGTCTTTTAACTGCACTTTCAGTAATTGTTTTTTCAGAACCTAATTCTTTGTTTTGCTCTTCGGTCGTGGCGGGTAAACTGAGTGTGTCCAAAAAGTTTGTATTTCTTCTTCTTTGTTTCCTGATATTTTGGTGAAAAGCATTTTTTGTAGAAGGATTCAAACGGTGATTGGTTTTGGTCTTGTTTGGTTCAAATTACATTATTCTGCCAATCTCTTATTTTGAAAAAAAGTTCTTTCTGCCAGTTGTTTTCAAACCTTCCAAACTAATCATTTAGTGAATTTTGAACCGTGTTTATATTACCTTTTAAATCTTGTAATGTTGGACTTCTCTTCTAGTAATACTAGAATACTCAGATACTTCTAGTTATACTCTGGGGAGTATAAATGTGTATATTGGTGACATTAGGATTCACCTCTCTCAGATATAGATCAACTCCGTTTATGTATTCATTTACAAAGGTTATTATGTATAGATTGACTAGTTGTGAGTTTGAGACGTCCAATGTGGGCTGAACATGTCAGTTCTAGTCTCCGCCACAGACGAGGGTTCCCTCAGAGTGGTTTGCAATCAGATCCATAACTTCAGTACAGAAAGTGAGGTCGCCCCCTGGTGGAGCATGTACATTTACCAAAGTAAACACACTTCCATTAATACTCCAATTGACCAGTACAAATCTGCCTTCTTTATCCTTACATTCAAAACTTTGTTCAAAAACGATTCGGTTTGAGATCAATATTGCCCCTCCCCTCTTGATTTTGCCTCTGTGTGATGAACTGTAAGACATTTTTTATATCTAAATTTTTTATGTTAAATCTTGTTCAGATGTGTCATTTGCAAATATATAATGTCTATTCTTTCTTTTTTCATTTTTGGTAATATTTTTGATAGTTTAATTGGGTTCAATGTGTGTGTTTGATTCTTGAGGTTGTGTGTTTGATTCTTGAGGTTGTGGGTTTGATTCCTCAGGTTGTGTGTTATATTCTTGAGGTTGTGTGTTTGATACCTGAGGTTGTGGGTTTGATTCCTCGGGTTGTGTGTTATATTCTTGAGGTTGTGTGTTTGATTCCTCAGGTTGTGTGTTTGATTCCTGAGGTTGTGGGTTATATTCTTGAGGTTGTGTGTTTGATTCTTGAGGTTGTGTGTTTGATTTTGATCCCGTTGCAGGAAGTAGCTATGATGGCCGACACCCCACAGGAAGTGCCCTCAGCGATTGCCTTGGCAACACGGCCGCGGCAGGAGCCACTGTGCATCGTATGTTTTGGCGTGTATGACCTATTGACGCGGTTACCACGACGACTGCATTGTGGCCACACCTTTTGCCAAAGCTGCCTGAAGAGACTGCACATGGTCATCAATGAACAGGTCAGAAACCATGGCTGAACCAGGACTAAACCAGGGCTAAACCAGGACTAAATCAGTTTTCAGAGCTCTCTCTCTCTCTTTGTCGTTGCAGTCGTGGATTCCGTGTCCTCAATGCAGACAAAACACTCCTCGGCCTAAAGGTGGCGCTGCTGCACTGGACCTGGACCTTGCACTGTTTTTGGCTGTAAAGTCTGGCCCCGCCCCTCGGCCCACTCCGGCAAATCGCGAAGAGGACGAGCCGACCAATGGAAAGCTGTGGCAGATTTACCACGACGAGGGCTGGACTCACGGCGGATTGGCCGAGCCGCGCTTCCACCAAGATGACCCTGAGCGCTCCCATTGGCTGTGCTGCTGGCTCTGCTGCAGGGGGCGGGGCTAAGGCTGCAGGGGGCGGGACTGAGAATGCAGGGGGTGAGGCGAAGGCTGCTGGGGCGGGGCTGAGGCTCAACTCTCAACTCAACTCCTGTCTCTGCACCTGTCATGTCACTGTTCCTGTCACTGCACCTTCACTGCTCCTGTCTCTGCTCCTGTCACTGCACCTGTCACTGTCTCTGCTCCTGACACTGCTCCTGTCACTGCACATGTCACTGCACCTGTCACTGTCTCTGCTCCTGACACTGCTCCTGTCACTGCACCTGCCACTGCACCTGTCACTGTCTCTGCTCCTGACACTGCTCCTGTCACTGCACCTGCCACTGCACCTGTCACTGCTCCTGTCACTGCACTGCCACTGCTCCTGTCACTGCACCTGTCACTGCTCCTGTCATGCACCTGTCACTGTCTCTGCTCCTGACACTGCTCCTGTCACTGCACCTGCCACTGCTCCTGTCACTGCTCCAGCCATTACTCCTGTCTCAGCTCCTGCCACTGGACCTGCCACTGCTCCTGTCACTGCACCTGCCACTGCTCCTGCACTGCTCCTGCACTGCACCTGTCACTGCTCCTGTCTCTGCTCCTGTCTCTGCTCCTGTCACTGCACCTGTCACTGTCTCTGCTCCTGTCTCTGCTCCTGTCACTGCACCTGCCACTGCACCTGCTCACCTGTGCTCTCTGCTCCTGCCTCTCTGCCTCTCCTCTGTCACTGCTCCTGCCAGCCTGCCTGCTCCTGTCACTGCACCTCTCTGCACCGTCTCTGCTCCTGTCACTGCTCCTGCCACTGCTCCTGCCACTGCTCCTGTCACTGCACCTCTCTGCACCTGTCTCTGCTCCTGTCACTGCACCTGTCACAGCTCCTGCCACTGCTTCTGTCTCGCCCCTGTCTCTGCTCCTGTCTCTGCTCTTGTCACTGCACCTGCCACTGTTCCTGTCACTGTCTCTGCTCCTGTCACTGCTCCTGTCTCTGCTCCTGTCTCTGCTCCTGTCTGTCTCTGCCCCTGTCTCTGCCCCTGTCACTGCTCCCGTCTGCACCTGTCTACTTGTGACATCACTGATCTATTTTTGATAAAGATTAAATTATTATAGATTGATTTATTAGATGTTTAAACATAAATACATGTATAACCCCGTATTTCAGTTTGTGAAATGTTTGACTTTAAATAAAGTATGATTTCTACACCCCTCTCCCCCTCTCCCCCTGTCCCCCTCTTTGAACTACCACCTTAATGCGGTTAAAGGGCTTGAGCACCCGAATGAGCCGAGGAGCTGTAGGAGCTTCATGCCCACGAAGCAAACAGGTCCAAGGTGACAGATCGGACCAAGAGGGAACGAGTAAAACCGGGGCCACACCCTGGCGCCAGGCCTCACCTCAGGAGGAGGAAGCAGTGCTTCACCAACACTGTTTATGGTGCGGGTGGAGGCCTGTTGACCTCGACTGGGGATGTCGTCAGATGGTGGAAGGAATACTTTCAAACCAACCCGGGGCCCTGTGTAAAAAAACAGACTCCCCAATGCTATTTCTGTAATCACATCACACAGATGGGAAAACACAATGCGAGTCAGACTGCCCAATCTGAGAAATGTGATTAAAATTCCCTGTAAAAAGAAACGCCCAGTCTCATAAACTAGTCTGAAACTTGCTGTGCTCAATATCAGATCCTTATGTAACAAATCATTCTTAATTAATAATTTATTTCTTCTTATAATCTTTATTTTGTGTTTTTAACTGAAACTTAGATTGACAAAAACACAGGAAATGTAGTTCTAATAGAATCTGCTTCACCCACTTTAAGTTTGAATCTGAAACAGGAGAAAACAAAAAGGGAGGAGGTGTGTGTGCTTTTGTTAGAGATGAAATAGTTACCCACAGGTTGTCCTTTGGGGTGTTTTCAACACATTGAGTACGTATCCTTTAAAATGGAGCTAAAACAGACTCCACCCATTCTCTTCATTGTTTTATACAAGCCTCCTCAGCACTGCCAAAGTTTTATTGATGATTTTACTGAGATGCTTTCAGTCGTATGCACAGACTTTGATGGTTTGGTCATAACAGGTGATTTTCAACGTTCATGTTGATAATATGTGTGACAGAAACGCTAAAGAGCTTCATGTTGTCCTTGAAAACTTTCGGTCTTACTCAGCAGCGTTGATGGCCCCACCCACAGACAGAGTGGCCCCACCCACAGCAGAGTGGCCCCACCACAGCAGAGTGGCCCTCCTACGCGTAGGCCCACCACAGCAGAGTGGCCCCACCCACAGCAGAGTGGCCCCTCCTACAGCAGTGTCCCACCCACAGCAGAGTGGCCCCACCCACAGAAGAGGGCACACTCTAGATCTTTGCTAATTACAAAGGGGGTTAATATTTCAAACGTCAATGTGGTCGATGTTGCTCTGTCTGATCATTTCTGTGTCTTCTTTGACCTGTCTGTTTTTCCCAAACACCGATCAGGTCCTGCAATTGTCCGGAGGAACATAAATGCACAGGAAAACTGTTTATGGAAATAATGTTCGAATGTAAATGTAAATGTAAATGATTTGTTGAACTCTGTTACATCTAGTGTTTTGAATTTCTCAACACCATTGCCCCTTTGAAGGCGAAAATTGTTAAAAATAAGCAGAAGGCGCTACGGAGACATGATGATTCGGTCAGGGCACAGAAAAGGGAGTGCCGCCGGGCCGAAAGAAAATGGCGCAAGTCAAAGCTCCAGGTTCAGAAAGAGATTTACAGAGAGAAGTTGTACATGTACAACCTCATTTTATGTAGAACCAGGGAAGGATATTTTTTCTGAAATCATTGGAAGCTGCAGTAACAACTGGCGTGTCCTGTTGCCACAGTAAACAGATGAACAAACCCTCCAGCTCAGCTGCCGTTAGAACTCATTTCCACATCCAAGTGTAATGAGTTTGCCATTATTCTTTAATGACAAAGTTCAGAGCATTAAAAATGCTATAAATTCTACAACACATAAAATAACCCTCAAACCACCTACACACTTAGAGCTGACTCACTTTGCACCTGTAACTGACAAAAACTGTCCAGGAGATCATCACCAGTCTGAGTTCATCTACATGCTGCCTCCATGTGTGGACCTCCAGATTTCTAAAGTCTGTGCTGAACAGTTTGTTACACCACTCACTCAAATAGTTAACATGTCGCTCAATCTGGACATTCCCAATGGTCTTTGAAAACTCGTCATAAGCCTCTCCTGAGAAGAGCCAGTCTTGATGCCGCAAGTACTGAGTCAATACGAACCTCATCACAGCCACTGAGACTGCTGTTGTCTAGGTGACCCTGAAAAGGTGAACATCCCCCTGAAAGCACTGATTTCGCGGGCAAAGCAACTCAGTCTTAATTCTGTCAGTTTTAGACCTCTCCACAGCACTTGAGACTGCTGTTCAAGGTGAAAATGACATCCACCTTGAACACTGACAGCTCGGGCAAAGCTCAGTCTAATCTGTTAATCTGAGTGCTGTTTTGACACTGTCGATCATGGCACCCTCTTACAGAGACTACGAGGACTGGGTGGGCATCACTGGCACTGCCCTAAACTGGTTAAAGTCCTATCTGGAAGACAGGAAGTACTTTGTTAGAAAAACTTTGGTAAACTGTGTCTCAGACCAGATGCCCCTGACCTGTGGGGTGCCCCAAGGGTCAGTCCTGGAACTCCTTCTGTTCAACCCTCTACATGCTGCCGTTAGGACACAGTTGATACGCAGCGAGAATGTGTCCCTATCACAATGATTCAGACGACACTCAGATCTATGTTTCACATGACAACAGGTGAATATGGACCAGTGGATTTCACTCTGTCAATGCATCCAACAGATCAGTGTGTGGATGCAAAAACAACTTTCTCCAGCTGAACTCAGACAAGACTGAAATCCTGGTCTTTGGCCCTGTATGGGGAGAGCTTATGCGGTTTATGACCACCAGGGGGCATCGGTAAGAATAGCACCAGGAGAGATGATCCAGGGTTTTAAACTTCTATTAAATTATTCCACTCAATGGTGGTTGTGTTTTGGGTTTTACATTGTAGGTGGTGCTGTGTGTGTGTGTGAGCTTTAATGCTGTTAGCACTTAGCTTGATGGCACTTAGCAATTTTGGCAAATACAAACTATATAAATATAATGGCCTTAAACTACCTACTTTGGACAATTCTCGCATGACATATAACACTCTTACAAACCGGTGTGAACAAATATGAGGGTTTATGTGGGGCCTTAATGATTCCAGACCTACCGACTCAACTTTTTTAATTAAGGAAACAAATCGACAAAGCATAGAGCTGCTGCACCTCACTGCTGAGGAGAAAACAAAATGATACAACTTGCAAACTACGTAGTGCTCAACCAAACTTGCCATACTGCTCACTGTACTGATGTGGCTACTCGAACTCTGTCAAATCAACACTGGCAGAACAAGGGCATAATCTTAGCCCACGAGTAAACCAGAATTTGCGCTGGACTGCATCGGTGTCCTGCATAGAACCAATAGCCCTGGTGCCAGTTGCTCGTGCACTGGCTCAGGCGGTCAGAATGAAACGACAAATTTCAAGCCCACAGTACATCTGCTTGTATACAGGTCGTCTCTGCTCAGGACCTAGAGCACTCGAAAGTACGATTCTCGGACTCTCAAGAGAAGCTCTGCACTGGCTTCAGCTCAGAGAATAGACTTCAAAAGCAGCTCTGCTTGTATACAAGTCTCTCCACGCCTAGCACCAAAGGACATCTCGGACTCTAAGGACCTCAGGGACTGTGCCTCCTGCTGGTACCAGAGTCAAGGACTACAAAATGGACCGCCTGCTGCTGGGTGCCAGAGTCAGAAACTAAAACATGGACCGGCCTCCTTGCTGGTGGTGCCAGAGTCAGGACTAAAACAAGGACTGCGCCTCGCTGCTGGTGCCCAGATCAGGACTAAAACATGGACCCCTCCTGCGGTGCCAGAGTCAGGACTAAACATGGACCGGCCTACGTGCCAGAGTCAGGACTCCTCCTGCTGGTGCCAGAGTCAGGACTAAACAAGGACTCGGCACCGGCCTCCTGCTGGTGCCAGAGTCAGGACTAAACAAGGACTGCCTCCTGCTGGTGCCAGTCAGGACTAAACAAGGACCGGCCTCCTGCTGGTGCCAGAGTCAGGACTAAACAAGGACCGGCCTCCTGCTGGTGCCAGAGTCAGGACATGTGACTGAAATTATTTTCTTTGCTCTCTCTTTTATGTTTTAAACTGTTTTGTGATTTCTGTCTTTGTGATTTTAAAGCATATTTTCCTGTTGTGAAGCACTTTGAATTGCCTTGTGTACAAATTGTGCGCTACAAATAAACTTGCCTTTCCTTGCCTTACTTTGAGGACCTCCTCAATCCCACTGCCAAGTCTTCCAAAGAGGAAGCAGAGACGGAGGACTCGGGGGCTGACTCGTCCATCACTCCTCGGTGGCAGGGCTCCGGGGGTGGTTGAGATCCGCCCTGAGTCTCTGGATGTTGTCGGACTGTCTTGGCTGATTTGTCTCTCTTACATCGCGTGGCGGTCGGGGACAGTCCCTCTGGACTGACAGACCGGGGTGGTGGTCCCTCTGTTCAAGAAGAGGGACCGGAGGGTGTGTTCAAACTACAGGATCACACTCCTCAGCCTCATCCGACAGGTAAAATATTGACAGTTCTTGGTTTATTTTACCTTCAGTTTCTCCCTACTGCCCCCTGCTGTCTGGGAAGCTGCTCCTCCTGCTGTTGAGCCTTTGCAGTTTTAAATGCTCTGTGATGCTAACGTAAACCCAGAGCTAACGTCAACAAAAGCAGACATTCGCTCCCAGATCAGGAATGAATCCGGAATCAGTATATATTTATTGCCATTGTCAGTGGAAATCCATAACAAAGGAATGTGATTTGATGACAGATGCTGACATGAGAGACACGCATAAGAGCATCAGTCACCCGGGCAACCGTGCGGTGCCTGCTGGGGAACTTCAACTAGGAAACTGAAATACAGTTTCAGCCATAAGCATAACTATTATAAACAATATATAACACATTTATGAATACGTTGCACGAGGTCACGTGCAGAGATATTCAGTGGATGTGGGGGAGGGTCACAAACGAGAGAAGAAATAGATACAGGAAAGTGCAGATGGTGGAGTGAAGGCCATGTTGCGTGTGTGTGTCTGTGTGTGTGTGTGGGGCTCGGTTTCACTGGCTCTCCAGCTGGTTTCAAGGCCAAGGCTGGGAGAAAAGATAAGGGAGAAGGAGCAGGAGGACTTTTTAGTACATTTGTTTGATCAGTAATTTGCCAGATCAAATAGTCCAATCATTTTTGGTCCTCTGTGCAGCGATCCGTTTGTGCCATTGAGTCACTCCATCGCTCAAAAAGTTCACTGTTCTTGATCTCGTCCCACAATCTTCTGCAAGATGTTTTTGTTCAGTTCTACAAGCTGTGCCATACTGTCCTCAAGTCTCTATTCAAGCCTTTTCATCCTTTCACTCAATTCCTCAAACTCCTTTTTGTTGTCAGACAGTATCTGGGTGAATTTTCCTGTCTTCCCAATTTTCCGATAGACCAAGGCGACTCCGAGCCCAATTAGAAGGAATCCCGCTATCGTAAATCCGAATCCGAATAGGTCTTCTACGTCTTCTACGAGCAGAGGCTCGATGCATTGGACCTGCCAAGAGTCCAATAGTCCCGTACGTACCCCGCTGCGTCCGTACCGTTGGGACAGGTGGTTCTCCCGAAGCAGCTTTTCAAGGGGAAAAAACTTTATCTAATGCACTCAGAGACCAATCAATCAGATAAATTTTTCCAGGGATCAGCAGGCGAGCAAGCGAGCCGTGAGTAGAGAGAGAAAAGTGGACGAGACAAGGTGAAGGAGCAGAGAGAAAACACATCTGCACTCGAGGAGGGCTGAGCAAGAACAAAAACGTATAAAAAACGTTTTAAACTGTAAATGTAATTGCACTGTCCGGGTTAATAAATTCATTTAATTGGATCCACATTTTGGCTGATTGGAGAACTTTCCTGGTTTATAGTTGTTTTGAGTCGTTAATGTTCATAACTGTATTCCACTGCTCATTGTTTGTCTGATTTGAAAACTGGAACCCCGAAACTCGGAGAACACGTCCCTCCAAGGTCCGAGTTCCGAGAACAAATAGAGCTAAGCATTAAACTTCAGAATAAAACTATATCCGCCGGAAGCCCCTCCCGTTAGCATTAGCCACTTTAGCTCCAGAACCGGGACTCTGCAGAATACAGCGGAATAAAGAGGGACAAAACTTGGACAAAAGTGGAATGAAAGTGGAATAAAAGTGGAATAAAAGTGGAGTAAAACTGGGCCAGGACTCGATAATGACCACGGCGGAGGTCTGTTCACCAGAGCCGTGACCGAGCACCAGCCTCGGGACCATAGCAAACACCGAGCTCTGCCAAACACCGTAGCCCAAAACAGAGCTCCGACCACGGGCAGCTCCTCCCCCCACCTCTGTGCCTGGAGCCTCGGAGCAAGGCAGAAGAGACAGCTAACCCGCGGTCAGAGGAGGGACCAGGGCCGGGGGACACCGCGGGGTCTCAGCGGGGTGAGAGTGCACTGTCTCCCGCGGGCTGTCAGTGCAGACATTAGCTCCAGCGTTTCCTTTGGGAGTGGGGTTAGCATTAGCCTCAGTTCTTTCACATTCTTTCCTGTTCTAAACCCTGTCCACACACTTGGACACTGTTCTCACACTGTTCTCGCTCCTGGGACATGTCTATGAGAACTTTAAAGTCGATGCTCAGTTTCGGCTCGTTTCACTCTCTCTTGTTCAGTCAAAGTTTGCTGTTGTCCTGTTAGCATTAGCTCGTTCCCGTTCTTCCCCAATGACAGCGGCGTTAGCATTAGCATTAGCATTACCCTCTGGTGGAATGTGGCTCAAACGGAAGGAATGTCGCTTTGGTTTGGACTCAAATACAAAATGAGTTCTAACGTGTTGAGTACATCTGCCCATCTGACAGCTTCAGAGTTCATTTATGGGACATGGGGTCTGTGTGACCGTGGCAGAGGGTCTCAGCCCAAGGTTCCCCGAGACCTGGGCTTGGGTTTTATACTAAATATATGTTAAATTTAATGCTGTAAAAGCTTTTATGCACAAATATCGCGGCTGTGGAACCAGAACTAGGAGCCTATTCTGTCATTTGAGTAGGTTCCTATGTTCCCCCGTTCATAGAAAAGTGGGAACACAAGCACTGGGCAACATGTGGAACTAGGAACTGTGGAACCTAGGAACATGTGGAACCTAGGAACATGTGGAACCTAGGAACATGTGGAACCTAGGAACATGTGGAACCGGGCAGCACGGGTCCGCGCCCGGGCAGAATTGTTAGTCTGTCTCCCTCACCAGGAGCTTGTGGGTTCGGCTCCTGTTTCGGGCGCACACTGTAAACACCTGAGAGAATTCCATGTTTAAAGAGTCTGAGCTCCAGGAACAAGAAGACTTTGCTTTAAAAATATTGGATATTTTGTTATTTACTGAAGACGAGCAGTGGCCTCAATGTGGTACTGACCTCTACAGGCCAATGAGATGTACTGGGCACGGCCACTCTTTTATTCCTACGCTTGGTCTTAGAAGAGAGGGCCCCCTGTGGGGGGAGATGGGGAGAGAGGGGGAGCAGGGCACCCTGTGGGGGCAGAGAGGGGGAGCGGGGGCCGCC
Source organism: Chaenogobius annularis (assembly GCA_015082035.1). Lineage (NCBI taxonomy): Eukaryota > Metazoa > Chordata > Actinopteri > Gobiiformes > Gobiidae > Chaenogobius > Chaenogobius annularis. The sequence continues at coordinate 52,923 of BJKM01000846.1, forward strand.
CTGTGGGGGCAGAGAGGGGGAGAGAGGGCCGCCCTGTGGGGGAGAGAGAGGGAGAGAGGGCCGCCCTGAGGGGGAGAGAGGGCCGCCCTGAGGGGGAGAGAGGGCCCTGGAGAGAGGGCCCCTGTGGGGGGAGAAGGGGGGAGAGAGGGCCCCCTCTGTGGGGAGAGAGGGCCCCTCTGTGGGGGAGAGAGGGGAGAGAGGGGGCGGGTCGGTGCGGGTCGGTGCGGGTCGGTGCGCGAGGGGGCGGGTCGGTGCGCGAGGGGCGGGTCGGTGTGTGAGGGGGGCCTTTTGGACTGTATGAAATATTTTCCTCTGGGGCCCGGTTCCTGAGGGACGTGGGTCAAACGCCTGAGGTCATTCATCCAAGGCAAATGTCCAAGCAGGGTTAGGGTTATCGGACCAGGGCCGAGACTTTTTTTTTGATTCTCTCTCTCTCTTCACAGAACCATGCAGGTGCAGCCTCGATCGGCCAAATCTTAGCGTGCACGTTATTCGGAGCGTGCACGTGATTCGGGAGCGTGCACAAGAGTCTAAGCGTGTGCACGTGAAGTCACAGAGAAGATGGGCTTCGGTCGAGACCTGAGGAACTCCCACGAGGGTTTGCTCAAGCTGCAGGACTGTGAGCTGAAGGTGAGGAGGAGGAGGAGCAGCAGGAGGAGCAGCAGGAGGAGGAGCAGGAGGTGGAGGAGCAGGAGGTGGAGGAGGAGGCAGGGGTGGAGAAGCAGGAGGAGGAAGAAGCAGCAGCAGCAGCAGGAGAGAAGCACAGCAGCAGCAGCAGCAGCAGCAGGAGAGGAGGAGGAGGAGAAGCAGCAGCAATAGCAGCAGGAGGAGGAGGAGGAGGAACAATAGAGAAGAAGGAGGAGGAGGAAGATCAGGAGGAGAGCAGGAAGACAGAGGAACAAGAGGAAGAGGAACAGGAGCATCAGGAGGAGGAGCAGGAAGCTTGATGCTTTCTAGTTAAAGTCATGTTCACGTCTTCGATTTAAACTAAACCTTTTCTCTCCTTTTGTCACTGTGTCTTACCTCTGTGTCCCCTCCCTCTCCTCTCTCCTCCTCCTCCTCCTCCTTCCTCTCCCTCCTCCTCTCTCCTCCTCTCTCTCCTCCTCTCTCTCCTCCTCCTCTCCCTCCTCTCCCTCCTCTTCTCCTCCTCTCCTCTCTCCCCTCTCCTCCTCCTCTCCTCCCTCCTCCTCTCCTCCTCTTCCTCCTCTCTCTCCTCTCTCCTCCTCTCTCCTCCTCTCTCCTCCTCTCCTCCTCCTCTCCTCTCCTCCTCCTCTCCTCCTCCTCTCTCCTCCTCTCTCCTCTCCCCTCCTCCTCTCCCCTCCCTCCTCTCCTCCTCTCTCCTCCTCTCTCCTCCTCTCCTCCTCCTCCTCTCCTCCTCTCTCCTTCTCTCTCCCCTCCTCTCCTCTCTCTCCCCCTCCTCTCCTCCTCCTCTCTCCTCCTCCTCCTCTCCTCCCTCCCCTCTCCTCCTCCTCCTCTCTCCTCCTCTCCTCTCTCTCTCTCTCTCTCTCCTCTCCCTCCTCCTCTCCTCCTCTCTCCTCCTCTCCTCCTCCTCTCTCTCTCTCTCTCCTCTCTCCTCTCCCTCCTCTCTCCTCCTCTCCCCTCCTCTCTCCTCTCCTCTCCCCTCTCTCCCCTCTCCTCCTCCTCTCTCCTCCTCTCCTCCTCCTCCTCTCCTCCCTCTCTCTCCTCCTCTCTTCCTCTCTCCTCTCTCTCTCTCCCTCCTCCTCCCCCTCTCCCCTCCCTCCTCTATCCCCTCCTCTCCTCCTCCTCCTCCCTCCTCCCTCTCCCCTCTCCTCTCTCTCCCTTCTCTCTCCTCCTCTCTCCTCCTCTCTCCTCCTCTCTCCTCTCTCCTCCTTCCTCCTCCTCCTCTCTCCTCCTCTCTCCTCTCTCCTCTCTCCTCTCCCCTCCTCCTCTCTCCTCCTCAGCTGCTGGACACCGTGAAAGCGTTTCCTGACTCAGAGAGTGAAGAGCGACAAAGAATATTCCACACTTTTACTGAGTCTGAGCCAACAACAGCAGCAGGAGTCGGACTACAGCAGCACCGTGAGCAAGGTACAGACTAAACCAGGTCTGAACCCGAAGGGTTTGGGTCTGAACCCGAAGGGTTCGGGTCTGAACCTGAAGGGTTTGGGTCTGAACGCATCATTAGCAAGGTACGGACTAAAAGTCTAAATGTTGGTGTTTGAGTGTGTGTTTGTGTGTTACAGTCCTGGACTCAGGTGTGTGTTTGTGTGTTACAGTCCTGGACTCAGGTGTGTGTTTGTGTGTTACAGTCCTGGACTCAGGTGTGTGTTTGTGTGTGTTACAGTCCTGGACTCAGGTGTGTGTGTTTTGTGGTACAGTCCTGGACTCAGGTGTGTGTTTGTGTGTTACAGTCTGACTCAGGTGTGTCTGGACTCAGTGTGTGTGTGTGTTACAGTGATCATGGTGTGTGTTTGTGTGTTACAGTCCTGGACTCAGGTGTGTGTTTGTGTGTTACGTCAGGTGTGTGGTGTCACCTGAGGCCTGTGGTGTTTGTGTCCGTCACACTGAGGCTCTGTCCAGGAACTGAAGACTCACGCAGACGAGCTGAACTCTGACCTCTGCACAAACTCACCACTCTGATCCGAGACAAACAACAAGTCAAGAAGACATATCAACAACTGCACCAGAGCATGGAGATGCAGCACCACAAGGTACACACACACACACACACACACACACACACAAAGGGAGTGATATCACCTTCTATACTAATATTCTGACTTGATTGCAAACCACTCTGAGGGAACCCTAATCCGCGGCGGCGATTGGAATCTTCGTGTTAAATTTACATTAGTTGTGTCATGAATTAATGAATGAAGAATATACGACTGACCTCTGGAGGGAGATGAATCAGTGTGGCGTGCACGCTCGTATACTCATTTATACAAGTATAGTATAGTATAGTATGTATAGTATACTAATCTATCTAAAATCACTGAAGCACATGTTGGTACAATAGACCTCAGTGATCATGCTCCTGTCGACATTACTGTAGACCTGGAGGAAACAACACCCTTTGGTGGTCCAAGTCCAGCCTGCTGAAGACCCTTTGTTTAAGGACAACATGTCCAACAACATGAAGACTTCTCTGGAGGAAAATGACCCTGGGAAACAGCCCCGCCCACCCTCTGGGATGCTTCCAAAGCAGTTTTGAGAGGACAAATTATGGCCCTTTGAAAAATCTGGCCCTCAGGAAAGTGGGATTATGTTGAATAGCCCTGGTATAGGAGGTGATATCGCCCCCTGGTGGAGCATACACTTTCAATAGAGTAAAAACCTTTCCATTAACAGTTCCTTTAATCAACTACATATCTGCCTTTATGTCTTTACATTCAACACCGTTCAAAAGCGTTTCGATTCAAAATCAATATTACAACTCCATTAATCATACAGAGGCAGATTATTTTGTTTTAATATTTCAATATTTTTATTTTTCACATAACAAAGAGAAGACACTGAAGAAAGGAACAGAGAGAGGAGACATAAACCAAAATAAGACATCTAATAACGGCCATAAATGAGAAAAAAAGAAGAGGGAAATTAGCCCACAGAACCCAAAGTAAACGTCCCATTGAGTCCACAGTCTGTCAAATATGTCCAAGTGAGTGCCCCGATTGTTAATACATTTATACAATTTAGATATTAATCCCCTTGAAAGAGGGGATTTATAAGCTTTAATTAATGTTTGAGTCAGAGGGTTCTGATGGTCATCATTCTTTTTGATTTCTTGGTTATAATAACTCCTTATTTGTAGAAAAAGATTCAGTTGTTTCATCTGGACTCTGTGAAAGCCCTGCCCACAGGGCGGGACCTCCTGAAAATGGCCCACTGAAACTTATTTGTAAAAACCTATAAAAGTCCTGTTTCTCCAAGTCAAAGGATTCTTTCGACTCTTCAAAGTTCTTCAGATGATTCTGCTTTACAATCTGGTAAAAGACCTTTAGACCTTTTGTTGTCCAGACTTTAAACCTTGAGTCTGTGCTGTTCGGTGGGACCATTTAGATCATGAAGCCAGACATGTTTAAGAACCTGAACCTCTTTGTTTAGTTGTATGTTGTGATCAGCTCCTTCCATGTCGTAAGCACAGATTTGACCCAGGGATTCTTCACTTCCTCCTCATGACCCAAGCGTCTGTCATGTGCCAGTAAGGCCTGCACAGGAACCCCCAGCACAACATTACTCTCAGTATGTTTCCATTGAGCTTCATATTCTGGGTCACACCAGCAACGCTCTGATTTGAGACAAGGCAAGCCCCGCCTCCTTTTTCTTTTGATCTTTGCAGAGTTTTAAATCAGATTCGAGGTTTCTTTCCTTGTCATACAAATCTAGAGATTTGCTGTTAGACTCAAACACCGGTTGGAGATGGAAATCAGGAGAGTCTGAAACAGAGAATTCTGGGAAAGACATTCATGTTTATAGTTTGTCCTTTGACTTAGACTCAAGTCTGGATCAGAGTCCATTTTTCAAGATCTTTCTTTAGAGTGGAGAAAAGAGGAGTGTAGTTTATCTCTAAGTGTTGATAGATCTTTATGGAGGACCACGCAGAGATTCCATTTGACATTTAAATGGGTAAGTCTTTCTAATGGTCGGTTCGATTCAATTTTATTTTTGTAACGCCCAAAATCACAACAGAGTTTGCCTCGAAGGGCGAGGGTCAGAGGGGGGCGCCAGTGAGAGAGAGAAGTTCAGTTTTTTGTACATTTTACTTGTCTCCAGACATTGGACCGACACTGGGGGATGGAAATGTCTGGTCTGGTTTGGTCAAATACAATAGAACATCATCTGCAGCGGGCGATTTCATGTTCCGTCCCATCGATTGTAACACCGTGAATTGTTCTTGATTGTCTAATAAATTGGGTCAATGGTTCCAAATGCAAAGCAAACAGGAGGAGGGACCAAACACAGCCCTGTGTCACCCCTTTCTCCAGAGTCAGTGGGTCTGTCATGTGACCATTGATTTTGATTCTTGATGTTGGACCATCGTAAAGAGCCCCAATTTTTTTATCATTAAATCATCTATTTTAAATGTGTTCTTCACTTTAAATAAGTTCAGCTGACAGAATCCAAACCATTGAACCTCGTCTGGAACATCTGGAGCGAAGAAGACACGCTTGCCTTTGTACTGGAGGTCTCCTTTAACCCTTGCAGCCATCAGGACGCGTTCCTTCACACGGTCGTTGAGAAACCTCATAATCGGGCCTCGTGGTTTATCAGCTGCAGGTCTTGGTTTGCCCTGGCCATGTGGTCTTTCTATGGCGATGGGGGGACCACAACTCCAGAGCCTGAAATTAGCTCGGGGATGACCTTGTTCAGTGTTGTCCCGTCAGGCCGTCAGGGACCAGGGACCCTCACCATGACAATAGTTGGATTTTTGAAATATGGGAAACATTGATTTCGTATCGGACAATTATTCTTTCTTTCTTCTTTCGTCTTCTCGGGACCACCCCCCTACTTTTCACCCAGTGAACATGAACTAAGTCAGGAACATTTGCACTCCTTTTTAAAAATCGTGCCTCTACATTCTGGCCCTGCTTTTTCTAAAACTCAAAAATTTGGCGCCCCCAATGTACAAAAAATGCGTTGCGAGATGCATGGCCCCAAAAATGTGATGGTCGAATGATGACATTTGGCGCAGAGGAAGATGGTGACAAAAGTACAAAATGTTTACAACATTTCAGAAATGTTTCATGTATTTCCATTTGCACATACAAAGTCCAAATTGCATCAAATCTGAGTCAGTTGTTAAACCCTTCGCCCGAAACCTACAAAAAAAGTCAAAACATTTAATTTGGCGCGATAGCGCCCCTTACAGAGTGAAATACATTTTTATATGGGGAGGAAAAAAAATAGTTTTACAAAATGTTATGGAATTTAGTAGAAAATTGCAGTGCGGCGTCGTCGTCGTGGCGATCATTGCCACTGGCGGCTATAGTGTTTCCTCACTTTTTTTTAATAAATAAATGGATACATAAAGCTTATTATTTGCATTCAATAAAATGCAGATTCAGAAAGTAAAAAACAACACAACACACACAAACTCACAGGCAAACACACACAGCCAATCAGAGCAGAGGCAGACAGAACGGACCAATCAAAGCGGAGCTGATGTTGTACAGTTCAGATTGTTTGATCAAACAAACTTAAATGTTTCAGGTGACGAAAAGCGATCTGGAGAAGCTGAAGGCCACGTATCGCCAACTGAGCAGAGACGCCAACGCTGCTCGAGACAAGTACAGAGAGGCCACGAGCAAAGGTACCAGCTGTAGACCGGTTATGATCCTTCTCTAAAGCGGTCCAGACCCTCTCTAAACCAGTTCTGGTCCTCTAAACTCTGTTCAAGGGCGCGAGGCGGAGAAGGCGCGCGATCGTTACGACAAAGCTCTGGCGAAGCTTCATAACGTTCACAATCAGTACGTGCTGGCGGTGGGTGGGGCCAGGACACAACAGGAAGTGCACCACAACAGCTCGGCCCCCTCGCTCCTGGACGCCCTCCAGAGGCTGCAGGAGGACATGACGCTGGCGCTGTACGTTTCATAAAGACTTTAGAAGGAGAACGTTCGTCTGAGACGGAGCAGTCTTCAGACGAACGTCTGAGACGGAGCAGTCTTCAGACGAACGTCTGAAGACTGCTCCGAAATGCATTAAAGAAATCTGCATTTCTTTAATGCAGATTAAAGAAATGATCATTTCTTTAATCTGCATCAATCATGACTTTAATTGGATTATTTTAATTGCCAGAAACGGTTAAATGTCAGTTAGCTTTCGTTCACAGTTGACAAAGTTTGCGTAGGATCATTAAGTCTTGTCTTTTCATTATTGTTGGGCTCAGATTTCTCTTCAGATGTTTAAACGTAAAGCATGTTAGCTGCAGTTTGTCCGTGTGTGTTGGTGTGTGTGTTGGTGTGTGTGTTGCCGTGGTGACCAGAGTTTGTGCAGAAGAAGTCTGGACCATTATCAGTTTTGACTCATAGAATCTGAGGTCTTTATCTCCGTTTCTCCAAACACATGAACATCCGACCTTTGACCTGCTCCAGCTCAGACGAAGCTCTGTCCTCTAAAGGTGTGTGTGTGTTTGTGTTTGTTTGTGGGTGTGTTGGTGTTTGTGTGTGGGTGTGTTGGTGTGTGTTGGGGCATGTGTTTACTTGTTGTGTGTTACAGGAAGTGCATTCTGCAGGAGTACTGTGACATCAGCAGCCTCGTCACTGACGACATTTCCAAAGTTCAACATGAAATCTGTGAAGCCGTGGAACAGATCGACCCTGACACTGAATATGAGCCGTTTATCCACAAGTACAGGTACAGGTCCAACAGGTCCAACAGGTCCAACAGGTCCAACAGGTCCAACAGGTCCGAGTCCTGCAGGTCCGAGTCCTGCAGGTCCGAGTCCTGCAGGTACAAGTCCAGCAGGTACAAGTCCAGCAGGTACAAGTCCAGCAGTACAAGTCCAGCAGGTACAAGTCCAGCAGGTACAAGTCCAGCAGGTACAAGTCCAGCAGGTACAAGTCCAGCAGGTACAAGTCCAGCAGGTACAACAAGTACTACCTATACTGCCAAAACTACTCCTGGAGTTGTGGAGAAAAAGCAGAGTCCATCTCCCTGTAAATGTGTGTGTGGGTGTGCAACAATTAGTGTGCGTGAACGTAGTGTGCGTTCAACGGTTATAGGTGGCGGAACCTGTTTTAGTTAGTTGCGTGCAACGGTGTTTAAGTGTGCGTTGTAACGGTGTTGCTGCGCTAGTGTAACGGTAGTTGTGGGTTTGTGTGTGTTAACGGCTGGTGTGTGCGGGCAACGGTAGTGTGCGTGCAACGGTAGTGTGCGTGTAACGGTAGTGGGTGTGATGTGTGTGCAACGGTAGTGTGCGTGCAACGGTTAGTGTGCGTTGCAACGAGTGTTGCGTGCAACGTAGTGTGCGTTGCAACGGTAGTGTGCGTTAGCACCAGGTTAGTTGTGTGTGCTGTGTGCTGTAACGGTTAGTGTGGGTGTGTGTAACGTAGTGTGTAGACAAGTAGTGTGTGGTATAACTGTAGTTGTGTGTGTGTAAGTTTAAGTAGTCGGTAGTGGTACCGTAGCTAGGGAGTGCTGTAAGGTGAGATGTTGTTAACGGTAGTTGTGTAACGGTAGTGTGGGTGTAAACGGTAGTGTGGGTGTGTAACGTAGTGTGCGTAGTGTGTGCCACGGTAGTGTGGTGTGTGTGCTTAACGAGTAGTGTGTGGTGTGTGTAACGGTAGTGTGGGTTGTGTGCAACGGTAGTGTGGGGTGTGTGCAACGGTAGTGTGGGTGTGTTGTAACGGTGGTGTGTTTGTTGTAAGTTGAACGGTAGTGGATGTAACAGTAGTGTGATGTGTGTAACGGTAGTGGTGTGTCCTCAGGTCGGAGCAGGACCCTGAGCCCTCTGTTGAGTTTGATTTGTCACTTTTGGAGGAAACAGAAAAATCTACAGGCCAATGAGATTCAGTGGAACACTCTGACAGCCGACAGTCTACAGGCAATGTGAGTACTACGTATACTACTGATGCTACTGATACTACTACTGCAAAATACTATATTACAGTCAATTCAATGTATTTTGTAACTGGTTTGCTGGCGTCTACAGCTGCTGATTTAACCAATGAAAAAAGTAATTGATCAATAATAGAGAAGCAGATTAAACAATGTTCACAAGCATTTAGCACTTAGCAAATGTCCTAGAGCGCCCCCTGTCCTTAGACCCTCATTCTACAGGGAATCACGTCCAGAATCCTTTGGGAGAAAGTAGAAACCTGGAGGAGAACCACAGAAGAAGGAGAGATCCTCCTCCCATAGACAGAACCATCCAGAGGAGAGAGGGAGGTTCATCTAGAGTAGAGAGTGTTCCTCAAGCAGATGAGGAGCATCTGGATCTCAAGCATCAGCAGAGTCTGTAGCACTCTAAGAGAGAAGAAGGAGAGAAACATGTGAACAGCAAAGGGCAGTCACAGGAGAACTCAAATATGAAATATTGTTGATAAAGTGCTGTCTTCATCAGAGGAGGTGCTCCAGCTCCATACTGCCCCCAGAGGTGGTCCTTGGGCAGTGGAGCTGAAAACTGTAGGTCTTTATTTCTGTTCCTAACTGGTCTGACCACAAGCCATTTCAAAGAGGAACGTTTGAAGCCTGGTCTCAAATGAAGAGACTGTGTCGGAACGACTGTGTCGGCCACTTTAACATGGACAGGATCTGATTTCCACAACACAGGAGCTTGGGAGGCTAAACGCTCTGCCTCCTACTGTGCTTTTAGAGACCCTTGGGACCACCAGAAGTCCAGCATTTTGAGAGCGAAGTGCTCTTGATTGGATGATAAGGTTCCTATAGCATCTTTGAGGTCGGATGGGGCGTGGTCATTTATGGCTTTGGAAGTCAGGAGGAGGAGTTTAAATGTGATTCTAAAACTGGACAGGAGCCAGTGAAGAGACTCCAGCACCGGCGTAATGTGCTCTCCTCTTTTAGTTCCTGTTCGTAATCTTGCTGCTGCATTTTGAACCAGTTAAAGCTTTTGATTGGAGCTTTTAGAACACGCTGCAGCAGGAGTTACAGGAGTCTAATCGAGATGTTCCAAACGCACATGGACACGTTTTTCTGATTTGATCTCTATTCGGCCGATGGAAATAGGCTGTTTTACAGGCTTGATTTATGTGTGCTTTGAATGAGAGCTCTTGGCGTCCAATCAGACTCCAAGGTTTCTTCCAGTGGAGCTGGAGGCCACACTGACGTGGTCCAGTGGGACCATCTGCTCAGATAAAGCGTCTCGTAGATGATTAGGGCCTAGTACGATGACCTGGGTTTTTTCAGGGTTCAGAAGCAGATCATGAAGTGTCATCCAGGTTTTATCTCCTTCACACAAGCACCAAGTCTGTCTGCTTGATCGGTCTGATCGGGTTTCATTGATAAATACAGCTGTGTGTCTGATCTGCAGCTGACAGGGCGGGGCCTCTGACACCTACGTCACATTCTAACCTCTGCAGTAGAATGTTGTGGTCGATGGTGTCAAACGCTGCACTGGTCCAATAGATGTGATAACCCTTTCTTTCTCTGTTATTGTGCCCCCTGCAGGCTGACATCCACACTGGAGGAGCTGACTGTGACGCAGCAGAACCTTCGGACCAAAGAGTCTCTGGTTCAGGACCTGGACTCAAAGATCCAGACGAGTGAACAGAGCGCGGTCCGAAAGACGCGAGTGAGTCTGAACACAATAATCACACACCAACCAACCTTTATTTACAGAGCCCTTTACAACACTCAGTGACCAAAGGGCTTCACAATGAAAATTCATGGCAAAACAAAAACATAATAACGCAACTAATAACAAGCCAGTCTTAATAAATATGTTTTAAGCCTGATTGAAAAAAAAAAAGCTAAAGTCATGTGATGCATGTTGGGGGTGGCTCATTTTGGGGGCTCATGTTGGGGCTCATGTTGGGGGGGCTTTCATGTTGGGGGGGCTCATGTTGGGGGGCTCATGTTGGGTGTGCGGGATGGTGCGCAGTTCGGTGGGGCGCATATCGGTGGGGCGCACATATCGGGGCGGGGATGTCGGTGAGGGGCGCATGTCGGGGGCGCATGCGGGGGCGCATGTCGGGGGGGCGCATGTCGGGGGGGCGCATGTCGGGGGGCGCATGTCCGGGGGCGCATGTCCGGGGGCGCATGTCCGGGGGCGCATGTCCGGGGCGCATGGTACCGGGGGCGCATGTCACGGGGGCGCATGTCGAGTTCACATACAGAACAGTAACACTGATCACATGTCGCATGCAGAACAGTAAAACTGGTCACATGTTGCATGCAGGACAATAACACTGGTCACATGTCGCATAACAAAACAATAACATTGGTCACATGTTGCATGCAGAACAATAACACTGGTCACATGTGCATCGCAGGACAATAACACTAGGTCACATGTCGCATACAAGAACAATAACACTGGTCACATGTCGCATTACAGAACAATAACACTGGTCACATGTCGCATACAAGCAAATAACATTGGTCACATGTCGCGACAGAACAAATAACACTGAGTCACATGTCGCATACAGAAAACAATAACAGAACAATAACACTGGTCACATGTCGCATACAGAACAATAACATTGGTCACATGTCGCATACAGAACAATAACACTGGTCACATGTCGCATACAGAAGACACTAACACTGGTCACATGTCGCATACAGAAGAAACACTAACACTGGTCACATGTCGCATAACAGAACGGCAACATTGGTCGAAGTACAGAAATCAGTAACATCTTCGGTCACATGTCGCATACAGCAAAATCTTCCGGCAACATTGGTCGCATACAGAACTAAACACTGGTCACATGTTGCATACAGAACAATAAACTTGGTCACATGTCGCATACAGAACAATAACACTGGTCAGCATCCAGAACGGCAACACTTTGCCACAATGTCTTGTTGTATTTGTGTGTTTTAGTTGTGTGCAGTCCGTTAAACTTGTGTATTTGTGTGTTTTAGTTGTGTGCAGTCTGTTAAACTTGTGTATTTTGTGTGTTTTAGTTGTGTGCAGTCTGTTAAACTTGTGTATTTTGTGTGTTTTAGTTGTGTGCAGTCTGTTAAACTTGTGTATTTGTTGTGTGTTTTTAGTTGTGTGCAGTCTGTTAAACTTGCTGTATTTGTGTGTTTTAGTTGTGTGCAGTCTGTTAAACTTGTGTATTTTGTGTGTTTTAGTTGTGTGCAGTCTGTTAAACTTGTGTAATTTGTGTGTTTTAGTTGTGTGCAGCTGCTGAACCAGAAACTCTCTCTCCTGGAGCTCAGACAAACCGTCCAATCACTACGCAGCTCCGAGGCCCGCCTCATTTCCCAAAAGGCTTTGCTGGACGCCAAGATGGCTGCCGGCGGAGCATCTCAGGCCCCGCCCCCTCCTCCCCTGGCTCCACCCTATGAAGACGACACGCGCTCAGTGAGCTCGGCCGTGAGTCCGCTGGGCGTCGCCCCATAAACCTTAAGTTTACCAAAGGAAGTCTCCGTCTGGGACTAGACTTAGTCTAAGGTTCAGATTTACAGAGAAAAGGTTCAACCTGATCTTATGTTGAACGAGGGAAATGAAATCTGGAACATTCCCAAAGTCTTTGAACACTGCGGTCATAAAGCCTCTCCTAAAGAAGAGCGGTCTTGATGCCGCAGTACAGGTTTTAGACCTCATCACAGCACTGAGACTGCTGTTGTCACGGTGACCAATGACATCCCCCTGAACACTGACGCGGGCAAAGCCTCAGTCTTAATTCTGTGCTGCTTTAGACACTGTCGATCATGGGACCCTCTTACAGAGACTAGAGGACTGGGTGGGCATCACTGGCACTGCCCTAAACTGTGCCCTAAACTCAGGCCAGATGCCCCTGACCTGTGGGGTGCCCCAAGGGTCAGTCCTGGGACCCCTTCTGTTCACCCTCTACATGCTGCCGTTAGGTCAGCGAGAATGTGTCCTATCACAATGATGCAGACGACACTCAGATCCATGTTTCCATGACGACAGGTGAAAATGGACCAGTGGATTCACTGTCACTGCATCCAACAGATCAGTGTGTGGATGCAAAGCAACTTTCTCCAGTTGAACTCAGACAAGACTGAAATCCTGGTCTTTGGCCACAGAAACAAAGAGAAAGTGTTAACAGTCTCCTCCAGAGTCTCGCTCTAAAACCTACACATCAAGTTAGAAATCTGGGGGTAAAAATGGACTCAGACTTGAACTTTAACATGTCAGATCAATCACATCAGCACCTTTTTACCATCTAAAAAACATAGCCAAAATCAAAAGTCTAGTGTCTAAACCAGACTTGGAGAGACTTATCCATGCGTTTGTCTCTAGTAGATTAGACTGTAACGGCCCCCTGCTGGTGTAACTACAAACCAACGTGTTCATCTGTATATCATGTATTTACTGTACATGCACCGGCAAAGACATGTGAAGGCATCTGACAACCACCAACATGTCCTCCAAAGACATGGTCAGAGGACATGCTGCCCAACAGGACAGAGACTGTACCTGGACTCAGTTCAGTTCATTTTTGTACCGCCCAATAGTGAAAAACAGAATAAAAACAGAATAATCGTAGGACTTGGTGATGTCCCTCATCCCGCGTCCTTGAGTCCTCAGACTCAACAGGGCTCAGTCCAACAGAGACTGTACTTGGACTCAACACGGACCAATATCAAGAACCAGGCCCCGCCCCTATACCAAGGAACATGACGTCAGAGGCTGAATAGGCAAAGTGTGGTGGAACACCTTCAGTCTAGAGAAAAAGGGACAAAGTCATCAATTGTATGTACAATTAGCATTGGGGTCTGTACTTAGTTACTACTACTAACAAATAGATAAACAGGACAGGCTATTATCAGGAGGCTCCGCCCAGTGGGCAGGGCTTACTCTGAGTGGGATAAATGTGTCCTCAGACTCGATCCACAGATTGAGAATGACTCTTGTACAGATGATACGACTGAAGCTTTTTCAGCAGTGGAACCCTGCTGGACGAATGAGGGATTACACTGGTTTGACATTTGTGTTTCAGGACAAAAAGGAGAGAAGTTCACGCTTCGACACACTCAGACACTCTCTCGCTGGAATCATCACTCGCTCGCCCAAATTGCACAGCTCCTCCTCCTCAGTGAGTCACTAAATACTATCAATACTACAAATACTGCAAATACTACACACTCAGGCCAAAACAAGACAAGAGAAACACAAAAGAATCATTTGTCTCCAAACTCTGACTTGACTCGTGCTAAAGCGCCGCGTTTCCACTGATGCTAACTTATATGTGGAGCCTTAGCGACACAAAGCTAGCAACGCACGTTAGCAACAGCACATTAGCAACAGCTGTTTCCTGTTTGTCCAAATGTGATGTTTCCAGGTCATAATGCGTCTGACATGATTCCATAAAGAGAGGTTCAAACGCAGCGGCGTCGAGGCTTTAAAGAGAAGGCAAAGACATGAGGCAAAACTGTTCCTGCGCACGCTCGCTTTAGACACGCCCCTCACACACACACACACACACACACGCTCAGATCGACATCAGGAGGATTTAGATCAGATTCATGAAGGACATGTTAGTTCTGTTTGGGACCAGATACACAAACTCGCCGTATACGACATGGAGGGCTCTCTGACGCTCCTGTCCCCGCCTTTGCAGCAGTTCTTTGACGTGATCCCCACCTCAGAGCGCCCCCTGTCGGAGCAGGAGTGGTATCATGGTGCCATCCCTCGTACTGAGGCTCAGGAGCTGCTGCGAGCTCAGGGAGACTTCCTCGTCCGGGAGAGTCACGGGAAACCTGGAGAGTACGTTCTGTCGGTGTTTTCAGAGGGCCAGAGACGGCACTTCATCATCCAGTACGCAGACGTGAGTACAAGTACTACTGCCACTGCAAATACTACTGTAACTGCACTACAGAGACGGCACTTCATCATCCATTACGCAGACGTGAGTACAAGTACTACTGCCACTGCAAATACTACTGTAACTGCACTACAGAGACGGCACTTCATCATCCAGTACGCAGACGTGAGTACAAGTACTACTGCCACTGCAAATACTACTGTAACTGCCGCACTACAGAGACGGCACTTCATCATCCAGTACGCAGACGTGAGTACAAGTACTACTGCCACTGCAAATACTACTGTAACTGCACTACAGAGACGGCACTTCATCATCCAGTACGCAGACATTCTTCAGACTTGTTTGTGAGTGTTGAGTGTCCTTGATTTGGTCCTGGCTCTGGCTCTGGCCCTGGTCCTGGCTCTCTGGTCCTGGCTCTCTGGTCCTGGCTCTCTGGTCCTGGCTCTCTGGTCCTGGCTCTCTGGTCCTGGCTCTGGTCCTGGTCCGGTCTCAGACTCTTTCTGTCCTTAAACAGGCCCAGTACCGGTTCGAGGGCACTGGGTTCTCCACCATCCCTCAGCTCATCGAACATCACGTCAGCTCCAAACAAGTCATCACCAAGAAGTCTGCAGTGGTCCTGCTGCGCCCAGTGGTCAAAGTGAGTACTGCACCTGCCCTCAGGTGCCCTCAGGTGCCCTCAGGTGCTCTCAGGTGCCCTCAGGCGCATCATAATTCTTGCTTTTCTCTGACTTCAGGACAAGAAGTGGATCCTAAACCACGAGGACGTGACGCTTGGAGATCTTCTGGGGAAGGTACTGTGTCTTTTAAGATCTCTGTCCAATCACAGCGCAGTACTACTCTTCCCATCATGCCTCTCTCTCTCAGGGGAACTTCGGTGAGGTTTATAAAGGAGCTCTAGTCCGAGACAAGACTCCAGTCGCTGTGAAGACGTGTAAAGAAGATCTGCCTCCAGAACTGAAGATTCGCTTCCTGTCTGAGGCCCGGTACGTCCAATCACAGAGCAGGGCACTGTGTCCAATCACAGAGCAGACCATAGTTTGGTAAATGAAGCTGAAAACATTGTGTGACATGTGACTTTTCTGGTTCAGAATCCTGAAACAGTACGATCACCCGAACATCGTGAAACTGATCGGAGTCTGCACTCAGAGACAACCCATCTACATCGTCATGGAGCTGGTCTCAGGTCTGGACCAGGACTGGACCTTTTGATTAAGAAAAGAATTATATTTAATTTCGGTGTAATTCCTCATTCGTCCAGGAGGGTTCCATTGTGGAAAAAGATTCAGTAATTTCATCTGGACGTTTCGACTCTCATCCAAGAGTCATTCTCACTCTGTAAAAAACAAGTCAGACAACTCAGGTCTTTGCCCTACTCTGTGGGCGGGGCTTACACAGAGTAGGGCAAAGACCTGAGTACTGTCATCTGTCAAAACAAGACCACTCTCTCCCTCCCTTAGGGCTAGGTTAGATCAATAGTTATGTATCACCATGTGACTATAATCTGAACTCGCGTACCTCATGCTGGTGGCACCTTCTCTTGTCACGGGACATTTTCTCTGTGTTTTGCATCTTCCTGAGGAGCACGTCTGCTTCTCCTGATGTTTTACCTTCGAAAGTCACCAGAAGAGTCTTGGGGAAAGAGAAGCCATGTCTCAGTTTTCTCTTCCCGAGCTCCTCACAGATGTGGTGGAACTTTCCTCATTGTTGACGTACCTCGTATGGAACATCTGGAGCGAAGAAGACAGGCTTGCCTTTGTACTGGAGGTCTCCTTTAACCCTTGCAGCCTTCAGAACGCGTTCCTTCACACGGTCATTGAGAAACCTCATAATCTGGTCTCGTGGTTTATCAGAAGCTGGTCTTGTTTTGCCCGGCGATGTTGTCTTTCTATGGTGATGGGAGGGACTTCAACTGAGCCTACAAGGAGCTCAGGGATGATCTTCTCCAAAAACCTTTCTGTATCTTCTCCCTCCTCTCCCTCCGAGACCCCCACAAGCCTAAGGTTAGGTCTACGTGATCTGGACTCAAAAATCAGGATCTTATTTTTCATATTATTGTTCTCAGTCTGTAGAGTCATCACCTTGGCCTGCAGCGCCTCCTCTTGGCCCTCACAGTGTGCAGCCCATCCGCTCCTGCCTCTTTTAGCTCCTTTAGTTCAAAGACGATTTCTTGAAATCGGGCCATACCAAGCGCTGACATAATTTCCGCCCTCAGCGCCGCCGTGTCACGCTGCATTTCACGTTTAATTTCATGTATCATAATGGCCAATCGGTGTAAGGTGATCTCCCCACCACCTTCAGACAAGCTTGGAGACCCGAATTTGGGGACGGAGCTTTGTTTAGCGGTCGAGAACGGGCTGCTAGTTGCTAAGTCGGCCCTATTAGCCATGTTAGCCTTGGGCCTGCTAGCCATGTTTAACTCGTTAGCTTGTGAAGCGGGCTGTTTTTCACCGGAGCCGCGGACCATCAGCGTTTGTTTAGTTCCCGTAGCGCCACCTGGCTTGTGTCTTCCGCGTTTACTCATCTCTCGCTCCTCGTTTCTTGGGATTTTGTGGGTAAAACAGAACGAACTTTGGCTGCGGCGAAGCGAAAGTGCAGCTCACTCTGACGTCATACGGGAAGTCCTGGACCTGCGATTTAATCAGGTCTAAAGCGGGTCTAAAGCGGGTCTAAAGCGGGTCTAAAGCGGGTCTAAAGCGGGACTAAAAGCGGGACTAAAAGCGGGACTAAAAGCGGGACTAAAAGCGGGACTAAAAGCGGGACTAAAAGCGGGACTAAAACCAGGTCCAATGTTCTTATTTAGACAGTATAATCGTACTGTTTTCAGGAGGAGACTTCCTGTCATTTCTAAGGAAGAAAAAAGAAGAGTTAAAAACGAAACAGCTGCTGCGCTTTTCCATCGACGCTGCAGCCGGGATGTCTTACCTGGAGACCAACAACTGCATACACAGGTACTACTGCTGCTGTTACTACGGCAACTGCATACACGGGTACTGCTGCATACACAGGTACTACTGCTGCTGTTACTACGGCAACTGCATACACAGGTACTGCTGCATACACAGGTACTACTGCTGCTGTTACTACGGCAACTGTATACACCGATACTACTGCATACACAGATACTACTGCTGCTGTTACTACGGCAACTGCATACACAGATACTACTGCATACACAGATACTACTGCATACACAGGTACTACTGCATACACAGATACTACTGCATACACAGGTACTACTGCATACACAGGTACTACTGTACTGTTACTACTTTACTACTCCTGTTACTGTAGTAGTCACACAGAAACTGCATCTGAAAACCCTTGACCTTTTGAACACTGGACCTCTGCTGGACGAGTGAGGGATGACACCCACCTGCTGCTGGTCCTGGGGGCATGATGATGTTTCTGGTGTTCTGTAGTCAAATAGTGTGTATTATTTTACATGTTGTGTAGTTGTAATTGAATGTAGTTAAATATGTTGTTACAGGGACCTAGCAGCTCGTAACTGCCTGGTGTCGGACGGGAAAGTGCTGAAGATCTCAGACTTTGGCATGAGTCGTCAGGAAGATGATGGAGTTTACTCTTCATCTGGACTAAAACAGATCCCCATCAAGTGGACGGCTCCCGAGGCTCTCAACTATGGTAATATTATATAAAAACTAACACAGAGGCTCTCAACTACAGTAATATAATATAAAAACTAACACAGAGGCTCTCAACTACAGTAATATTATATAAAAACTAACACAGAGGCTCTCAACTACAGTAATATTATATAAAAACTAACACAGAGGCTCTCAACTATGGTAATATAATATAAAAACTAACACAGAGGCTCTCAACTACAGTAATATATAAAAACTAACACAGAGGCTCTCAACTACAGTAATATTATATAAAAACTAACACAGAGGCTCTCAACTACAGTAATATTATATAAAAACTAACAGAGGCTCTTAACTACGGTAATATATAAAAACTAAGAGGTTCTCAACTGCAGTAATATTATATAAAAACTAACACAGGCTCTCAACTACGGTAATATTATATAAAAACTACGGTCACACAGCAGCAGAATAAACATTCATTCAGCTTTATTCAAGTCATTTTACGTCTGTTTCTTTGGACTGGTTCTAAAATACACCCAAAAAAATGTCATGAAAATGAAAACCCAGTTCATCTAAAAGAATATTTACGTTACATGAGACAAAGTCCTTCACCTCCTTCTGCTGAAGCTCCTGCAGTTCTCCCACAGCGCCTGTAGATGACGCCATCAACCTGGCACTCCACTTCATCCTGCAGCATCTGGACTCCCCGGGAACCTACGCCAGGATCCTGTTTGTGGACTTCAGCTCTGCGTTCAACACCATCCTCCCTGCTCTGCTCCAGGACAAGCTCAACGTGCCTGACTCCACCCGCAGGGGACGCACTGACTTCCTGATGGATCGGAGGCAGTGCGTGCGGCTGGAGAAGAATGTCTCAGACACTCGGACCATCAGCACAGGAACTCCACAGGGCTGTTACTTTCCCCTCTGCTCTTCTCCCTGTACACAAACTGACTCCACCCTCATCGGGCTCATCTCGGACGGGGAGGAGTCTGTCTACAAGAGGAGGTGGTCCGGCTGGTGTCCTGGTGCAGCGGGTAACAACCTGGAGTTCAACGCCCAGAAGACAGTTGAGATGATTGTGGACTTCAGGAGGCCACAGCCGGGAACAAACAGCCGGCCTACTACCGACGCATTTTATACCATAATCAAGCATGTCAGCCTCGATCGAGCAAGAGCAATCACGTGATCGGCTGCCAGACTTCCCATCTCTGCAGGACCTGTACGTCTCCAGGGCTCTGGGACGAGCAGGTCGGATCACAGCAGGAGGCCACTCCCCTCAGGCAGGAGGCCACTCCCCTCAGGCAGGAGGCCACTCCCCTCAGGCAGAAGGCTACGGTCCATCCGGACCAGAACCTCCCAACAGTTTCTTTCCCTCTGCCGTTGGACTCATGAGCACTTCTAAACTCCTCCCACTTTAATCCTCTTGTAAATAGCTCTTGTTCCACTGAGTTTGGCACTATTGTTGGATACTGTTGTACATATATTTTATTTTGCATGCCCTTATTTTTAGCATACTTTTTCACTATTATTTTATCATTATATTACATTGTTTTATGTTGCACCTTGTCGCAGAAGCAAGTTCCTAGTTTGTGACTTGTTCAATGGCAATAAAACTGATACAGATTCTGAACGTTTTTCACCAGATTGTAAAAGAGAATCACATGAAAAGCTCTGAAATGTTGAAAGAATCCTTTGACTTGGAGAAACAGGACTTTTAGAGGTTTTTACACATAAGGAGTTCTTATAACCAAGACATGAAACACAGTCATGGCCATTGAAACCCTCTGAGATGTTTATCAAGGATTATGAAGCAGAACTTTCAAGGGGAATAAGATCTAATTTTTATAATTGCATTTCTAATCTGGACAAATGCTCGACTAAATATATTAAAAACAAATGTGAAAGAGAAAGTCATGTTGTTGTGACAGATGAAGAGTGGGAAAGTGTGAGTACATCCCAGTGGGAGGAGCTCAAAGTCACATGTTTGGAGAGACGTTTCTTCAGAACTCCAGGTCAAAGTGTCCATTATTCACAGGGAAATGCAACAGCGCCATCAGGAGGCAAACCACTCTCACATGTTCTGGGACTGTCCTGTTGCTTAGAAACATGTGACTGAAGTTCACAGCGCTCTGCAGACTGTTTTTGACATTTCCCTCTGAACTTTAGAACTCTGTACTCAGGCCTCAGAACTCCTGCCATGGACACAAGACATGGATACTTTTGGAGCTGGAAAAAAGGCCATCACAAACATCACCGACAGGGACTGGACTGACATTTCACTGGACATTCACCAGATGTTTTGAAAATGAACAAATTTGACTTTGGTCTATTTTCAATCTTGGTGGGCGGTTCCCTCTGCGGTCCTGCTTTTCTACATATATACTTTTTATGTTTAATAAATGTGTTCTAAACCTTTTATATTCCTTCTCCTCAGGCCGGTACAGTTCTGAGAGCGACGTGTGGAGCTACGGCGTGTTGCTCTGGGAAACCTTCAGTTTGGGGGTGTGTCCTTATCCTGGGATGACCAATCAGCAGGCTCGAGAGCAGGTGGAGAAAGGTGAGCTCGCAGAACCTCTGACCTCAGCGTGATGCACGTGTGACCTCCGCGTGACCCCGTGACCTCAGAGACGGCGTTTGTGATCCTAAAATGAAGATCCTCTTTTAAGGCTTTATTAGACACGGCGTTGTGTGAAATGGAGATGAGAGTGGGAGGGACATGCAGGAAACTGAGCTCGGTCTAACTGTCCGACTTATGACGCCTTTATTTACTTTTATTCAGCCAAAGACAAATCCAACTTTCTGATTCAAAATGTTTTTAAATGTTATTTATAAGTTCTGCCCTTGTCCCGGACCCTTTCCCACACTTGGACTCAGAGTATTGCACATTCCCAGAATAAGTACTAAGAGTAGACGAGTATTGTAGCAGCTAAGGCAGTTTTGAGGGGCAGCGTCATTGCTGTTGCAACGATTCTCAGACGCTACAGGAAATTAAAAAAACAAGGAGTGAGATTAATGAACTGGACTCACTGGAAATAATAAAAGAAAAGCTCCTCACCAAACAAAGATATAATGAAAGCGGGTCAAAATTCACTAAATGATTAGTTTGGAAGGTTTGAAAACAACTGGCAGAAAATAAGAGATTGGCAGAATAATGTAATTTGAACCAAACAAGACCAAAACCAATCACCGTTTGAATCCTTCTACAAAAAATACTTTTAACCAAAATATTAGGAAACAAAGAATAAGTCGGTGTAATCCCTCATTCGTCCAGGAGGGTTCCATTGTAGAAAAAGATTCAGTTGTTTCATCTGGACTCTGTTTTAGAAAAAACAAAACGTTTCAACTCTCATCCAAGAGTCATTCTCAATCAGAGAAACAAGTCTGAGAACTCCTGTTTATATCCTACTCTGTGAGAGCCCCGCCCACAGGGCGGGACCTCCTGCTAATGGTCCATTGAAACTGGGATGGGCCTATTGTTCTATTGTTCCCTGCCTCACCTTGAGTGCCTATTTAGCATCCGAATGCCCAGGGCGTCTCCATGGTTTCAGCAGACCATTATAAACAACTGGAAGGTTGAATCTTAAAACCTCCATTACGATTTAATGAAGGATTCTCTTTTTTAACAAAGATGGCCTCCTGAACTCCTCTTTCAAACCATCTCTTCTCCTGCTCTCAGAAACCTTCTCCTCACTGTCTTCAATAGAGTGGTTTGTGGCTTTGAGATGAAGATGCACGGCGCTCTGGGTCCTGAACTCGAGTGTCTTCTGTGCTGATAAAGCCTCTTGTGAAGTGGCTGTTTAGTCTCACTATGTGGCGCTCTTTACCACTTTCTTCACTGCAGATTGGATAGAATACACTACATTGCTCTGTTTTTTGTGTGGGCATCTTGTCCTGAGGATGAACCAGTTTGTGTCTTAACGTGTTCCTGGTTTGAAATAAACAGGGACTTCGTGCTGTCTAAAAATTCGTTGCAGTTTTTCTGACAGTCCTGAGACATAAGTTTTTTCTAAAACAGAGTCCAGATGACTACAACTGAATCTTTTTCTACAAACAAAGAAGAAGAAATACAAACTTTTTGGACACACTCAGTTTACCGCCGCCACGCCACGACGAAGAGCAAAACAAAGAATTAGGTTCTGAAAAAACAATTACTGAAAGTGCAGTTAAGTTAAAAGACTAAAGAACACTGAATCTCCAGGAGCGACGGGTTCGCCTCAGAGTGAAGCTCTACAGACACACTTACTCCTTTGATCCACTTTGAACTGGGCCTTAAAAAAGCTCAGAGAAGGTTTGGATTCTGTGAGCTGGACTTATTTAAAGTGATGAACACATTTAAAATAGATGATTTAATTATAAAAAGTACAGTGATCCCTCGCTATATCGCGTTTCATCTTTCACGGCTTCGCTGCTTCATGGATTTTTTTTTTCAGTGCGGATATTTTTACAGTGCATTGTGCTCTGAATCCTGATTGGCTCAGGGCTTTACTGTTGTCTAGAAATAAAATATTCAACCGTTTTCGTTTCTGTGCATTCTGCCAACTTTACGTTTGCATTTTTTCTCTGTGACAAAACCCACAATGTCAGCGCACGCCACAAGAATGGGACCCTTTGGGACCCTTTGATGAGTCGTTCATTGCAGTTCTCAAATATAATCGAAGGTGGCGTATCCGTTTATAAAAATCTTCTTGCTCAGAAAAAAGAACGCCAACAACGACCCATAACAATGTTCTTCTCTCGGAGAAAGACCCCTGCGCCTTCAGTCGAAACAGACGCTACAGCGGGGTGGAGTCAGGAGGAAGGGGCGGAGTCAGGGCGAAGGGGCGGAGTCAGGACGAAGAGGCGGATTCTGGACAAATAGGCGGAGTCAGGGCGAAGGGGCGGAGTCAGGACGAAGAGGCACAGCTAGGACTGTGACATATGCGAGGGACAAAGTTTCCAACCTTGTATTACTATATTCAAATACATTTTGGACTTTAAAACAGGTTTTGATTTTTGGTTTCATTCTATAGTTCAGTTTTGAATTGTAAAATAATTTAAAAAAATAAAGCTGAAACGACTTCACGGATTTCATTTTTCGCGTGTTATTTTTGGAACGCAACTCCCGCGATAAACGAGGATCACTGTAATGAGGCTTTTTACCATGGTGCAACATCAAGAATCAAAATCAATGGTCACATGACAGATCAACTGACTCTGGAAAGGGGGTGACACAGGGCTGTGGTTGGTCCCTCCTCCTGTTTGCTTTGTACTTGTACTTAAAATTGCAGATGTCGTCTTATCATATTCCAGACATGTCCAGACTCAATGTGAAGCACGTCCTTCATGATGTTGGTCCAATGTCTGCAGACAAACTGAATGTACAAAAAAACCTGAAATTCTCTCATTGGCGCCCCCTCTGTCCTTTAGAAAGACTTACCCATTTAAATGTCAAACAGAATCTCTTAAATATTGGCCTGGTTCAGAGAAAAACTACTCTTGTCTCCACTTGAAAGATCTTCTCAGTCAAAGGGTTGAAACTATAAAAATTAATGTGGAGGAAAAGGAGATGTGGACTAACTCGCAGGAGGCCCCTCCCCTCAGGCAGGAGGCCCCTCCCCTCAGGCGGGACTCTGCCGTTTGGACTCATGAACACTTCTTAAACACATCCCACTTCCTGCACTGTAGCTGTACATTTGTGTCGTGTTTTTATTATTGTTGAACGTGAAGCTTGTTCCCTGGCAACAGCCATAACCCTTTTCTGATGCTGAACTCCTAGTTCGGGTCAAGGGTCAGCTGCAGTCTTGGTTGTTAACCCTGTCTCTCTCTGTTATTGGTCAGGTTACAGGATGTCCCGCCCCCAGCGCTGTCCAGAGGAAATCTTCAAAGTGATGCAGCGATGTTGGAGCTACAGTCCAGAAGAACGGCCTCGATTCAGCCAGATCCACCGAGAACTGGGACAAGTCCGGCTCTGACCAGGACCAGGACATTACACACCAGCCAATCAGAGACGGCGTTAACAGCAAGTGACCTCATCAGCTGTTTTTACCTCAAAAACACTTTTAAAAAAACACTACAGACTGCAAAAAATCCGCCAAGTGCCACGAACGGACCAATCAGAGCCGAGGACACTCCACATGCGACCAATCAGGTGCCTCCTTTTATACAGCGGCCTGGTCCTGTGTTTGACTGTTTGCATGTTCTCCCTGTGTCTAACCCCAGACCAGCACTGGGGGCGGGGCTAAACACTCCCCCAGTGACAAGCCTCTGACCTTTGACCCTCAAGAAACGAACATGAACGACGTCGACTCTGAAAACGCCACAAACCTGCACCAAACTCGGACCGAAGCGTCCGGACCCTCGGGGTCCCCGGGGTCTCCACTCACAGCTTTTACTTTGTTCAGGTTTTATTTTTTGATGCAAAATGTTGTGTGTTTCTAAAGTACATCTTTTGCCCCCTGCTGGACACATGTGGCAGTCACTTTAGAAGATTTATGTTCCACAAAGCTTCAGACCAAAGTTCTAGACTTTTGGAGCTGCGACACCCTGGCCCTGCGACACCCTGGCCCTGCGACACCCTGACCCTGCGACACCCTGACCCTGCGACACCCTGACACCCTGGCCCTGCGACACCCTGGCCCTGCGACACCCTGACACCCTGATGACAACGAAACCCACTAAACGTTATTTATTTAAAAAACTACATTTGAGACGAGATCAAAGTGAGATGTTCGGAGCGAGGAACGTTTCTGATCCAAAGGACTTTTGTCTTCTCAAATATTCAAAATATTAGTGAAACGAGGCTGTGACCCCCAGGGCCCCCTGCTCCAGGGGCCGCCCGCCCCCTGCTCCAGGGCCCGCCTCCAGCTCCAGACGCCGCCCCCTGGGACGATGAGTGGGTTAAAGGAAATTCATATTGAATCCTGTTCCGTTGCTTCAGTTTTTAACTTTGTGGGAACAAAAGTCATTTGAGGCCATGACACGGAAAGGACTAAACCGGGTCTAAACCGGGTCTAACCCAGGACTAACTCTTCCACCTTGCGACTAAAATAAGTTTGTGGTGATTTAATATTTAATATTTAAAATTCCCGGTTTTGTTTTAGAAAGTGATTCTGCTTCAACGGGTTTGGACCAATCAGAGCTCTGTCACTGGGTGGAGTCAGGCAGAACCGTGTCCTGATTGGTCATTTTCTACTGACTGTAAATACACAGGTTTTTACTGTTTTTCTACGACACGCTTTTATTTGTGCAACACCAAGTATTATCACGCTCTTAATCTGAAAATAAACTGTTTCCTCCGTCGCACCCTTCACTGTGATGCATGTTTAGCGTGTTGGGGGGCTTCAGTTTCCGGGGGTTGTAGGACAGTGCCTGGACTAGCAAACCGGGGTGGTGGTCCCTCTGAAGGGGGCTGTGTTCCACCTCCAGAGGGACCACACTCCTCCTCAGTAAGGTCCAGGGTCCTGGAGAGGAGAATCCCACCGATTGCTCCTCCTGAATCCGAGGTTCTGAGTGGTTTTGGACCTGGTCGTGGAACACTAGACCAGCTCGGGGGGCCTCCATTGACCGTGTCCTTTGGGGGGTGCTCAGGGCTGTGTGGTCCCTGTACGACCAGAAGGGGAGCTGTGTTGGACTGTTGTGATGAAGGAGGAGCCGAGTCCAAAGGCAAAGCTCTGGATTGAGTTTTGGACATGAGCTTGAATGACCCAAAGGACAAGATGGGCTGGTCCCTTGTAGAAAGGGGGAGGAGCTCGGAGTAGAGCTGCTGCTCCTCCAGCTGAGGCCTCCAGGACAAAGCCTCTCTGGGGAGTGGGAAATCCCTGCTTGGCCCCCGGACAAGAGGACAAAGAGACTTTAATAAATAAAATACAGATTTGTAAAAGAATTCTTGGTTTATTTCAGAAAAAAATCATTTTATTTTCAAACTTAAAGAGACCGTGTTTACTCCGACATCCAGAGTTTAAACGTTCGATCGTAAGAACACGTCGCAATGAGTTTTCCATCTGCAGAAACGTCCAAACCCATCACCTGGAACACACAAACCTTAGAGCATGAACCCAAACCCTGGAACGGGATTGTGACGGTATTTGACTGAGCTAACGTTAGCCAGGAGCTAACGTTAGCCAGGAGGCTAAGTTAGCGCGACGTGTACTTTAGTTCGATTCATGAGTTTGAAAACGGGAGCAGAACCACACCTTTCCTTCGTGTCCTGCCAGAGTCTTCAGGGGCATCCATCCCGGGTGAGTCCAGACTTTGGCCGTGTTGTCGTAGGCGCCGGTCAACAGGAAGTTCCCGTCAGTCGCTAAACACAAAGAAAACGTGTGAGAAAGTCCCGAGAGCCGAGAGCCAGGACCTGCTTTGGCCTAAACCTGGCTCTCCAGGCTGACCACGCCTCCAGGCCATCTCTGAGTGTGTGATAAGAGGAAGTGATCAAACCCGGAGCGTACGTTGGAAGCGCACGGCCGACAGCAGGTTCTGATGGGCCGGGATGGTGTACAAACATCTGCGGTTCCTCAGCTCCCAAACTTTACACGTGTTGTCTGCACTTCCTGTGGCCAAGTGATGCCTAAAAAAAGGACAAGAGGAAGTCTAAATAAGGTTAAACGCATGACAGTGGGATGTTCCAGCCTGTCAATGTTGTTCCCTGGCAACGACTCTGACGGAAACTAAAATGTCAAACTGTATTATTATTAAAGTTTACAGTTTTATTTCACCTTCAGGTTACGTGTGTGTACGTGTGTGTGTGTAAGTGTGTGTGTGTAAGTGTGTGTGTGTAAGTGTGTGTGTGTGTGTGTGTGTGTGTGTGTGTAAGTGCGTAGTGTGTGTGTAAGTGTGTGTGTGTGTAAGGTGTGTGTGTGTGTTAGTGTAAGTGTGTGTGTAGTGTGTGTAAGTGTGGTGTAAGTGTGTGTGTAATGTGTGTGTGTGTGTAAGTGTGTGTGTGTGTGTGTGTGTGTGGTTAGTAGTGTGTGTGTAAGTGTGTGTGTAAGTGTGTAAGTGTGTGTAAGTGTGTGTAAGTGTGTGTAAGTAAGTGTGTGTGTAAGTGTGTGTGTGTAAGTGTGTGGTTTGTAAGGTGTGTGTAAGTGTGTGTTTGTAAGTTGGTGTAAGTTGTGTGATAAGTTGTGTGTGTAATGTGGTGTAAGGTGTATGTGTGTGTGTGTGTAAGTGTGTGTAGTGTGTGTGTGTAAGTGGTGTAGTAAGGTGTGTTGTATTGTGTGTGTGTAAGTGTGTGTGTGTGTGTGTAAGGTGTGTGTGTGTTTGTGTAAGTGTGTGTGTGTGTGTGTAAGTGTGTGTGTAAGTGTGTGTAAGTAGTGTGTGAGTGTGTGTGTAAGTAAGTGTGTAAGTGTGTGTAAGTGTGTGTGTGTTGTTGTGTGTGTGTAGTGTGTGTGTGTAATGTGTTGTAGTGTGTGTAAGGTGTGTGTGTGTAAGTGTGTGTGTGTGTAAGTGTGTGTGTGTGTTAAGTGTGTGTGTGTGTGTGTGTGTGTGTAAGTGTGTGTGTGTGTGTGTAAGTAAGTGTGTGTGTGTGTAAGTAAGTGTGTGTGTGTGTAAGTAAGTGTGTGTGTAGTAAGTAGTGTGGTGTGTAAGTAGTAGTGTGTGTGTTGTGTAAGTAAGTGTAGTGTGTGGATTGTAAGTGTGTGGTGTGTGTGTTGTAATGTGTGTGTGTGTGTAAGTAAGTGTGTGTGTGTGTGTAAGTAAGTGTGTTGTGTGTGTAGTAAGTGTGTGTGTGTGTAAGTAAGTGTGTGTGTGTGTAAGTAAGTGTGTGTGTGAAGTAAGTGTGTAAGTAAGTGTGTAAGTAAGTGTGTGTGTGTGTGTAAGTGTGTGTGTAAGTGTGTGTGTGTAAGTGTGTGTGTGTGTGTGTGTAAAACATACATAGTGTATATATAAAACAGATTGTGGACGTTTCTGACCCGTTTGGAGAGAAGTGGACGCTGTAGATCTCTTTGAGATGCCCCTCCAGAAACACCACACAATCGACGCGTCCTGAGGTCCCACACACGGCCGAACGCATCCAGACCCCTGGAACAAACACAGCTCATCCAGACCTCTGAGGGGCACGTGTGTGTGTGTGCGCATTCCACTGTCTAAATCAAATCTCATACCCTGTTGCGGTGAGTGATCCGTCCGCGTGGAAGTGGATGTCGTGGACCCCTTTGCTGTGTCCTTCTTGATGTAGAATCTCCTCCTGAACCTCGAGGTCCCACAGACGCCACGAGTTATCGTAACTGGGTTTAACAAATAAAAGAGATCAAACTGACAAAAGAGAACAAACCCAGCCGTTGTCGTACTTTCAGTCTTTGTAGTCGTAGCCTTCATTACCATGTGGTTCCCAGGAAGCGTCCCGACGGGTGCCAGGCGACCCGTGGGACTCGGTCCGAGTGTCCCTCGATGTCGGCCACAGGTTCATCACTAAAACACATTTAAATCAGAAACAAGTCACATTGAAATCCGGACCCTCCCGTCCCCGACTCCCCATGTCCGCGCCATGTCCCGGTCCCCGGTCCCGCCGCCGTCGCTCCCCCGTCCCCGTCCCGGCGCCATGGTCCCGTCCCCGGCGCCATGTCCCCGGCGCCATGGTCCCCGGTCCCGGTCCCCGGCGCCATGTCCGGTCCCGTCCCGCGCCGAGTCCCCGGTCCCCGGTCCCCGGCCGCCATAGGTCCCGGTCCCCGGTCCCCGGTCCCCGGCGCCATTGGTCCCCGGTCCCCGGTCCCCGGTCCCCTGGCGCCATGGTCCCCGGTCCCCGGTCCCCGGTCCCGGCGCCATGGTCCCCGGTCCCCGGTCCCCGCGCCATGTCCGGTCCCCGGTCCCCGTCCCGCGCCCGGCGCCATGGTCCCCGGTCCCGTCCCCGCGCCATGGTCCCCGCGTCCCCGGCGCCATGTCCCGGTCCCGGTCCCCGGCGCCATGGTTCCCGGTCCCGGTCCCCGGCGCGCCATGGTCCCCGGTCCCCGGTCCCCGGCGCCATGGTCCCCGGTCCCGGCCGGCGCCCATGGTCCCCGGTCCCCGCGCCATTGGTCCCCGGTCCCGGCGCCATGGTCCCCGGTCCCCCGGTCCCCGGCGGCCATGGTCCCCGGTCCCCGGTCCCGGCGCCATGGTCCCCGGTCCCGGTCCCCGGCGCCATGGTTCCCCGGTCCCCGGTCCCCGGCGCCATGGTCCCCGGTCCCCGGCGCCAGGTCCCGGTTCCCTGGCCCATGGTCCCCGGTCCCCGGTCCCCGGCGCCCATGGTCCCCGGTCCCCGGTCCCGGGCGCCATGGTCCCGGTCCCCGGTCCCCGGCGCCATGGTCCCCGGTCCCCGGTCCCCGGCGCCATGGTCCCCGGTCCCGGTCCCCGGCGCCATTCCCCGGTCCCCGGTCCCCGGTCCCCGGCGCCATGGTCCCCGGTCCCCGGCGCCATGGTCCCGGTCCCCGGCGCCATGGTCCCGGTCCCCGGCGCCATGGTCCCCGGTCCCGGCGCCATGGTCCCCGGTCCCCCGGTCCCCGGCGCCATGGTCCCCGGTCCCCGGCGCCATGGTCCCCGGTCCCCGGCCCCGCCATGGTCCCCGGTCCCCGGTCCCCGGCGCCATGGTCCCGGTCCCCGGTCCCCGCATGGTCCCCGGTCCCCGGTCCCGGCGCCATGGTCCCCCGGTCCCCGGTCCCGCGCCATGGTCCCCGGTCCCCGGCGCCATGGTCCCCGGTCCCGGTCCCCGGCGCCATGGTCCCCGGTCCCCGGTCCCCGGCGCCATGGTTCCCGGTCCCCGCCGCCATGGTCCCCGGTCCCCGGCGCCATGGTCCCGGTCCCTGTCCCACCTCTCCATGTTCCACAGCTTCACGGTTCCGTCGGCGGCGCACGAGGCCCAAACTCACATCAGACGGGTCGACGACGTTGGGCCTGAACACGATCGCTCCAACGTTCGTGTTGTGCCCTGAACAAACACGGAACCATTACAATCAAAACCGTTTTCTTTTCTGAATTCCGACTGCGCCTGAACGCCACATATTCAATGTACATTAATCCTTTCATATCAGAATCATCACTTTGTGACACAGACAAAACCATAGAAACTATAAAGGGTGAAATCTATGAATAGAATCAGAGTGTGTGAGTGTGTGTGAGTGAGTGTGTATGTGTGTGTGTATGCATGCGCATGTGTTCCCTGCTTGCAGCGCGTCCTGAAAGCTCCATAAAAAGCTTTAAACTGGTTCAAAATGCAGCAGCAAGATTACGAACAGGAACTAAAAGAAGAGAGCACATTACGCCGGTGCTGGAGTCTCTTCACTGGCTCCTGTCCAGTTTAGAATCACATTTAAGCTCCTCCTCCTGACTTCCAAAGCCATAAATGACCACGCCCCATCCGACCTCAAAGAGGCTATAGGACCTTTTCATCCAAACAGAGCACTTCGCTCTCAAAATGCTGGACTTCTGGTGGTCCCAAGGGTCTCTAAAAGCACAGTAGGAGGTAGAGCGTTTAGCTCCCAAGCTCCTGTGTTGTGGAATCAGCTCCTGTCCATGTTTAAAGAGGCCGACACAGTCTCCGACAGAGTCTCTTCATTTAAGACTTCAGACGTTCCTTCTGTGAAATGGCTTATGGTCAGGCCAGTTAGGACCAGGAATAAAGACCTACAGTTCCAGCTCTGCTGCCCTAGGAGCAACTATACTGGGGGAAGAATGGCAGCTTGAGCACTATCCTCTGTTTCTTACTACTTTTCTATCAAACAATATTTAATATTTAATTTCACTTTCAATTTGTTCATCGCTTTTCCTTCTTTTTCTCCCACTTCCCCGACGGGAGTGGAGCAGGCACATCGAGGACTTGTGGATCCAGATGCTCCTCAACTGCTGGAGAAACGGTCTCTACTCCATATGAACGGTTCTTCATCAGCCTTGAAGACCTGGTTCTCCTCCTGAGTGGGTCCAGCTCCACTGTCCGTCCGAGGGAGTCGGATCTCTCCTTCACTGTGGAACTCCTACAGGTTTCTACTTTTTCCCAAAGAGGTTTGGTAGTTTTTCCTGGCCGAGAAGGAGGGTCTCAGGACAGGGGGGCTTGGGACATCTGTCTAAGGACACAGGACGCTGGGACATTACCAAGTCCCTATGAATTGTTTATTTTGTTTTCCACTGTCGCCCCTCAAGACCACTACTGTTGTGATTTTGGGCGTTACAAAAATAAATTGAATTGAATTGAATTGAAAATTGAATGTGCGTGTGTATTCATGTGCGCATGTGTGCGTGTGTACGCATGTGTGTGTGTGTACCTCTGAGAGTGCGGACGAGGTTACAGTCGGGGACAGACCAGAGTTTGCACAAACCAGACCTGAAACACACGAGACGTCAGCACCTGCCAGGGTCTAAACACACTATTGACACGCGTGTGAACCTGCACCACCCTGAGCCATGACGAGGACTCCAAACGTGCACATGTGACACATGTGAGGGTGCCCGGGGCCTCAGGGGATCACGGTGTTTAGTGTGCAAGTGTGTGTGTCACTCACCATGAGGCCGTGGCCAGGACCTTTGAGTCGGGGCTGAAATGGCAGAAGCTGATTGGACGATCGTCTCCAATTTGACTGCAGAAGTTATTCAAGTTCTACAGAGACAAAGACCTGGTTTAGTCCTGGTTTAGTCCTGGTTTAGTCCAGTCCCTGTCCCGTCCCGCCCCCGTCCAGTCCCGGTTCAGTTCTCACTCTCAGTCCTTTGTGCAGTTCTTGTTGTTTCATGGCTTTCGTTGCATCAGAAACATCTTTCTGCAAACGAGCATTTTCCAGACGCTTCATGGCCCTGAACAGAAACACACACACGTATATTATATATATGTAACGCTGTTTTAAGACTGAGATCATTGCTAATGCTAATGCTAATGTCTTAGCTACTGACCTGGATTAAACACTTGGAGCAGTGTAGTGTAAACACTGACCTGGTCCAATGCTAATGCTAACACAGAGCGGTGTAAAGACTGACCTTGGCAGAGAGTAATGAGCCAACCACAGACGAGCTTCTTGTAAAGAGGCGGGGCCTTCGTGGTACCACGTCTGACTGCACTGGAACCACAATGACAAGAACAACAACTGTCAGAGACGTACGCAAGAGTAATGGGTTAGGGTTAGGGTTAGGGTTAACCCGAGAAATCATTGATTTCGAATATTAATCATAAGGTGAGAAAAACTGAACCCTGTGTTTATAAGTGCAAAAACAAGACTTTGGAATTGGCCACGGTCAAGAAATGATGATGCAGAAAGACAAATATCAGCGCTAAAAGATGTTCAAGCCTCAGGTAAAAAGCATTTTTATGATGTCATTTAGTCAAATACAAATCATAAGGATTTATTCATTTATGTATACAAACATGTGCACAAGGTGTGGTTGAGGGAGTACAAGGAATAAAGTACAAGTACTTAAATACTTTAAAGTTTTCCAAGTCTATGTCCAAACAGTTCAATTCTAACCTCTTCGTGGGATCTTCTGCCTCGCTCTTCATCTTTGCGAGATTTCTTCAGAGCATCAGGTCCAACCACCGACAGAATACTGCGAAGTCTGTGAATACACAAGTATCAGAGTACTTCAGAGTACTGCAGAGTACTGCAGACTGACAGAATGCTCAGAGTCGACTGAATCTCAAAGATCTGAGGCTTCAGGTCAGAAACATAAATATTTATGACCTTTAAATCGCAGCAGAGCCTGTGACTACAAGGATCAGGACTATTTGGAGTATTAGTAGTAGTAATAGTATTTTCAGTTGTATTTATAGTATTAGCAGTATTAGTACCTCTCTCTTCTGTCTGCAGGTCCTTCACCAAACACTGTGATTGGTTCTCCTAAAGCTCGGAGTCCCGCCTTCACCTCGGTGTCATCTGTTGAGACGTTGATCTGACGAGCTCTTTTCCTGCGCTCGAACTCCAACAAAACCTCCTGCTGTCGCTCCGAAACACGCTCCTCTATCTCCAGAGTCTCACCTACAGAACCAGAGGAGAACCAGAGGAGAACCAGAGGAGAAGCAGAGGAGAATCAATCACTTAAAAAAAAAAAGGAGTTTTGTTCATAGTTCTCTACCGACCTCCTGGTCCCTATTCAGAGTTTTGAACAGTTCTCTGACTTTATATCAAACTTAAGTGTTAGACTGGGATAAAGTAGTGATAGCTGGAGACTTCAATATCCACGTGAACGTGAGTGATAACTGTCTTAGTAAAGCCTTCAACAGTCACAAGCACACTCTAATCTCTATTCCATATGTTAGAACAAGATCTAGTGACCTCATTGTCTTCTCTCAAAGCCCCATACTTTCAGATCATTTCCTAAATACCTTTCAGTTTATACGTGTACGTATGTACAACTCAACCTTCAAAAGTGTGCGCTCAATGTCAGGGTGATAACAGCAGAGCAGGCCCACCAAGGCAGGAAACTGAAGGGTACTGGAAAAGTATATGGGAAAAAGAGACGCATAAGAGCGATGCACAATGGCTGATGGATCTAAGAGCGGACCACAGCAACCTCCCTGAAAGGAACCCACCTACCATCATGGCAGACATCCAAGAGAGTCTCAGGTTTGAAAAACTGGACAGCACCGGGTCCTGACCTGATCCACGCAAACTGGCTAAAGAAAACACTCCATGAGCGCTTGGTAGCACAGATGAACCAGTTGCTAAGGGATGAGACTCACCCCGAATGTCTAACCGAAGGGCGTACGCCTCCAGGGGTACAGCCCCATCCAACTATCGGCCAATAACCTGTCTCTCCACAACATGGAAGCTCATGTCAGGCATCGCGGCTTAGATAGGTGGGCACATGGATCAATACATGAGCAAAGCACAGAAGGGCATCAACAAAGACACCCAGAGGAGCCAAACACCTACTCCTGGTCGGACCAGTCGCTCCAGACTGCAGAACCCGATACACTAATCTGTGTATCGAAGCTGGAGATGTTCAACATCAATAGGAAAATAAGAGCCTTCAGAGGCAACTCGAATTTTATTTATACTGTATTTTTTTGTTTAAACTTGCAAATATTTGGTTTTATAGCAATTAACTTCCCTGAACCACTCCCCTCAGGCAGGAGGCCACTCCCCTCAGGCAGGAGGCCACTCCCCTCAGGCAGGAGGCCACTCCCCTCAGGCAGGAGGCCACTCCCCTCAGGCAGGAGGCTCCACGGTCCATCCGGACCAGAACCTCCCGCCACAAGAACAGTTTCTTTCCCCGTTGGACTCATGAACACCTCTTAAACTCCTCCCACTTTAACTATTATTCAAACCAATAAACATTCATTGCACTGCTCATTTTTGCACTATTCTGTCCAACTGTAAATTGTGTATAATATATTCAGACCAAGTCTATCTTATTTTATTTGTAAATTAATACATTTCCTAGTTGGCAAGATTACGAACAGGAACTAAAAGAAGAGCGCACATTACGCGCGTGCTGGAGTCTCTTCACTGGCTCCTGTCCAGTTTAGAATCACATTTAAGCTCCTCCTCCTGACTTCCAAAGCCATAAATGACCACGCCCCATCCGACCTCAAAGAGGCTTATCATCCAATCAGAGCACTTCGCTCTCAAAATGCTGGACTTCTGGTGGTCCCAAGAGTCTCTAAAAGCACAGGAGGAGGTCGAGCGTTTAGCTCCCAAGCTCCTGTGTTGTGGAATCAGCTCCTGTCCATGTTAAAGAGACCGACACAGTCTCCGACACAGTCTCTTCATTTGAGACCAGGCTTCAAACGTTCCTCTTTGAAATGGCTTTATGGTCAGGCCAGTTAGGACCAGGAATAAAGACCTACAGTTTCAGCTCCACTGCCCTAGGACCACCTCTGGGGGCAGTATGGAGCTGGAGCACCTCCTCTGATGAAGACCACTTTATCAACAATATTTCATATTTGAGTTCTCCTGTGACTGCCCTTTGCTGTTCACATGTTTCTCTCCTTCTTCTCTCTTAGAGTGCTACAGACTCTGCTGATGCTTGAGATCCAGATGCTCCTCATCTGCTTGAGGAACACTCTCTACTCTAGATGAACCTCCTCTCTCCTCTGGATGGTTCTGTCTATGGGAGGAGGATCTCTCCTTCTCTGTGGTTCTCCTCCAGGTTTCTACTTTTCTCCAAAGGGTTTTGTAGTTTTTCCTGCAGAAGGGTCTAAGGACAGGGGGCGCTCTGGACATTTGCAAATTTCCTAATGAACATTGTTAAATCTGTTCTTCACTTGTTGCTTTCGAGGAAGCTGCTGTTATGATTCTGGTGTTACAAAAATGAATTGAACCAGAGGAGAACCTGGTCTAAGTCTAACCTGAGGAGATGTTGATGTTGCCGGCCTGGATCCCTGCTTGGACCCCAGACTCTGGTCCTGGTTTAGATCCCGACTCGGCGCTGAGTCCTCTCTCGCTCCTTGTCCTCCAGGCTTCCATAGAAAACCCGAGTCTTCTTCACCAGCGGAGCCTCGTCTTTCAGACATGTTTTTTTCTGAAACAAAACACACACACACACACAGGGGTTAGCCCTATATCTCCCCTATCTCCGTGCCAGGGTGCCGCGCGCCCCGTTGCCAGGGTGCCGCTGCGCCCCGTTGCCAGGGTGCCGCTGCGCCCCGGCCAGGGTGCCGCTGCGCCCGGGCCAGGTGCCGCTGCGCCCCGGGGCCAGGGTGCCGCTGCGCCCCGGGGCCAGGGTGCCGCTGCGCCCCGGGGCCAGGGTGCAGTGTATCTCTGCCCTATGCAATTTCTTATTCAAAGACATAAATATTTGTGCTGCTCACCTGAGGGAGTAAGAAGTACCAAAGGAACCCAAGAATGTAAAATGGCATTTATTATTTAACAGAAGGTAAAAAAAGAAGATAACACATAACAAAGATACGTGACAATAAACAGAGATGTAAAGGAATAAACTAATTACCAAACTCTAACGAATTACAAACTCATAAAGTAACAAGTTTATAATAACGTCTCAAAAAACAGGTGACGATTTCGCTAGTTTAATCGAACAAAAGAGACGATCTGGGGGAATCCAGACGCCCCACAGGGGTCGGGCACGCCCCAGGGGTCGATCACACGATTGGCGGAGCTGGACTGACGCTGCTCCAATGTTGATCCAGAGGGCCAACCAGGACCCCGGGGGAGGAAGACAGAGGGTCCCATCATGGGCATTCACGCTCAAAAAAATTCGCGCAGCGGATGTGAGGCACTGCATTTGTTTTAGAGGGTAATATCGTGGCGCTGGCCCCCACAGGACACGGGGCGAAGTCCTGCTGGCATGTCTTGTGAGTTCTTTATAGGGGGGCCGAGACAGACCCATTGTGTGGGTCCGGCGCATACGAGGGGCAGAAACAGACTTATTTTAATCGTTTGCAGCTCCGCCCAGACTAAAAGCAACTTCAGAGATAAAGAGGATTACAATGGACCACGTCGAGGTCAGACGCTCCATCTGAGCCGGGTTCGCCCCCATGGAGCGCCAAGCGTGGATGGGCTACTTCAAACAACCGGGTTCTATAAGAGGCGGTCTAGAAGAAGGGGTCACGTGTGTGCATGAGGAGAGATGGGACGGGACCCAAAACATGGCAATGCAAAGTCTGCGCTCGTGCGTGGAGTAACCAACGGGCCCGCGCTGCGTTTCCCCCGGCGCCTGCGTTCCCACCTCGGCGCCTGCGTTCCCCCGGCGCCTGCGTTCCCCCGGCGCCTGCGTTCCCCCGGCGCCTGCGTTCCCCCGGCGCCTGCGTTCCCCCGGCGCCTGCGTTCCCCCGGCGCCTGTGTCTGGGACCTTTATAACATTTTAGAGACCCTCGTTTCCCGGTACTGTAGTTCCCCCGTCCATCGGGACACTTAATTAATGCTTAACTCAGTAATTACAAAGATATGAAACATTAAACCAGGTCAAACGTCTGGGTTTGTATTAGTCAAATGATTTTCTGATTTCGATTATTATTGATTCTAAAAAGTGCAGAAAGTCTGGAAATCGAGCGCCATCTTCTGTCCCGCCGCATGGTGGTCCCCGGGTCTCCAAAGAACCCATCGGGTCTCCAAAGAACCCATCTGGTCTCCTACATCAGCATGAATGTGTTTTCACAAAAATGCATCACTTCAGAGGACTTTTCTGCATAAAATAGTATGTTTTAAGGTTAAAGAGACCGCGAGGACGCTCCGTTTAGATTACGTTCTTAAAATTATAAAACACACTCTTGTTCAAATATAATGATTTCATCTTATGGCACTAAAACAGTCTGTGTTGAGAAATGACTTTAGAAACACAGTTAAATAGATTCAAGCCAAAATGTTGAGAAGTTTGGCCCCAGTTTTGCCCAAAGATGAGACAAATCCGAGAAAGAAAACCTGTTTAAATCTTACAAAATATGATCTACAACAACTCAAACCCGGCGCGCGTCTTTCTGCGTGTATTTGCGTGGAAATTGCGAGAAATGTGAAGAAAACTCACCTAAATCGTGTCCGAGATGCAAAAACAAAACGCACACGCCGCGCACCGGAAAACAACACTGGTCTGCTTCCGGGTTTCTGCGTCACTTCCGGGAAAAGGAACGCGAGGCAAAAGAACAACAAAACAACAAAACCTGGACATAAACTGTGCCAAACTGTGCCAGAACGTGCCAGAGCGGAACAAAGCGGGCGCGAGGCTCAGGATTACCCACTTATCACACGCGCCCGGACACGTGCAGGTAAAGGGTGCTTTAAAGAGTTAGCCTGTTAGCTTAGCAATAGCTCCGTGGAAATGAATGAACCCTAACCCTGCGAAGCTAACAGAACTAAACCAGGACCTAACCAGGTCTAAACCAGGACCTAACCAGAACTTAACCAGGACCTAACCAGGTCTATACCAAGACCTAACCATGTCTAACCAGAACTTAAGCAGGACTAAACCAGACTCTGATTCTGTGATATTTCAGAACGATGTTGAGGAGAAAACCGACTCGGATCGAGCTGAAGATCGACGACTGTGAAGAGTTCGAGAGTATCAAGAAAGAACTGGAGGTTAGTCCGAAACCAGGTCTGAACTGGGTCTAAACCGGGTCAGAACTGGGTATCAGCACTGGTATTGGCACAGAGTAGAAGTGTTTCCCAGATCCTTGTCTTCTCATCATTAAGAACAGTTGAACTGAAGGCATTTGATCGGATGGAATGATTTTAGCACTTTGGAAAACCCGCTGTTCAAAGGGGAAATTGTAGGGATTTTATTAAATTTTTTCTGGTTTTGCAAATGAGATCTTCATTTCTCTCGATGAATAATCAGTTTGTTTGTTTTTAATGTTGAAGTCACGTCAGTGAAACGTGTGTTTGGAAGAACTCATTTTGATGCCATTTATGTTTGTTTACATTCATAAAATATATACTCATTCAAGTCTTTATCTTTTATATTTTCATAAATATATTATTTATACAAATAAATATATTTTGGATAAAACAATCTGTCTTTTTGTTGTCCAGAACCACAATAGGCTTTTTTTAAGCAGAGCAAGGCCCTGAGGGCCAGCGACACCGGTGCGCCAGCTCCTTATGGATCCTGTAGGAGCATGAGATCATGAGATCATGAGATCATGAGATCATGAGATCGAGGCTGCTTAAGCCGGTGACAAGCACCTGCAGCACCTTCATGGAGCAGAGTCCAAATGCATGATGGGAAATGCAGTGCTGTGTAACAGCGCAAGGAGACAGTACTACAGTTCTGCTCCGTTCCTCCAGCTCCTCCTCCAGCTCCTCCTCCTCCTCCCCCAGGCTGTTGCACAGTACAGACAGCATAAATAATATATGTTCTTGCCGTGTTCGTGCTAACCTGACCCTACAAGTCCTTTTCACCATAGATCGATCTTAAACTGTGAGCTCACTGTGTGTTGCTATGGTGATGTGTGTGAGGGGCCCAGGAGCATTCACCCTTCAGAGTCATGTGAGATCTGTCCTTTCGCCGTGACGCTGTGTGTGCCTGTGTTCTTGGGCTCATGGCGTTTCGGGGTTAAGGGTCACATGTAGAGACTCCACCTACCTCGGCCAATCACGTTTCACTTCCATGTTTATCTGTTTATCCAAAGGCTCGGAAACGGCAGCGTGAGGAGGCAGAATCAGGGGCCGCTGACATCACCGACATCATCGCAGGGGGAGGAGCCTCAGCATCCACATCATCATCCTCGAGGGCGGAGCTTATGAATGAGCGAATCGGGTTCAAGCCCCACCCCAAACCCAACACTCTGCCCGGGCTTTTCAACTCGCTGCAGTTTTAACTCTGACAGCCAATCAGAGCCTTCAGGAGGGACAGGGTCTGGGCCCGGTCTGGGCCCGGTCTGGACTCCTCTGGACTGTGAGCGTTAAGAATGTGAATGTTTGTATTTGTACTGTGTGAGGGCGGGATCACTGTGTGTGAGGGCGGGGCCACTGTGTGTGAGGGCGGGATCACTGGGTCTAGTGATGGATAGATGGCGAGTCAACTAACCCTTTAAGCGCCAAAGTCGCCTCCATCTGTCCTGTACAAGGAACATTATGAAATAATAATCAATTCAATGGTTATTTTTGTGCATCCTTTATTAGCATGTCATTTCCCGTAAGCAAACAAAAGAATTCAAAATGGCTCAAAGAAGTGCACGTGCTGAATCTCAGTTGCAATGTACAGCAGATTCAGATTCAGATGGAAATGATCTGCCTGAGGAAGTCCCAGTGGTGATGAGGGGGATTCAGGACAACGAGGTGCAAAGGAGAGACAAAGAGAAAGGCGGGGAATGAGTGGAGACAGTGCATTACATTAGTGACATTAATAATAATGACATAATGACATTAGTGGGGATGAGAGCTGGGATCAGCTGAGAGAAGTGGAGGTATTTCAGGCATGGATCAAACCGTTTGAAGGGCCTGTTGGCTGCACAGGAGAGAAAGATCTGACAGATGCTGAGCCAATAGATATTCTGTCACTCTTTCTGACAGATGAGTTTTGGACCTTCATTGCTGATGAGACAAACAGATGCAGAGCAGAGCATCTCATCAATGCAGCTGAAGCCACAGTCCAGGTTTCTGGTCTGAGTCTCTGAAATGAAGGCTTTCCTCGCGTTGCATTTGTCCATGGGCCTTGTTGAGAAAGCTGAACTTGAGCATTACTGGGGAACATTTTGGCTGACACAAACTCCAGGTTCTGGAAATGTAATGTCAAGAAACAGATTTGAAATCATTCTTTCATTTTGTCAATAATAATGATTACGTGAGACCAGGTGAGCCGGGGCACGATAAACTTTTCAAAGTCCGTCCAATAATAGATTCTTATTATTCCCAAATTTGCAGCAGTTTACAGTCCACTCAAGGAGCTTTCTTTGGATGAGATGACAATAGCTTTCAAGGGAGATCAACACTCAAATATACAGTCCCAATAAACCGGATAAATATGGCTCTAGAGTGTATGCTCTGAGTGGAAAGCTGTTCAGGGTACGTGTTGCGTTGGTCTATGAACACTGGACAGTACTCAGATAATGCAAGCAACATCAGTGCAACACACGCAGTTGTCCGTGAGCTAGTGGCTCCATTTACTGGTAAAGGACATGAGGTTTACATGGACAGTTACTATACTTCACCTGCAATTGCAAATGAATTAGCAGATTTGGAAACTGGACTGTGTGGGACGGTAAGGACCACAGGAAGGGGATGCCCAAAGGCCTGGGGAAAAGTGTCTTGCAGCTAAAAAAAGGAGATGACCCAGTTTTTTTGAGAAAGGGAAAACTATTGACGTGTACCTGGCATGACACAAAAAGAGTAACAATGCTGTCCACTATCCATGGTAATGACTGTGTTGAGAAGAGAATCAGGTCCAAGAAAGGGGCAACTGGATTCCGTGCGATCAAAAGACCCGTATGTGTCAACCAGTACAACGCATTCATGGGGGGTGTGGCCACAGCAGACCAGAGAATGAAGACACATCTCTTTCCACATCGCTCTAGGAAGTGGTACCATCGCATCTTCAATGCCATTCTCAGCATAAGTGTTGTCAACTCACACATCATTTACACTAAATCCACCCCAGGCCCACGCAAACCTTTAAAGGCTCACATTCAGGACATTATCGATGCATTACTGGCTGATCACACCAGAAAGGAACAGAGGAAAGGAGGCCGGCCTTCAGGAGCAGGGAGTGTCATGCCACAGAGAGATACCATTGCCGTACCTGCGATGAGATACCATGTGCCGTACCCCGCGATGAGAGATACCATGTGCCGTACCCGCGATGAGAGATACCATGTGCCGTACCCGCGATGAGAGATACCATGTGCCGTACCCCGCGATGAGAAGATACCATGTGCCGTACCCCGCGATGAGAGATACCATGTGCCGTACCCCGCGATGAGAGATACCATGTGCCGTACCCTGCGATGAGATAACATGTGCCGTACCCTGCGATGAGAGATACCATGTGCCGTACCCCGCGATGAGAGATACCATGTGCCGTACCCCGCCGGCATGAGAGAATACCATGTGCCGTACCCTGCGATGAGAGATACCATGTGCCGTACCCTGCGATGAGAGATACCATGTGCCGTACCCCCGCGATGAGAGATACCATGTGCCGTACCCCGCATGAGAGATGCCATGTGCCGTACCCTGCGATGAGAGATACTATACTCTCAAAAACTATAAATGCTGTCATTTAGACATGTGAAAGTGCACGGTACCTGGACCCTGGAGGGACATGAATGAATGGATGGATGGATGGATGGATGGATGGATAAATAAATCGAAAACATAATGCAAAAATAATAAAAGTATTTCATAAAAAACAAGGTGGCAGTCATCATTTGGTTAGTCCTTGTAATCAGGAACAGCTGTACAGTAATATACAGGTGCAATAATCAGGGAAATTCTGGTCCAAACAGGCATGGGCCTACGAGGATCTAGCCTGATATAGAGCACTTTTTGGGGGGGGGAAAATTAGGGAAAGCCTGGCCAAAAGGTGCCAAAAGGACCAGGCCAGAGCCCCCAAAGTCCATCCCATGTCAAAGCACTCCACTCTGGGCTAAGTCCTGGCACCAGTCTGGCCCCAAAAGGACCAGAGGAACCAGGGCGAAGCCCCCAAAGCCCGCCCCCGAGCCCACCCCCTGTGGCCCCTGTGCCCGCCCACTGTGGCCCCTGTGCCCGCCCACTGTGGCCCCTGTGCCCGCCCCCTGTGTGACTCCTAAACCGCAGAACCAAGTGAATGAATGAACCGTGACACAGAAACACAAGCAGAGTTTTAATGAACACTTTAAACAGAATCCAAATGTGGAACTTTAATCATGGGCGAGATCATCCGTTCTGACACGATTATTGTAGATTATTGTAGATTATTCAGAAGAGCTCGTGTGACACTGATGAAGAGCAGCAGCAGCAGGAGGAGGACTCATGTTTGATTGTCCTTGTGTCTCTTCAGCTTCTCATATATTTGACTCTAAAGCCACATTTTGAATCCGCAGATGGGTTCGTTTTAGAGTGGTTTGGCTCGGTTCGGTTCGGCTCGGTTCATGTGGGTCTGTGCTTTCTGCTCAGGTTCTGGCTCCACACAGGCCCCAAACATCACTCATGTTTTGTCATCTAAATTCTCCTGATATTTTTTAACCCTGAGGCCCAAAAAAAATTTGTAATTCCACGCGTGTGAGTGGCGTGTGTGTGAGGGGCGTGGCCAAAGCGAGCGTGCACAGGAACAGTTTTGCCTCATGTCTTTGCCTTCTCTTTAAAGCCTTGACGCCGCGTTTGAACCTCTCTTTATGGATCATGTCAGACGCATTATGACCTGGAAACATCACATTTGGACAAACAGGAAACAGCTGTTGCTAACGTGCGATGCTAGCTCTGTGTTGCTAAGGCTCCACATATAAATTAGCATCAGTGGAAACACGGCGCTTTAGCACGAGATCAAGTCAGAGTTTGGAGACAAATGATTCTTTTGTGTTTCTGCTTTTTGCTTCTTGTTTTGAGTCTGCGTTCTCTCTGAGCCAATCATCTGGCTGTGGGCGGAGCTCCTCCTTAGCTAATATCCACCTGGAGCCCAAGAGAGCCAGATCATTTTGGGAGCTAGAATCTCTCAGGGTCCACGTTGGATCCAACAAACGGCCCAGACCAGAGACTTAAGACAGAGACACACTTTAGGCCTGAACAGATCCTTTCCAAAGGGAACCATCTGAAACGTGGCGGTGAAGGTGTTTGAAGAGCTTGTTATACAGGTGTTAGGGTCAGCTGTCCTTGTGTGCGTTAGTTGTGTGTCCTGTCCTTGTGTGTATTAGCTGTTCGTCCCGTCTTTGTGTGCAATGAGCCCTTTGCTGATCAGGTCGGGCACTTCCACAGCTAACCACGGCCCGA
This sequence comes from Chaenogobius annularis, assembly GCA_015082035.1. Classification (NCBI taxonomy): domain Eukaryota; kingdom Metazoa; phylum Chordata; class Actinopteri; order Gobiiformes; family Gobiidae; genus Chaenogobius; species Chaenogobius annularis. The sequence continues at coordinate 96,141 of BJKM01000846.1, forward strand.
GCCCCAGCGCCAGAGCGTGTGCGATCCCAAAACGAGGCTGGTTCCTTGCCCACAGCGGGTGGAAGTGCTCAGTCAGGCAGATCTTTCCTCCTGCAAACATCTTAGCCGTTTTCCCCTCCAGCTCCGGCAGAATCAGGTCTGGAGCTGTGGTGGGATAAGTGACGGTGAGCTGCACCTGCAGACAAAGCACAAAACAACAAACATGAAGCACGAAACACAAAGCGGCCCCTGCCTCCGCCCGCTCTGGCTCTGGGCCGGGCAACGCCTCGGAGGAGTCCAGGAGCCAGATAACGTTTATGGCGGCTTTGCAGGAGATAACTCATAAGATTACAAAGGCAGAAGACACAAAGGTAGATTCCGCCCAGGAGGAAATGTGTGATTTGAAATCCAAGACTAACAAACTGGAGAGCTGAGCCACAGCAGCCGCGAAGGAAATCTCCAATTTGAACAAGACGGTCTGAGAGCCAAAGGAACGAACCAGGGGTACATCCTGACTGATCCAGTGAAGGGTTAGGGTTAGGGTAAACCCTAACACAATCGCACATCGCTCCCTGGCTCCCAAACTGGCTCCGAACCAGCGTCCAAGACCTATTCTACTGAAGTTACATAACGTCAGTGACAAACAGCGTGTCATGGCAGCATCCAGACGTCTCGCCACCGGCCCACCCGGATCAACCAAGCCCCAAGTCTCTTTCTTCAACAACTACTCTACTACTCAGTGGATCTACTACTAACCCTAACCCTACTCACTACTGGTCAAGAAATGCAAAACATTTGACCACGTGACATTCGTCGTGTTCTGTTGTTGTGGTTCCTGTGTTTGCGTGTCGTGTTCTGTTGTTGTGGTTCCTGTGTTGTTGTTGTTGTGGTTCCTGTGTTTGCGTGTCGTGTTCTGTTGTTGTGGTTCCTGTGTTTGCGTGTCGTGTTCTGTTGTTGTGGTTCCTGTGTTTTGTTGTGGTTCCTGTGTTTGCGTGTCGTGTTCTGTTGTTGTGGTTCCTGTGTTGTTGTGGTTCCTTGTGTTTGGTGTGTCGATGTTCTGTTGTTTGTGTTCTTGTGTTTGCGTGTCGTGGTTCTGTTGTTGTGGTTCTGTGTTTTGTGTGTCGTGTTTTCTGTGTTGTGGTTCCTGTGTTGTTGTGTCCTGTGTTTGCGTGTCGTGTTCTGTTGTTTTGGTTCCTGTGTTGTTGTTGTTGTGGTTCCTGTGTTTGCATGTCGTGTTCTGTTGTTGTGGTTACTGTGTTTGCGTGTCGTGTTCTGTTGTTGTGGTTCTGTGTTTGCGTACGTGTTCTGTTGTGTGGTTCTGTGTTTGCGTGTCGTGTTCTGTTGTTGTGGTTCCTGTGTTGTTGTTGTTGGTTCTGTGTTTGCGTGTCGTGTTCTGCTGTTTGTGTTGTTGTTGCTGTGGTTCCTGTGTTGCGTGTCGTGTTCTGTTGTTGTGGTTCCTGTGTTTGCGTGTCGTGTTTGTTGTTGTGGTTTCTGTGTTGTTGTTGTGGTTCTGGTGTTTGCGTGTCGTGTTTCTGTTGTTGTGGTTTCTGTGTTTTGTTGTGGTTCTGTGTTTGCGTGTCGTGTTCTGTTGTGTGGTTCTGTGGATCTGGCAACACAAAACACACTTTGGAGATTTAAAGCTCGTCGCTCGATGAGCCACAGTTTGTACAAATGAAGACAAAGGACATTGAGACGTTTGAAGAGGAAAACCACAATGTGAAGTTGCTCCGCCATTTCTGGCTGCAGCTAAGGCAGTTTGGAGGGGCAGCGTCATTGCTGTCGCCGGCCAAAAGAAACAAAGGCGAAAAAAACGAAATGATTTACAACATGCTGATTTCAAACTGGTGTACAACATTCTAAATGTTTGGAGAAGCTTTTCCATGCATTTATGGCTTCCCAAAATTCACCCAGAGAATGTTCCACGAAGACGAGACCTGGGCATCCCGACCTCTGAGGCAGGAGCGAGGATGGACTGAAGGAGGAAACATCTGCCTTAACACCACATACTTCCGGGCACATTTTTACAGATTGATTCACGGCTGTGCTTGGGCTCGCCGTATCTCCCATCGAGGCCAACTTGTACATGGAGCTGTTTGAGAAGAAGGCACTGACCTCCTTTTCAAGCTCTAAGTCTTTGGTGTCGTTACGTGGACGACACTTTTGTGATGCTCAAGAAACACGAGTTGAAGCCTTCTCAGAGCACATCAATGTGGAGGACCTGAACATCAGGTTTACAAGAGAAGATGCTGAGGAGAACCTCTTATCAGAGGAGAGGACGGAAGCTCCAGACAGAAGTATATAGGAAACCCACACACACGGATCAGAACCTGCTCTTTGGCTCCAACCACCCACTACAGCGCCACCTGGAGGTGATCAGAACACTACAACACAGAGCACAAGAGGAAAGAGGAGCAACACGTCCGGAATGCTCTCTCAGCCTGTGGAGACCCGGCTTGGGCTCTGAAGCCAGTTCTCAGACTCGATCTGCACATTGAGGAGGACTCTTGGATGAGTCCAGATGATTTCTAAATATATACAAAAGAAAATAGAATTCTTCGGCGTTTGGGTTTTTGTGTGAGCGACATGAAGTAGGTGAAATATTATGGTTTATTATTCTATTTTCTGAAACTAAATATCACACTTCAAATGTGTTTTTGTGATCAATGTGAGCAGTAATGATCATTAAAATGTTAAAGCTCCACCTCCAGCTGCAGCTCGTACTTCAGCAGCTCATGGATGAACCAGCACACGCCGCTCCAGCGAGTCCCGTCCGCGTTGGCCTCCAGTCTGAACCAGTCCGAGTCCGAGGCTTTGTTCAGCTCCACGGCCTTTATCAAAGCTCCATACTCCTCCTTCAGGCGAGAGGGCCACAGTGCAGGCTCCCGGGGGCCCGCAGGAGTCTTTAGGAGCGGAATCTGAGCAACCACACGACGCGTGGCCTCGTCACACATGACTGGAACAAGAACACACAGAAGAACATACTACAGTCAGTAGCAGGAACACACATGTGGTTAGGGTCATGACCAAGGGTTAGTACCAACTAGAACCGACCTGAGAGTCACGGTCTGGATTACAAAAGGTCGAAATGTTTTTCAGCAGATTGCAGAAAAGATAATCACGTGAAAAGCTCTGAAATGACCACGAAAATCCTCAGACTGACATTTGTATTCAAGTTTATGAATCAGAACTTTCAAGTTCAAATCTGGACAAATACTAAATATATTCCAAACAAATGGGAAAGAGAAGGTCATCTTATTTGTGGCTCCACAAAGTCACATGTTTGGAGTGACTTCTGTTGGTTTCTTCAGAACTCCAGGTCAAAGAGCGCATTATTCACAGGGAAATGCAACTGTTGGAGAAACAGCGCCACCAGGAGGCAAACCACCATCATGTGTTTTGGAACCGTCCTGTTTATGACATCTTCCCACTCGATTTCAGAACTGTGTACTTGGGCCTCAGAACTCCTGCCATGGATACAATAAATGGATACTTGTGTAATGTAAATTTAGCAGCAGGTGAAAAAGGCCGTCACAAAGAAACGGACGACACAAACATCACCAACAATCAAGGATTGAACTGAGATAGGAGCAGACATCAGGCAAATGGAACAAATGACATTCAGACTTGATTTGGAAATGGACAAATTTAACCGACTTTGATTTCAATGTTTCTTTTGATGTTTAGTTCTAGTTCCCCTCTGGTCAGGTGATGTATGATTTAGTTCTAGTTCCCCTCTGGTCAGGTGATGTATGATTTAGTTCTAGTTCCCCTCTGGTCAGGTGATGTATGATTTAGTTCTATTCAACCTCTGCGGAATAGGTCCTCTGTCAATGGGTGATTGTATGATTTAGTTTTAGTTCCCCTCTCTGGTCAGGTGATGTATGATTTAGTTTTCTTTGTTTCTATGTTTTTAAAAGAAACTGCAGGAGTAAAATCACGTAATACGGCATTAGGTTAAGTCTATGAATCAGAACTTTCCCTAACCAACACCCCAACCCTAACCTAACCCCCCCTAACCTAACCCCCCCTAACCCTAACCCCCTAACCCTAACCCCCTCAACCCTAACCCCTAACCCTAACCCTTTTTTTAAATGACAATTCTTTAAGTGAAGGCTCGCTTCACCATAGATACTGACCAGTCACATAGATGAGGCAGAACAATAATATCTCCATGGAGACAACAGGACTCTCCACCAGCAGAGTTACACAGTGCAGCTTTAATGAGAAACGGTCCAGGCTGAACCAAGTGAACCAACACCAACCTGAGTCTGGGCTCCTGGTTGTAGACCTGGTTTAGACCTGGTTTAGACCTGGTTTAGCCGTGCGTTTAGTCCCGGTCTAGTCCTCAGCGTGTAGACCTGGACCGACCCGTTTCTGGTCGCGTTTAGTTCCTGGTTATGGTTATTGATCCTGGTTCTACGCTCTGCGGGCTCTGGAGTTGTGAGCGTGTACTTCCGGAGTGCGAGTACGCAGGCGCGTGGCAGGCGCTTTTTTTTTTTTTATTCATTTATTTTTACAGGCTGACAACAAGGTGCATTTCTTCTAAATGAAGCGCTCCTGAAAAGAAGTGAATAAGTTATTTGTGTGCTCGAGGTTCAATTCAATTTATTTTTTTGTCACGCCAAATCACAACAACAGTGGAACGAAACTGAATAAAAACAGAATAAAACAGTTTCATAGGACTTGGTCATGTCCACGTATCCCGTGTCCTCAGACACATGTCCCAAGCCCCCCTGTCCTTAGACCCTCCTTCTGCAGGGAGAAACTACCAAACCTCTTTTGAACACAACAACAGAAAAGTAGAAACCAGGAGAAGTTCCACAGTGAAGGAGAGATCCGACTCCCTCAGACGGACAGGAGGACGAGAGAGAGACAGAGGAGCTGGACCCACTCCAGGAGGAGAACAGGTCTTCAAGGCTGATGAAGAACCGTTCTTCTGGAGTAGAGACCGTTTCTCTCCAGCAGCCTCGATGTGCCTCTCCACTCCCCGAGGGGAAGTGGGAGAAGAAGAAGGAAAAGAGATGAACAAATTGCAAAGGTTGATTTCCTGATGGAAAATTAAGAAAAGTGGTTTCCTATTCAAAAATGTTGATTTATGAAATGAAATGTTGCCAGAATCATCAGAAGGTTTATCATGGACTCTTGTTCAGATTGTTTGTAAAAACCAAAGAGCATGTCTTGAACCTGAAAAGTAAAGTTGGGGGTAGATTTTTGAATGAACTGACAAAGTATTTCCAGAAGGTGCCGGTGTGGACATGACCAGAAGAGGTGAGTTACTGTTTCAGAGTTTGAGAAGAAGAAGGTCATCTTTGCGTCCGTGAATGTCCTGAGGTCTCTCTTAGCTGGAGAGCAGTGATGAAGGAGTTTGCTCGTTACTTCTCTCTGTTTCTAACGAAAGACATATTTGAACGTAACTCTCCAGTGAAGATGAACATATGACACGGGACAATATTCCTTTGGAAGAGGGTTTTGATCTTGCCGGGTTGCCAATAATAATGAGGAACATGAGAAGCATATTTTCCACAGAAGTTTCCACCAAAGAGAATGAGCGGGGGTGTGGCCTTTGACGGCATCAGAAAAAAGGAGAAACTCTCCTGAGTGGCAGGAATGGTGAAAACCAGACACGAATCCAGATCATTCATTCATTCCCCGTTGATCTTGATCAGCTGCTTGACAAGACAACAGCGCCCTCACCAGTTGTTCTTACAGGATGGCATGGGTGGTGGGCAAATCAACTGTCAGGCAAGGTCAGGTGCGATACGCCATTTTGAGAATATAGATGGAATATCGATCTTTGAACAGAATCAGATGATTTAAAAGTTATGAAGCAATTGATTTTGAATGGTAGTTCAAGGCTGGCGGCGAGACATTGGCGGAGAAATGGAGATCTGGCCAGATGGACGTGGACTCCTGCTCTAGGGGAGTGGCCTCCTGCCCTGAGGGAGTGGCCTCCTGCCTGAGGGAGTGGCCTCCTGCCTGAGGGGAGTGGCCTCCTGCTGAGGGGAGTGGCTCCTGCCTGAGGGGAAGTGGTTCAAATAGTCGTTGTCCAGGGTGAGTAGGGTCGCTGTGATCCCAGAGCCCTGGAGACGGACAGGTCCTGCAGAGAATGTCGGTTAGGTAATCCCTCATTCGTCCAGGAGACGGTTCCATTGTAGAGAAAGATGCAGTTGGTTCATCTGGACTCTGTTTTAGAAAGAACGATACGTTTCGACTCTCGTCCAAGAGTCATTCTCAATCTGTGAAACACGTCTTGAGAACTCAGGTTTATATCCTACTCTGTGAAAGCCCCGCCCACAAACCTTAAACTTTAACACTCCTTTACGATTTAAGGAAGATTATCTTTTTTAACAAAGGTTGCCTCCTTAACTCTCCTTCACTCCTTCTTAACTCCTTCCTTCACTCCTCCTTCACTCCTCCTTAAACTCCCCCTTCGCCTCCTCCTTCACTCCACCTTAACTCCTCCTTCGCTTCTCTTCGCTCCTCCTTCGCTCCTCCTAACTCCTCCTCGCTCTCCTTCGCTCTGCCTTAACTCCTCTTCACTCCTCCTTCACTCCTCCTTCAAACCATCTCTTCTCCTGCTCAGAACCTTCTCCTCACTGCGCTCCTCACTGAGCACAGCGCTCTGGGGTCCTGAATCTATCGAGTGTCTTCTGTGCGGATAAGCCTCAGTGGCAGGGGCTGTTTAGTCTCACTATGTGGCGCTCTTTACAACTTTCTTCACTGGCATTGGACAGAATACACTACATCGTCTTGTCCTTAGGGTGAACCAGTTTTTGTCTTAAAGTGTTCCTGGTTTGAAATAAACAGGACTTCGTGTTCCTGCATTCTGTTGCAGTTTTTCTTGACATTCCCGAGACATAGGATAGAAAAGAATTCCAGATGACAACAACTGAATCTTTTTCTACAATCCTGCAGAGATTGAAGTCTGCAGCTGATCACTTCTCACCAGAGGGCGCTGTAGTCTTTGTCCCTGGCTGTGGCTCCAGCAGAGGGCGCTCTGATGGCCATGCAGAGAACTGCACCATCATCTGCACTGAAGCTTGGGCTTTCCTCAGCTGCCACAGGAAGTACATCCTCTGCTGGCCTTCTTGCATGAGGGAGCTCGTGGAGGGCTCCACTGGTCGGGTGATGGTGGTGCAGAGGAAGGGGAAGGAGTCCACGATCATCTCCACTGTCTTCTGGGCGTTGAACTCCAGGTTGTTACTGCTGCACCAGGACCCCAGCCGGACCACCTCCCTCCTGTAGACAGACTCCTCCCCGTCCGAGATGAGCCCGATGAGGGTGAGTCAGTTTGTGTCCAGGGAGAAGAGCAGAGGAGAAAGTACACAGCCCTGTGGAGCTCCTGTTGCTGCAGAGTTGAGAGTCCGAGTGTCTGAGACATTCTTCTCCAGCCGCACGCACTGCCTCCGATCCGTCAGGAAGTCAGTGCTCAGTGCAGGCGAACTGCAGGGGGTCCAGCAGAGGGTCCAGCAGGGGGTCCAGCAGAGGGTCCAGCAGGGGGTCCAGCAGGGGGTCCAGCAGGGAGGACAGGAGGGGCAAGACCAGGCGTTCAAATGACTTCATGACTACAGACGTCAGCGCCACAGGCCTGTAGTCATGAAGTCCAGTGATCCGGGGCTTCTTGGGGACAATGATGGACGACTTGAAGCATGCTGGGACGTGGCATGACCCCAGGGAGGTGTATACGGGGTTAATCCCTAAATACAAGAGCAACAGAGGAGTGGGTTTCCCTGCTCTATGCGCAATATCTGTCCCTCCTCTGTCCCTCCTCTGTCCCTCCTCTGTCCCTCCTCTGTCCCTCCTCTTTCCCTCCTCTGTCCCTCCTCTTTCCCTCCTCTTTCCCTCCTCTTTCCCTCCTCTGTCCCTCCTCTGTCCCTCCTCTGTCCCTCCTCTGTCCCTCCACTCTCTACTGTAGTTGTACGTCTTCAAAGTACGTGTTTTACGCTGTATCGTTAAAAAAAAGGAGAGAAAGAAAGAGGAAGAGATGACATAAAGCAAATGTGAAAAGAATGCATGCGCGTTGGTTCCTTTCCGCTTTGAAGCAATGAAATGCCAAATGCACCTTTGCAGTTGGCTGCCAGCCGCCATTAACAACAACAACAACAACAGCAGCAAAAACAGCAGCACCAGCAGCAACAATAGCAACAATAGCAGCAACAACAACAACAAAAACAACAGCAACAACAACAACAACAACAACAACAGCAGCAGCAACAACAGCAGCAACAACAACAACAAAAACAGCAACAAAAACAACAGCAGCAGCAGCAACAACAACAGCAACAACAACAAAAACAGCAGCAGCAACAACAACAACAACAGCAACAACAACAACAGCGGCAACGACAGCAACAACAACAGCAGCAACAACAACAGCGGCAACAACAACAGCAACAACAGCAGCAGCAACAACAACAGCAACAACAGCAGCAGCAACAACAACAACAGCAGCAACAACAAAAACAGCAACAAAAACAACAGCAGCAGCAGCAACAACAGCAACAACAACAAAAACAGCAGCAGCAACAACAACAACAACAACAGCAACAACAACAGCGGCAACGACAGCAACAACAACAACAGCAGGTCAGCAGCAACAGCAGCACAACACAGCAGCAACAACAACAAGCAGCAACAACAAACAGCAGCAACAACACAAAAACAGCAACAAAACAACAGCAGCAGCACACACAGCGACAACAGCAACACAACAAAAACAGCAGCAGCAACACAGCAACAACAACAGCGAACAACAACGAACACAACAGCAGCAACAACAGCCAACACAAAGCAACAACAACAGCAACAACAACAAGCAGCAGCAACAACAGCAACAACAACAAACAACAACAGCAGCAGCACAACAACAGCAACAACAACAGCGGCACACAAAACAGCAGCAACAACAGCAGCAGCAACAACAACAACGAACACAAACCAACAAAAACAACAGCAGCAACCACAACGAACAACAAGCAACAACAACAACAACGAAGCAGCAACCAACAACAGCACAAAAAAACAACGACAGCGCACAACCACAACAGAGCAGCAAACACAACAACAACGACAGCAAGCGGCAACAGCGGCAGCACAACAACAAACAGCAACAACAACAAACAACAACGACAAGCGAACAACGAACAACGCGAGCAGCAAAAACAGCAACAACACAACGACAGCAACAGCGGCAACAACAACACCAGCAACAGCGGCACGAACACAAGCAACAACAACAACAGCCAACAACAACAACAACGCGTGTGATGGTCGTGGACCAGCAGTGAAGCGCCCATTCTGAGCGCTGCCCAGAGGCTGTGGGGTCCTCATGGGGCCTCATGTGGGGGGCCTCATGTGGGGGGCGCGCCAGAAAACGTTTGACAAACTCGCATCGCGTTTAGTCCTTAATGCTTTAGTTCCGCGCGCAGGCCTGAAGGGGGCGCCACTTCCGCCTCACAACTGCGCCGTAAACAGCCACCGCCATTTTGTGACTGCGCTGCGGAGTCTGTGCCAGTTTCTGCAAGTTTTGAAGAAATCTTCCGCTGATTTTGGCGAAATTAAATTCGTTTTATTTGGATTTGCGGCGCACGCGCCAGAACCGAACTCAGCTGTGGGAACATGACGTCAGAGCGGCGCGAGGACAAGGGTAAAGCCCGCCACAGCTTTGTTAGCATGTGTTAGCATGTGCTAGCATGTGCTAGCTCCTGTCTGCAGCATTTCTCTGTTATAAACGGATTTATCTCGTGATTTAGACCTGGCACCACATGAATCTGGTCGTGATGGTTTAAAGTGTGATTTGCGATCAAAGTCTAAAGATAAAATAATCCAAATGAAGTCTTTTGTCAGTCTTTGTGTCGGCAACACTTTGTGCATTTTCATTCATTTATGAATAGCAAAAACACGATGCAATTGTGAGAATGAAGCTTTGTTTCTTAAGTTAGAGTTGAGGCTTTTCTACAGCTGCAGAGTTGTTATGAAGCAAAAGTAAATGATTTAAATAAAAACTAAACTACTAATAATCTTCATCTACCCCGGCCTAAACTGATGAAGACAAAAGCCCCTCACCTGGTTTTACAGTTCAGTATTTAGAGAAGCTTCTGTGATTGTGGGTTGTCCTGGTCTTAAGTCAAACTGTGCACTTTATTTTGTTCGTGGCAGATGGAGAGCTGAATGTTCTGGAGGACATTTTAACTGAAGCTCCGGATCAAGACGATGAACTGTTCACAACCACAGAGACCGAGATCACGGACAAGAAAGGTACGGAATACTGCATTTATACTAATGATAATACAAGAACAGAGACTGAGATCAGGTCGGTCCTTCCCCTTCTTAAGGTATTTCCAAAACTGTTATTTAAGCTCCTAATTTTGCATTTTGTTCTTCTGACATAACAGGCAAATTGAGAGTGTCCAAAAAAGAAGAAAAAACTTTGAATAGAATAATTCAAATGATGGTTGAATTTGGTCTTGTTTGGTTAAAATGGCATTATTCTGCTGGTCTCGTATTTTAAAAATTGATCTTTCATTTTATTGTTGCTGCATGGTAGCACGCTCGCCTCACTGCAAGAAGGTCCTGGGATCGATTCCCACGTGGCGCGGGGCCTTTCTATGTGGAGTTGGTTCTCCCCGTGTTTGCGTAGAGTACTGCTGTGACCCAGAATATGAAAACCCAAAATAATGAGAGTAATGTTGTGCCGGGGGTTCCTGTACAGGCCTTACTGGCAGATGACAGACGCTTGGGTCATGAGGAGGAAGTGAAGAATCCCTGGGTCAAACCTGTGCTTACGACATGGAAGGAGCTGATCAAAACATACAAACTAAACAAAGAGGTTCAGATCTTAAACTAGTCGGCTTCTGACCAAGGTTTTGGACTGTCATTGAACACAGTTCGCAAACATAGGAACATGTTTTGGCGTTAAGGTTCATCAAACAACGATGAATAATTATAATAATAGCAAAGTCTATGAAATCAAATAAGGCATGCATAAATTAAGAATTGACTCATAAAATAAACTTGGTCTCAGTATGTACACAGATATTTACAGATTGTCGGAAACGGTGAACAGCGCATGAATAGTATTGGTTGTATAATTGTTGAAGTGGGAGGAGTTAAGAGTTCATAAGGGGCACCCAACGGCAGAGGGAAAGAAACTGTTCTGCTCCAGATGGACCATAGCCTCCTGCCTGAGGGGAGTGGCCTACTCGTCCCAGAGCCCTGGAGACGTGCAGGTCCTGCAGAAGACCAAAGTTGTGTTGCTCAAAAGTGGATTTTTATTTCCAGCCGTGCACTGCCAAAACACTGTCCCCAACAGGGTCGTCCTTCCCTTCCTGGTCTGACAAATGTCACGTATGCACACAACCAATTCAAACATGGGAAAAGAATGTACTGAATGTTTACGGCATGTGTTGCATCCTTGGAGTCCAGGTTCTCAGGCTGTCCTCCCAAGGATGTCTCCATGCGAACCCGGTTCAAAGTGTGGGAAAAAACGCCTGCCATGGACCAGATGGGACCACTGTTTGTGCCTTTATATTTTTCTATTGCTCTCTGGACATGTTCGATGTGTTTTGTGCTTTTTTGAAAATATCGAAACAAAACGTTTAAAATAAGCACTAGTGAATAGTAAAAAAAAAAACATTTGGTAACCCTAGGGTTACCCCCTACCCTAACCCTAGGGTTACCCCCTACCCTAACCCTAGGGTTACCCCCTAACCTAACCCTAGGGTTACCCCCTAACCTAACCCTAGGGTTACCCCCTAACCTAACCCTATGCTGCTGACGTGATGCCACTTCTAACACTGCTGCCATTGGGTTGATTGTAGTGATTTTGCCATTGATCATTTTATGTTATAAAACTCCAGGGCTATTCAATATCAGGCCCGGGGGCCAAATCAGGCCGTTCAAGTGATATCATCCGGCCCACAGCCCAGCTTCCAAATATGAAAACAAAACCAAAAATATTGTTTACTGGTTTAATTCTGGGTTAGCACTAGTTTAGACCTGGTTTGGTCTTTGCTTAGTCCCTGTTTAATGAAAACAAAAACAAACAAAATATTGTTTACTGATTTGATTCAGGGTTGTCCTGCTTCAGACCTGGTTAGAACTTAGAACTAGTCTAGTTCTAGTGTAATTCTCGTTCAGGGCAATTTTGCAAAACATTGTTTGTCACAAAAATCTAATCTCTCAGTATTTATTTTATTAACTCCATATTTTGTGTGACCCATATTACCGTAGTAACAGAATCAGAATCAGAAAGAGTTTATTGCCATTGTCAATGAACAAAATTCACAAACATAGGAACTTGTCTCGGCCTTAAGGTGCAACACAAAACACTGAGCAATAATAAAACAACATATAAATATTCAATCAAAAAGTGCATTAAGAAACAATTTAAAATTACTATACAATAAAATAAAAATAGGCATTTCTATGTACACAAGAGTTTTAGTTAGATTTACAGTTTGAGTGCAGAAAGTGACAGTGCAGTGAGTGGTTGATATTGCAGTAAAGTGACAGGTGTTTTGAAGTGTTCATGAGTCCAACGGCAGAGGGAAAGAAACTATTCTTGTGGCGGGAGGTTCGGGTCCGGATAGACCGTAGCCTCCTGCCTGAGGGAGTGGTTCAAATAGACCATGTCCAGGGTGAGAAGGGTCAGCTGTGATCCGACCTGCTCGTCCCAGAGCCCTGGAGACGTACAGGTCCTGCAGAGATGGAAGTCTGCAGCCGATCACCTCTCAGCAGAACGCACAATGCGCTGTAGTCTCTGTTTGTCCCTGGCTGTGGCTCCAGCGTACCAACACGGTGATGGAGGAGGTGAGGATGGACTCAATGATGGCCGTGTAGAACTGCACCATCATCTGCGCTGGCAGCTTGGCTTTCCTCAGCTGCTGCAGGAAGTACATCCTCTGCTGGGCCTTCTTGATGAGGGAGCTGATGGGAGGGCTCCCACTTGAGGTCCTGGGTGATGGTGGTGCCCAGGAAGCGGAAGGAGTCCACGGTGGTGATGGGGAGTCTGTCATGATGAGGGGGGCTGGGGGCTGTGACTTTCCTGAAGTCCACGATCATCTCCACTGTCTTCTGGGCGTTGAACTCCAGATTGTTACCGTTGCACCAGGACACCAGCCGGACCACCTCCCTCCTGTAGACAGACTCATCCCCGTCCGAGATGAGCCGCGATGAAGGTGGTGTCGTCCGCAGACTTGATGAGTTTTACGGAGTCGTGGCTGGAGGTGCAGCAGTTTGTGTCCAGGGAGAAGAGCAGAGGGGAAAGTACACAGCCCTGTGGAGCTCCTGTGCTGGTGGTCCGAGTGTCTGAGACATTCTTCCCAGCCGCACGCACTGCCTCCGATCCGTCAGGAAGTCAGTGATCCACCTGCAGGTGGAGTCAGGCACATTGAGCTGGGAGAGCTTGTCCTGGAGCAGAGCAGGGAGGATGGTGTTGATGAAGAGCTGAAGTCCACAAACAGGATCCTGGCGTAGGTTCCCGGGGAGTCCAGATGCTGCAGTATGAAGTGGAGTGCCAGGTTGATGGTGTCGTCTACAGACCTGTTGGCTCTGTAGGCGAACTGCAGGGGGTCCAGCAGGGGGTCCAGCAGGGAGGAGGTGAAGGACTTGAAGGACTTGAGGTGGGGCAGGACCAGGCGTTCAAATGACTTCATGACTACAGACGTCAGCGCCACAGGCCTGTAGCCAGTGATCCGGGGCTTCTTGGGGACAGGGACAATGATGGCAGACTTGAAGCAGGCTGGGACATGGCATGACCCACGGCGTGTTGTGCACGTCCGGCCCAGAGGCTAACCCTAACCCTTGGCCCTGAGGAAAATGAAGTTGAATAGTCCTGCTCTAGTCAAACAAAACACAAGTACTTACTCTGGTGATTCAGGGTTTGTTGCACTACTGTTCAGACAACACAAGGACCACCTGTTGTAAAGTCATGTCCTCTCTCCTGTCCATCCCGTGTGGGCCCGGGTGATCCCAGGGACAGGACTCGGCCCCTCAGAAGCTGCGCTAGCGTTAGCATTATTAGCTTGTGGGGAAGTCTGTTTTTCCCTGAGGTTACAGTCTTTGTTTATATGAACGCAGTTCTTCTTTGCACCATGAGGCTCGTTTTGACCTAATGACCTTCTGTTTTAACCCTAACGACACCAAAGAGTGGAACGAAATAACAAAACACTCATGTTTTCAGGAGTGAAGCGCAAGTCTGACCGCTCTGACCCGGTGGACGTAAAGAGGCCTCGCTCAGGACACGCCCCCTCCTCTTCCTCCTCCAGTAAGAGAGCAGCCTGCTCCAAGAAGGTGGGGTCTCCCCGGACGGGACATACCCCCAGCAGCTATCGCCATGACGACTACGACGACCGGAAACTACGGCGCCGCAGGGGGCGGAGCCTCGAACAGGTAATGACTCCTCCTCCTCTCCTGAGGGAGGTCAAACAGTTAAGAACAGAGTGTGTCATGTTTAAAACGTGCGAGTGGAACTTCTCTGTCCAGATCTATAATGCCACAACGTTGTGTTTATGGTTTTACTGTAGTAGAAGTAGTAGTAGTAGTAGTAATAGTAGTTTTGAGCGGTCTGCTTTGTTTAGCCTCCATTCCAGTTTATTACATTAAAGGGCCTGTACTCGCTCATTTCTTTACTTTTATAGAAAATGCGTCGTGAAGAGCGGCGGCCAAGCCCTCCCCCTCGCCACGATGAGCACCAATCGGATGAAGAGTATGGCTCTGAGGCGGGAAGTTCTTCAGCCAATGGAGAGGAGGAGGAGGAGCCTGAAGACGAAGAAGAGGAGGAAGAGGAGGAGGAGGTGAGCCTTGGCAGGAACTAAAACAATGTGGTCATGTGGCCACATGTTTTTTTCACAATGTGTCCTGGTCTTTTAAGGACTTGCAAACACGACAAAACCCAAACACTACACAGACCCAGGGGGGGCCTCTGGTGTGCCCAGGGAGGGCCTCTGGTGTGCCCAGGGGGGGCCTTGCTGAGGGTCAGTTGGGACGTCCGATGACCACGTGAACAGGAGTCACTCGCGTGCTCTTCTGAATGTTTAAGAAACTGGAATATTGACCTGAACTTGAATATTGACTGCATGTAAACGTGGTCTGGTTCTAAACCTAGCCTTGGTCTGGTTCTAAACCTGGATCTGTTCAGGAGGAGGTGATGGAAGAAGAAGAGGAGGAAGAGGAAGGAGAGAAGGAGGAAGACGACGACGACGACTACGACCGAAGAGACACAAACTACGACACGCGAAGTGAAGCCGGAGACTCTCACAGCTCTGTCAGCTTCAGTGAGTCCGAGTCAGGTACAGTCCGGACCAGAACCTGTCTACAGCTGGATCAGAACTGGTCTTAAGAGTCTGAATGTGTGTGTTTTGTTTGCAGGTTCAGAGAAAAGGCGTGACAAGTTGTCGTCTTCAGTTCGAGCCGTTCGAGAGAGTAAGATCAGATCTTAAAGTGGCTGCAGAGCCCTCAGTCCATTACACATTGTTGATTTGGCCCACTACAGCGAGTGTTTCTCCACAGATCCGACCAGTAAACTGCGCTATATTCTGAGAGACGCACGGTTCTTCCTCATCAAAAGCAACAACCACGAGAACGTGTCCCTCGCCAAAGCCAAGGTACCACTTAGACCTGGTTTAGTCCTGGTTTAGACCCTGTTTCAGACCTGTTCTTTCCTCAGGGTGTGTGGTCCACTCTGCCTGGTTTAGACCCTGGTTTAGACCCTGTTTCAGACCCTGCTTTCCTCAGGGTTGGTCCACTTGCCTGGGTTTAAGACCCCTGGTTTAGACTGCTGGTTAGACCTGGTTTAGACCCTGTTTCAGACCTGTTGCTTTCCTCAGGGTGTGTGGTCCACTCTGCCTGGTTTAGACTCTCTTTAGACCTGGTTTAGACCCTGTTTCAGACCCTGTTTCAGACCCTGTTTCAGACCTGTTCTTTCCTCAGGGTGTGTGGTCCACTCTGCCGGTGAATGAGAAGAAGTTGAACGCTGCGTTTCGTTCGGCTCGAAGTGTCGTCCTGGTCTTCTCTGTGAGAGAGAGCGGAATGTTCCAAGGTACGAAGCTGTCTCCTGTCTCCTACCTCCTGCTGTCTCCTGTCTCCTGTCTCCTACCTCCTGTTGTCTCCTGTCTCCTACCTGCTGTCTCCGGTTTCCTACCTCCTGTCAGCTGTCTCCTACCTCCTGTTGTCTCCTACCTGCTGTCTCCTACCTGCTGTCTCCCACCTCCTGTTTCCCACCTCCTGTTTCCCACCTCCTGTCTCCTACCTCCTACCTGCTGTCTCCTTCTCTCCTCACACCTGCAGGGTTCTAATCCTCTAGCTGGGTTTTCCGGACCAGGTTTCCACCCGTGTTCCTTCTTTTGTGTTTCAGTCTAACTTTGGTCTTGTTTTGGTCCAGATTAGATCAGGTTTGGGTCTTGTTTCTTGTTCCTTGGTCTCGTTTTGATCTAAATCTTGGTCTTGTTTTGGTCCAGGTTTTGCCCGTTTGGCCTCTGAGTCTCAACATGGAGGCTCACCCATCCACTGGGTTCTTCCTGCGGGAATGAATGCCAAGATGTTAGGGGGAGTCTTCAAGATCGACTGGCTCTGCAGGTGAGGCCGGGCCGGGGGTCGGGCCGGGGGTCGGGCCGGGGGTCGGGCTGGGGGTCGGGTCGGGCCGGGGTTTGGAGAGGTAACAGGGAAAGTAGCAACAGCCAAATGCCTAGAACGAGTAAGGCAAGTCCGAAGAAGCAGCTCAAAGAACAAGTCCTGGGCAATAACGGCTCCGCCCTGTGTCAGATGCCCTGCCCTTATAGTACTATGAACCATTCCGACGGTTACAGTACTATGAACCATTCCAACGGTTACAGTACTATGAACCATTCCAACGGTTACAGTACTATGAACCATTCCAACGGTTACAGTACTATGAACCATTCCAACGGTTACCATTCCTACGATTACAGTACTATGAACCATTCCTACGGTTGCAGTACTATGAACCATTCCAACTGTTGTATTAATATGAACCCTTTGGACTGTTTCAGGAGGGAGCTCCCGTTCACAAAGACGACTCATCTGTTAAACCCGTGGAACGAACACAAACCTGTGAAGATTGGACGAGACGGACAGGTCAGCTCTTGATCTGATCATCATGGCCCGCCCCCCCTTGTTTCAGGCGCCCCCCCCCCGTCTCAGCCCCCGTTTCCTTCTCATTGCAGGAGATCCAGCCCGATACTGGGGGGCAGCTCTGTGCTCTCTTCCCATTGGACGACAACGTGGATGTGCACAGCGTCGCTCGCCGGATTCGTCACAAACGTCGTACACCATCTGAGCCCCGCCCTCGAGGACGCCCACCAATCAGAGAGCCGGGAAGGTTAGCCAATCAGCTGCTCCCGCCACAGCGCCCCCTGCTGCGGACTTCGGACTTTTTCCTTAAAGGATAAATTTTTCTGTGGATTTCCCCAAATACACCTGGGCTAAAGAAGCTAGCCGTGCCCGCGTAGCTCGAGGCTGCAGCGGTGTGTGGAGCTGTGCCTGATCCGCGTCACTACAGCTCTGTGTAAACGCAGTGGGGACGGATAGTGCAGTTCAGTGAGAGTTGGGGTCAAGTGAGGAGTCACTCTCTGTTTTGGACATTTTGAGGATCATCTGCGCAGTTCTACAAAATCCACAGGAGTTAAATTATTGAACAAAAGAAACACCTACAGGATAGTCATGATGGCAGGTGAACTCCAGTAGAAGTGTTTTGTACTGCAGCATGAAAATGAAGGAGCTGCTATTTTTGGAGGTGAGGGGAGCAGGAGGAGTGACGCGTCGTCACTTATTTTCTTAAACTGTCGAATATTTGCTCAAAGTCGGTTGTAGAAGTGTTTGAAACGTGGATGTTGAGAATCATTCCAGCAGCTGAAGTCACTGGCCATTGTTTCACAGTAAACCTAAATGTGTTAAACCACCGAGCCTCAGGGTCAGCGATCAGGGGTCAGGGGTCAGGCATCAGGAAGAGCTGCGGGACTCTCTAAAAGTATGGCATTACACCCGGTTCTGGAATTTGGCATTCTATTATATTTTACTGTTTTTATGTGCAAATATGTTTTTTACAATATATTTATCATATTTAGGAGCGGAACTGGGTTAGGATTAGGTTAAAGTTTAGGAATAATTTATTTGGTTAAGATTGGGGACATGGACAAAATGCCAAACTTTCAGGGAGCGGTTAGGGTTAGGGAGCTATGTTTAGGTCAGTGACCTGGTCCGTAACCTGCTGTACATTTGGCTGCAGTGGGCTTGAGCTGCTGTAGCATTAGCATGGTGGTTAGCTCAATAGTTAGCTCAGTGGCTGGTAGCACTGTGCTCGTTAGCTCGTGGTTATCTCTGTGGCTGTTAGCTCGTGCTTAGTTCAGTAGCTGTTAGCCTGTGGTTAGCTCGGCGGCTGTTAGCTCGTGCTTAGCTCAGTGGCTGTTAGCTCGTGCTTAGCTCGATGGCTCTTAGCTCAGTGGCTGTTAGCTTGTGGTTAGCTCGGTGCCTGTTAGCTCAGTGGCTGTTATCTCGTGGTTACCTCAGTGGCTGTTAGCTTGTGCTTACCTTGTGGATAGCTCGGTGGCTGTTAGCTTGCTGGCTGTTAGCTTGTGGTTAGCTCATTGACTGTTAGCACATTGATTGTTAGCATGTGGTCATCGCGGTAGCTGTTAGCTCGGTGGCTGTCAGCTCATGGTTAGCTTGTTGCCCTTAAGCACATGATTAGCTCGTAGTTAGCTTGGTGACTGTCAGCTCATGGTTAGCTTGTTGGCCTTTAGCACGTGGTTAGCTCGTAGTTAGCTCGGTGGCTGTCAGCTCATGGTTAGCTTGTTGCCCTTTAGCACGTGGTTAGCTCGTAGTTAGCTCGGTGGCTGTCAGCTCATGGTTAGCTTGTTGCCCTTTAGCACGTGGTTAGCTCGTAGTTAGCTCGGTGGCTGTCAGCTCATGGTTAGCTTGTTGCCCTTTAGCACGTGGTTAGCTCGTAGTTAGCTCGGTGGCTGTCAGCTCATGGTTGGCTTGTTGCCCTTTAGCACGTGGTTAGCTCGTAGTTAGCTCAGTGGCTGTCAGCTCATCAGGTTAGCTTGTTGCCCTTTAGCACGTGGTTAGCTCGTAGTTAGCTCGGTGGCGGATTGCGCAGACCGTAAAGCAGGACCAGCTGTGCTCATTAAACTTGAAGTCTTCTCTTACAGAAACTAAAGGTGAAGTTTGGGCCTTTA
Organism: Chaenogobius annularis; assembly: GCA_015082035.1. Classification (NCBI taxonomy): domain Eukaryota; kingdom Metazoa; phylum Chordata; class Actinopteri; order Gobiiformes; family Gobiidae; genus Chaenogobius; species Chaenogobius annularis. Next base: position 115,316 of record BJKM01000846.1, read on the forward strand.
AATGGACTTCCCTTTGAGCCCTTCCCAGTAAGAGCTCAGGACTGTCACAGATACACCAGGACTTTCACAGTAAAACATCGTGGAGTTATTGGCATCAGATGGACTTCTGTAGTCCTGGTTTTGGACGCTGGGTCAGGACTTCTGCAGTCCTGCTTTTGGACGCGAGGTCAGGACTTCTGTAGTCCTGCTTTTGGACGCGAGGTCAGGACTTCTGTAGTCCTGGTTTGGAGACTTCTGGGTCAGGACTTTTGTGGTCCTGGTTTGGGACTCGGGCAGGACTGGACTGGATCTCAGGGTCAGGTTTGAACTCTTAAGCCGCCCCATGGCTCTCACGGGCCAATCAGGACTGATTTGGGGTGTGTGGCCGGGGCATCTGCACCTTCACCTGAGTGTCAGCCAATCAGAGCAGAGCTGCTCAGAGCCAATGAAAAGGCAGTAATAGACTGAACTGTTTTTATAAAGGCTGTTTCCACCAAGCGGTATGTCCACACACATGTCACATTATTGTTATTTAATATTAATAATATTAGAGCCAGAGGGATGAGCGTGAGTATGTCCACACACATTATTATTATTATTATTATTATTATTATTATTATTATTATAATTGATAATAATAATAATAATCTCGGACCGAGGGGGGGCGCAGGAGACGGACCGAGGGGGGGCGCAGGAGACGGACCGAGGGGGGGGCAAGGAGACGGACCGAGGGGGGGGCGCAGGAGACGGACCGAGGGGGGGCGCAGGAGACGGACCGAGGGGCACACGAGACGGACCGAGGGGCACACGAGACGGACCGAGGGGCACACGAGACCGGACCGACGAACGGACCGAGGGGCACACGAGAGGACCGAGGGCACAAGAGACGGACCGAGGGGCACACGAGACGGACCGAGGGGCAACGAGAGACGGACCGAGGGGCACACGAGACGGACCGAGGGGCACACGAGACGGACCGAGGGGCACACGAGACGGACCGAGGGGCACACGAGGGAAACCGCATCATTAACACACTTCACAGCCGCAGCTTAGTCTTCTGTTGGGTCTTGATCCAGTCCACATGTGAGACTTTGAAACGGGCTCAGGATTTGCCACATACTTGTCTCCATGGAGATGCTAGTGCTTTGCCTGGAATGTTCCCTAGTGTGGCATTTAAGCTGGGACTCGTGCCGCGCGTTAAGCTTTTTCAGCTGCTGCTTGAGACACCAAAGCTCAGCCAATCAGAGCGCTGCTTTCAGCTCTTACTTCCTGGTTGGTGGTTAGACGGCGCAGAGCGGTTTCATCCTGCTTCTACAATAAACCCTTTGGGTAGAAACAATGTACTCAACCTCTTCCTCTGGTGACAGGCAGGTTACAGATCAGATCTGTGGAGTGGCAAGTCGCTCACAGTAATGTGTGTTCAAGTACTTTTGAGAAATGAAGTCGAAATGAATAAATACAAGATAAGTTTAATGCCGTGCTGTGGAACCTAACCCTTTCCAGGCAAAGCACTCGCATCTTAACAAAGTTACGTAGTGCAGCTTTAAGTTCAAGTTTTGAACTTCAACATGACTACATCCCTGTGTATTTCTGTGGTATCTGTAGTACTTTGCCTGTGAGTACTTCTGTAGCACTTTTGTAATAACTATGAAGTACTTTTGTAGTATTTGACAGTGTTGTGTTCCAGGCGTCGGCCCGAAGAGTACGACCTCCACGGAAGAAAGAGACCGCGCTCGGACTGTGGCCCGGACTACTCCAGAACAGGTCTAAACCAGGACTAAACTGGCTCTAAACCAGGACTGTGGCCCGGACTACTCCAGGACAGGTCTAAACCAGGACTGTACGGATCAGAAAAGGACAATCACTCGTTGTTTCAACTTAATTTACATCAAAAGTTAAATTCAATTTATTTTTGTATCGCTCAAAAACACGTGACCAACAATGGGCAGACGCAGGAGAACTCAAGTATGAAATATTGTTGATAAAGTGTAAACTTTATCCTTCATCAGAGGAAGTGCTCCAGCTCCATACTGCCCCCAGAGGTGGTCCTAGGGCAGTGGAGCTGAAACTGTAGGTCTTTATTCCTGGTCCTAACTGGTCTGACCATAAGCCATTTCAAAGAGGAACGTTTGAAGCCTGGTCTTAAATGAAGAGACTGTGTCGGCGACTGTGTCGGCGACTGTGTCGGCCTCTGTGTCGGCCTCTGTGTCGGCCTCTTTAACATGGACAGGAGCTGATTCCACAACACAGGAGCTTGGGAGCTAAACGCTCTGCCTCCTACTGTGTGCCTTGGGACCACCATAAGTCCAGCATTTTGAGGGCTCTGAACCCTGACTGGAAAACTTAAAATAAGTTATTGTCCTGTAGGGGGCGACAAAGCTGTTTAACTACAACTCTTTCAAGGCTTTCTTTAGTTCTCTATTAGAAACTTGTCATCAGATTTATATAGTGACTTTCATGACACTCAAAGCGCTTTTCAGTGTTATTCATTCCTCACACTCTGGTGGTAAGCTATCATTGTAGTCACCGCTGCCCTGGGGCTGACTGACGGAAGTGTGTCTTGCCTTAAGCACACAACAGTTTCCTCTTGTTCTTCACTGCGTCCCAAAAGTGTGTGAGGATCAGCGCTCGTTTGCGTTACTATTGAGATATGAATACGTCTGGTGTTAATCCAATTATAGCCACGTTTCCATTGGAACAGTACGGGACACAGCCTCATTTGAGGGGTCCGAAAAGGGCCAAGAGAGGAAGAGACCCCAGAGCGTTTAGCACAAGATGAAGAGGGAATGCAGAGTCTAAAACCGAAACAGAATCATTTGTGACCAGACGCTATTTCCACGAGTGGTGCGCCGATACGGAAGTTTGGGCCGATACGGGGCCGATACGGAAGTTTGGGCCGATACGGGGCCGATACGGAAGTTTGGGCCGATACGGGGCCGATACGGAAGTTTGGGCCGATACGGGGCCGATACGGAAGTTTGGGCCGATAACCGATATTAGACATATTTTCTATTTGTGTGTTTGGTTATTTGCTGTCATTTTTCATTCTAAAATAAAGTCTCTAAAATGTACAGAACCCGTTGTGACCATGGGTCTATGAAAATGTACAGGGTTTTGCACCTATTGTGAGTCTCCCAAGAGGTCAGTCTGTGCAACTGCAGCTAAACCCTGCTTCCCAGAAGGCGGTGGTTTAGTGGGTGGTCTGCTGGTGGTCTGACCTCCAGATGAAACGAAGGCTCGCTCTGCTTCGTTCTAACTGGTCACTGCAGTCACATGATGCTGAGATCAGCCTCAGGATTCAAAACAATAATTCGCACTAAAATGGGACGAGACTAAAACTGAACTGGGACCAACTGATGACTGAACTTGGACTAAACCTGGTCTAGACCAGGTCCTGACGCTGCTTTGGTCTGGAGTCTCACACTTGTGTTGTTGTAGGTTTTATCCAGGACCTGAGGAGCCAGCCCGTGGACAGGTGAGACTAAACCGCTCTGACCGAGGGCTCTGACCGGGGGCTCTGACCGGGGGCTCTGACCGGGGGCTCTGACCGGGGGCTCTGACCGGGGGGCTCGGTCGGAGGGCTCTGTCGGGGGGCTCTGTCGGAGGCTCTGTCGGAGGCTCTGCTCGGAGGGCTCTGTCGGAGGGGAGGGCTCTGTCGGAGGGCTCGGTCGGAGGGCTCTGACCTCGGGTTTGAACGGCTCTGATTCTGTTTGTGTTTTTTCAGGAGGTTTTCTGGAGTTCGTCGTGACGTCTTCATGAACGGGGTTAGACTGTTTTAGTCGGTATATAAGTGTGTGTGGTGCGCTCAGGTGTGTGTGTGTGTTCGCGTGTGTTTCAGTCGTGGTGTGTTCAGTCGTGTGTTGTTCAGTCGTGTGTGTTCAGTCGTGTGTGTCAGTCGTGTGTGTTCAGTCGTGTGTGTGTGTTCAGTCGTGTGTGTTCAGTTCGTGTGTGGTTCAGTCGTGTGTGTTCAGTCGTGTTGTGTTCAGTCGTGTGTGTTAGTCGTGTGTGTTCAGTCGTGTGGTGTTCAGTCTGTGTGTTCAGTCGTGTGTGTTCAGTCGTGTGTGTTCCAGTCGTGTGTGTGTTCAGTCGTGTGTGTTCAGGTGTGTGTGTTCAGGTGTGTGTCAGGTGTGTGTTCAGTCGTGTGTGCTCAGGTGTGTGTTCAGTCGTGTGTTCAGTCGTGCTCAGGTGTTGTGGCTTCTCTCCTCAGTCGTATGGAGACTACATGAGGGACTATCACCACAGTGTTGGACCTCTGCTCCGTGGCAGACGCTGGTGAGTCCTGGACTTGTCTCCTCGCTCTGAACCTCGGTGTGTTCAGTCTCACACTCAGAAGACACGCCCTACAACCCTCCCCCTCTCCCTCCCCTCCCCTCCCCTCTCTCTCTCTCTCTCTCTCCCTCTCCTCTCTCTCTTCCCTCCTCCTCTCTCTCCCCTCTCTCTCCCTCTCCCTCCCTCCCTCCTTCCCTCTCCTCTTCCCTCCTCCCTTCCCTCTCCTCTCCCTCCCTCCCCTCCCTCCTCCCTCTCTCCCCCTCCTCCTCCCCCTCCTCCTCTCTCCCCCTCCCTCCCTCCTCTCTCCCTCCCTCTCCTCCCTCCTCCCTCTCTCCTCCCCCCTCCCTCCCTCTCTCTCTCCCCCTCCCCCTCCATCCCTCCCTCCCTCCCCCCATCCCTCCCCCCTCCCTCTCCCCCCCTCCCCTCTCTTCTCTCTCCCCCCCTCCTCTCCTGCGCTCTAACCTACCTCCTCTCTCTTTCAGGCGTACCCGGGTGTGGAGCAGCCGCCCCCTCCACCACGCTCCGTACTACCCTACCACCACCACCACCACAGCCACGCCCCGCCTCCTCCGCACCAGGCGTACCACCACCCGGCCCTACAACCACACGACACCCACCGCTTCAGGGACAAGAGCCGAGCCACGGGTCACCGCAGCTTCACCTCCAGCCCGGTGGGTCCCGCCTCAGGAGGAGGGGCTAAGGACATATCACCTCCCACTTCGCTGATTTTACTCTTTGTTTTTCAGCACGATTACGACATGCGAGTGGACGACTTCCTGCGGAGAACACAAGCCGTGGTCAGCAGTCGGAGGGAGAGAGAGCGACAGAGGGAGAGACCCCCACGAGAGTCCAGGAGAGAGAGGGAAAGAGAGAGGAGAGGAGGGGGGGGAGGAGGGGGAGGGGGAGGAGGAGGAGAAAGGGAGAGAGAGAAGGAGAGAGGAAGGTACAGACGCTGAGGAAAGGAGGAGAGGGAGAGAGAGAGAGAGACTTTGAGGAGGGGTGTGTTTAGGTGGTCTCACCCAGTTGATGACTAAAACACTGGTCGTATTTGTCTAAAGTTTGGACTGAACAAACTGGAACACAAAGACGTGACGACAAAGAACGCTCATGTGCATACATATTGTGTCTCCGGACCCTCCGGACCCTCCGGTCTCCAGAGTTCACCCTTTCGTTGGTTCATGTTGTAAACTCCCCGTTTCTCCTGAAGTCGCTGAAATAACATGTAAATGATGTAAATATGGAGCATGGACGTTTGCCTCCTTCAGTGACACGTCTGTCGTCATGACGCTCAGTGGAAGAGAGGAAAGAGATTCTCATTGTCATTCATTTGTGCACCACCTCCTTCTACCAGCAGAGGGAGGCAGCAGCAAACCCTGTGTCTGTCTGTCTGACACTGCAGTGTACAGTTTTATTTCCCATGAGCCTCTGCTATTTTAGACACGTCACTTCCTGTTTGTGTTGTACTTCCTGTTATGTGAAAAAGGGGCAGGGCTTTTGTTTTTCAATAAAAGAAGAAAATTCTTGAACTAAATCTGAGGCTTATTTGATTTTTGAATCTAAACTTGACATTTGTAACTTATTTTGTTGAATCCGGTTCAGAAAAGTGTGTTCGGTTGTACCGAAGTCCATGATGTTTTACAAAAGGACCAATGTCGAGTGTGAAACTCATATTTACAACACGTGATCCTCGGCCAGCGACTTTAGCCTCCATTTTACCACTGCACGCAGGTCGTACCCGAACTCAACCAATTACACTTGGGTCGCACCGTTGTTACACTTGGGTCGCACCGTTATTACACGTTATTACACTTGGGTCGCACCGTTGTTACACTTGGGTCGCACCGTTGTGTCGCACCGTTGTTACACTTGGGTCGCTCCGTTATTACACGTTATTACACTTGGGTCGCACAGTTGTTACACTTGGGTCGCTCCGTTATTACACGTTATTACACTTGGGTCGCACCGTTGTTACACTTGGGTCGCTCCATTATTACACGTTATTACACTTGGGTCGCACAGTTGTTACACTTGGGTCGCACCATTATTACACTTGGGTCGCACCGTTGTTACACTTGGGTCGCTCCGTTATACACGTTATTACACTTGGGTTCGCACAGTTGTTACACTTGGGTCGCACAGTTGTTACACTTGGGTCGCACCGTTGTTACACTTGGGTCGCACACACTTGGGTTTTTACACTTGGGTCGCTCCGTTGTTAACACTTGGGTCGCTCGTTGTACACTTGGTCGTCGTTGTTACACTTGGGTCGCTCCGTTATTACACGTTATTACACTTGGGTCGCACCGTTGTTACACTTGGGTCGCACCGTTGTTACACTTGGGTCGCTCCGTTATAAACACGTTATTACACTTGGGTCGCACAGTTGTTACACTTGGGTCGCATCGTTGTTACACTTGGGTCGCACCGTTGTTACACTTGGGTCGCACCGTTATTACACGTTATTACACTTGGGTCGCACAGTTGTTACACTTGGGTCGCTCCGCTGTTACACTTGGGTCGCACGTTGTTACACTTGGTCGCTCCGTTGTTACACTTGGGTCGCTCCGTTGTTACACTTGGGTCGCTCCGTTATTACACGTTATTACACTTGGGTCGCACCGTTGTTACACTTGGGTCGCACCGTTGTTACACTTGGGTCGCTCCGTTATAACACGTATTTACACTTGGGTCGCCACAGTTGTTACACTTGGGTCGCATCGTTGTTACACTTGGGTCGCACCGTTGTTACACTTGGGTCGCACCGTTATTACACTTGGGTCGCACCGTTGTTTTACACTTGGGTCGCTCCGTTGTTACACTTGGTCGCATCGTTGTTACCTTGCGCCGTTGTTACACTTGGGTTTGCTCCGTTATTACACGTTTACACTTGTTCGCACCGTTGTTACACTTGGGTCGCACCGTTGTTACACTTGGGTCGCACCGTTGTTACACTTGGGTCGCTCCGTTATAACACGTTATTACACTTGGGTCGCCCACAGTTGTTACACTTGGTCGCACCATTATTACACTTGGGTCGCACCGTTGTTACACTTGGGTCGCTCCGTTATTACACGTTATTACACTTGGGTCGCACACAGTTGTTACACTTGGGTCGCACCGTTATTACACTTGGGTCGCACCGTTTTTACCACTTGGGTCGCACCGTTGTTACACTTGGTCGCCACCGTTGTTACACTTGGGTCGCTCCGCTGTTACACTTGGGTCGCATCGTTGTTACACTTGGGTTCGCACGTTGTTACACTTGGGTCGCACCGTTGTTACACTTGGGTCACTCCGTTGTTACACTTGGGTCGCTCCGTTATTACACGTTATTACACTTGGGTCGCACCGTTGTTACACTTGGTCGCACCGTTGTTACACTTGGTCGCACCGTTGTTACACTTGGTCGCACCGTTGTTACACTTGGGTCGCACCGTTGTTACACTTGGGTCGCTCCATTGTTACACTTGGGTCGCTCCGTTATTACACGTTATTACACTTGGGGTCGCACCGTTGTTACACTTGGGTCGCACCGTTGTTACACTTGGTCGCATCGTTGTTACAATTGGGTCGCTCCGTTATTACACGTTATTACACTTGGGTCGCACCGTTCTTACACTTGGGTTCGCACCGTTCCTTACACTTGGGTCGCACCGTTGTTACACTTGGGTCGCTCCATTATTACACGTTATTACACTTGGGTCGCACCGTTATTACACTTGGGTCGCACTGCACTGTTATTTACACTTGGGTCACACCGTTGTTACACTTGGGTCGCACCGTTGTTTACACTTGGGTCGCTCCGTTATTACACGTTATTACACTTGGTCGCACCGTTGATACACTTGGGTCGCACCGTTGTCACAACTTGGGTCGCACCGTTGTTACACTTGGGTGGCTCCGTTGTTACAGGTTATTACACTTGGGTCGCATCGTTGTTACACTTGGTCGCACCGTTGTTACACTTGGGTTGCATCGTTATTGTTACACTTGGGTTGCACCGTTGTCACACTTGGGTCGCACCGTTGTTACACTTGGGTCGCTCCGTTGTTACACTTGGGTTGCACCGTTGTCACACTTGGGTCGCACCGTTGTTACACTTGGGTCGCTCCGTTGTTACACGTTATTACACTTGGGTCGCATCGTTGTTACACTTGGGTCGCTCCGTTGTTACACTTGGGGTCGCATCGTTGTTACACTTGGGTCGCTCCGTTATTACACTTGGGTCGCACCGTTGTTACACTTGGGTCGCACCGTTGTTACACTTGGGGTTGCACCGTTGTTACACTTGGGTCGCTCCGTTATTACACTTGGGTCGCACAGTTTGTTACACTTGGGTCACACCGTTATTACACTTGGGTCGCACTGTTATTACACTTGGGTCGTACCGTTGTTACACTTGGGTCGCTCCGTTATTAACACGTTATTACACTTGGGTCGCATCGTTGATACACTTGGGTCGCACCGTTGATACACTTGGGTCGCACCGTTGTACACTTGGGTCGCACCGTTGTTACACTTGGGTCGCTCCGTTGTTACACATTATTACACTTGGGTCGCATCGTTAACTTGTTACACTGGGTCGCACCGTTGTTACACTTGGGTCGCACCGTTGTTACACTTGGGTCGCTCCGTTATTACACTTATTACCACTTGGGTCGCACAGTTGTACACTTGGGTCGCACCGTTGTTACACTTGGGTCGCACCGTTGTTACACTTGGGTCGCACCGTTGTTACATTTGGGGTCGCACCGTTGTTACATTTGGGTCGCACCGTTGTTACACTTGGGTCGCACCGTTGTTACACTTGGGTCGCACCGTTATTACACTTGGATCGCACGTTATTACAACAGTTTCTATAGTGATGGAAGGGACCACAACTCCAGCACCAGATCTAAGCTCCAGAGTGATCTGAAGGAAGCCCTCCAAGTGATGCTGAAGAACATCTCCATGTGTTTGTAACATCTCGATTAGACTCCTGTAACTCCTGCTGCAGCGTGTCCTAAAAGCTCCATAAAAAGCTTTAACTGGTTCAAAATGCAGCAGCAAGATTACGAACAGGAACTAAAAGAGGAGAGCACATTACGCCGGTGCTGGAGTCTCTTCACTGGCTCCTGTCCAGTTTAGAATCACATTTAAACTCCTCCTCCTGACTTACAAAGCCATAAATGACCACGCCCCATCCGACCTCAAAGATGCTATAGGACCTTATCATCCAATCAGAGCACTTCGCTCTCAAAATGCTGGACTTCTGGTGGTCCCAAGGGTCTCTAAAAGCCACAGTAGGAGGTCGAGCGTTTAGCTCCCAAGCTCCTGTGTTGTGGAATCAGCTCCTGTCCATGTTAAAGAGGCCGACACAGTCTCCGACACAGTCTCTTCATTTAAGACCAGGCTTCAAACGTTCCTCTGTGAAATGGCTTATGGTCAGACCAGTTAGGACCAGGAATAAAGACCTGCAGTTTCAGCAGTTTCCGTTCTGTCCGTCCGAGGGAGTCAGATCTCTCCTTCACTGCGGAACTTCTCCAGGTTTCTACTTTTTCCCAAAGAGGTTTGGTAGTTTCTCCTGCAGAAGGAGGGTCTAAGGACAGGGGGGCTTGGGACATCTGTCTGAGGACACGGGATGTGGGACATGACCAAGTCCTATTCCTATTAACACTGTTTATTCTGTTTTCCACTGTAGCCCCCTCGAGACCACTACTGTTGTGATTTTGGGCATGACAAAAATAAATTGAATTGAATTGAAAATCCATGTCATCTCCTTCCTTGCTGGAAGCCCCACCGGTCTGAGATGATTTCTGATGGATCTGGACTCCAAATACAGGATTTTTCTTTTCATATTTTTGTTCTCCCAGAGTTTAAGCAAAAAACAAAAAGACTAAACATGAGCTTATTTGTAAATCCTGTAAAAATGGCCATTGGTCAATACAAAATTTCAAATATATTTTGAAATATGTCATCCAAGGTTTGTAACTAAAACCCGCCAAAAAACTGTTGAAATTATGGCCAATTGAAGCATGAATAAATAACAAAAACAAGAGAAATACTCGGAAGTCGCAAGAGTTAAATATTGGAGAAAAAAAATTCAACTGGAAAGATAATATTTTGGCATAATTCATGTTTATTTCTACAAGTCCTCCACAAACAGCATCTGATCACAGGATACAAAAATATGTTTCATATTTCACTGATTCAAAAACACAGATCATTAAAGTGTCAAACAGAATAAACTTATAGAAAACTGCTGCTAAAATCACTGGCCACATCATTAGGTACACTTGTTCCAGCCAATCAGAAAGCAGCTCCTCCTCCAGCCCGGTCCATGCTCCAAACTAGTAATAAACATGTAACGAACGTGTAATAAACGTGTAATAATAGTTCAAAATAAAACAATGTGGAACTTTGATTAAATCGCAGCTCCTTCACGAGAGTCAGACAAACGCAAAGTTCGGCTTTGTTCTTTTTGTTGCTTCTTGTTTGGGCTAACCCTAGCTTGTTGCTATGGTAACCAGACATTTCTTCCTGGTTTGTTGCTACGGTAAACTGACGTTGGGGGTGTTACTTCTTGCGGCGGCAGCGGTAGCAGCAGGCGCGGCACCGCGGCTCCTCTGGCTCCGCCTCTCTGACCTCGGGGGCGGAGCTTGAGTAGGGATTGTTGTTGCCGTTGACAACAGCCGGGTTGGCAATGACCGTGGAGCCGTCTGCGTTTGATTGGAGCTTGGCCCGAGGGATGGTCACGTGACCGTACGGGTTATCCAATGAGACGTTAATGCTGGACATGTCGACCAATCAGAGGAGAGCGTCTGGAGACAGCCAATCAGAGCGAGGCACTCTTCTGTTAAAACCAAGGTAAATGATTAAAATGTCATATTAAATCTCTAAATCTCTAACAGTTTTATACATTTGAAGTTCGTCTTTGTTCTGAAAGCAAAAAGATCAAACTCTTCATCATTTTGTGTCACTTTAATTTGAGATGTGAAAACGACATCATCAGTGACAGATTAGTACTAATTAGCCATTACGTTTAGAAAGGCTGGTTTACGTCGGCGGTCAGAGGTCAAATGAATAATTTTTAACAAAACAACAACAAATAAAAACGCACACACATAAACCCAAAATAAAGTGAGTATCGGAGTAAAATAAAGGAGTAAAATATAGGAGTAAAATAAAAGGAGTAAAATAAAAGGAGTAAAATAAAAGAGTAAAATAAAAGGAGTACAATAAAGGAGTAAAATAAAAGGAGTAAAATAAAGGAGTAAAATAAAAGAGTAAAATAAAAGGAGTAAAATAAAGGAGTAAAATAAAAGGAGTAAAATAAAAGGAGTAAAATAAAGGAGTACAATAAAGGAGTAAAATAAGAGTAAAATAAAAGGAGTAAATTAAGGAGTACAATAAAGGAGTAAAATAAAGGAGTAAAATAAAGGAGTAAAATAAGAGTAAAATAAAAGGAGTAAAATAAAAGAGTAAAATAAGAGTAAAATAAAAGGAGTAAAATAAAGGAGTAAAATAAAGGAGTAAAATAAAGGAGTATAATAAAGGAGTATAATAAAGGAGTAATATAAAAGGAGGCTTCAGGAAAGCAAAGAGGGAAAAGAGCATTTTAAGATCTGAATAATTGTCCCATTTTGTCCATTTTTTTTTTTTTTAAATCTCTATTTTGAAGTTGAGTCCAGTTCTTTGTGAGGGTCTTCTTCCCGGCTGCCAGGAGTATGTTCCAAAGATATCCATCCACTGTGTCCATTGTGGGGGGTTTGAGGCCCAAGTACATTATTCCAACATTTTGTGGGATTGTGGTGTCAAAAACACTTTGCATTGCCTTGTTCATTTCCGTTCAGTATTTTTCAGCCCCTCCCTGTGATTAATTTGACTTTGACATGGTATTATGAAAAAACAGGTTGCATTCTTCCAACAGAACTTCCTCCAAATATGGGACCCCCGTCGTCCTTTCCTCGTCCGTCAAAATTAAATTGCACTCTTCTTCCCTTTGGATTTTAATAATGCATTTATATAATTTTATTCCCATTGAGAGTTCTGATTTATAAGCCTCAATATTTATCTCAGTCAGAGGGTTATAATACTTTGTTTCATAGTTATAATAACTTCTTATTTGTAAATACCTGTCCCTTTTCTCCAAATCAAAGGGTTCTTTCAACATATCAAAGCTTTTCATCTTAAAGCAGAGTAGATTCACGCAGGCGGTAACGACGCCCAGCGGAGCCAATCAGAGGGGCTCAAATTACAAGTAGGTGCGGTGTGTGAATTGGCAAAGACGATGTCAGATACCATCATATTTTCTGGTCCCCTGCCCAATCGGATCAATGCTGAACTGTACAGCCGCTGTTCAGCATTCAATCGCTGGTTATCTACTTGGTGCCCTCAAAACAATGTAGTCTGTGTTGAAAATTGGGTGTGAAAATGAGTGCGTTTTGGGGAAAGCCCGGGCTCATACGCAGGGATGGCATCCATCCCACTTCGGAGGGTACATCCCTTTTAGTTCGGAATTTGACCAATAGCCTTAGTGGTCTAAAGTGCCCACCCAGGGATGAGCCCCGGGTGCAGAGCCGCAGTGTAAGACGCTCCTCTGTCGCTGAGCTCTCGCCCGCTCTGTCACAAATGAAGTGTTCAGACTCAAGGCAGATAGAGACTGTGTGTGTCCCTCGTGCAAATAATGTCAAAAAGTCAAAGCTCAGAAAAGCTCGTTCGAGTGCGTCAGACCAAAGAACTTAATAAAAATAACACTCACAATGATACAAATAAACAAATAAACAAGTTTGTAAAATGTGGACTGTTAAACATTAGGTCAATTTCCTCTAAATCGCTTTTAGTTCATGAATTAATTAATGATTGTAACATAGATCTTCAGCTCTAACTGAAACTTGGCTTCAACAAGATGATGATGTCAGACTAAAAGAGTCCAGCCCACCCACTCATGTTAACTTTCAGACCCCAGGAGCAACAGGCCGAGTGGTGGTGTGGCAGTGGTCTCACAACTCAAATCCACTCTTGAGTCCTAAAATTAACAATGCATTTAGCTCATTTGAAAGCGGTCCAGTTCTGTTTACTCTTTATATGCTGCCGTGAGGTCACATGATCATTCACTTCCACTGCTCTGCAGATGACACACAGCTGTATTTATCAATGAAACCCGATCAGACCGATCAAGCAGACAGACTTGGTGCTTGTGTGAAGGAGATAAAAACTTGGATGACACTTCATTATTCTGCTCTTGAACCCTGAATAACATTACGCCGGTGCTGGAGTCTCTTCACTGGCTCCTGTCGAGTTTAGAATCACATTTAAAACTCCTCCTCCTGACTTACAAAGCCTATAAATGACCTCGCCCCATCCGACCTCAAAGATGCTATAGGACCTTATCATCCAATCAGAGCACTTCGCTCTCAAAATGCTGGACTTCTGGTGTCCCAAGGGTCTCTAAAAGCACAGTAGGAGGCAGAGCGTTTAGCTCCCAAGCTCCTGTGTTGTGGAATCAGCTCCTGTCCATGTTAAAGAGGCCGACACAGTCTCCGACACAGTCTCTTCATTTAAGACCAGGCTTCAAACGTTCCTCTGTGAAATGGCTTATGGTCAGACCCAGTTAGGACCAGGAATAAAGACCTGCAGTTTCAGCAGTTTCCGTTCTGTCCGTCTGAGGGAGTCGGATCTCTCCTTCACTGTGGAACTTCTCCAGGTTTCTACTTTTTCCCAAAGAGGTTGGTAGTTTCTCCTGCAGAAGGAGGGTCTAAGGACAGGGGGGCTTGGGACATGTGTCTGAGGACACGGGACGTGGGACATGACCAAGTCCGATGAAACATTGTTTATTCTGTTTTCCACTGTAGCCCCTCGAGGAAACCACTGTGATTGCTTGTGATTTGGGGCGTTACAAAATAAAAATAGAATTTAATTTAATGTGATTCTCTTTTACAATCTGGTGAAAAACCTTTAGACCTTTTGTAATCCAGACCTTGAGTCTCAGGTCAGTTCTGTTTGGTCCAAAACCTTGGTCTGAAGCCGACCAGTTTAAGACCTGAACCTCTTTGTTAGTTGTATGTTGTGATCAGCTCCTTCCATGTCGTAAGCACAGATTTGACCCAGGGATTCTTCACTTCCTCCTCATGACCCAAGCGGTCTGTATGTTTTCCGGTCATGTGCCAGTAAGGCCTGCACAGGAACCCCCGGCACAACATTACTCTCAGTATGTTTCCATTGAGCTTCATGTTCTGGGTCGCACCAGCAACGCTCTGATTGGAGCTGAAATAAAGGTAAGCCCCGCCTCCTTTTCCTTTTGAGAATTGTAGAGTTTTAAATCAGATTCGAGGTTTCTTTCCTCGTCACACAAATTTAGAGATTGTTTTGATAATGTCAATGGTGGCAGAGCAGTTAGGAAGGTCATGGGTTTGATTCCCGGGCCAGACCAACATCACATGATCTCTCTGGGCGGAGTCAGCATGTTCTTCCCATGTTCTTCCTCTCACCGTCTGAGTGTCCTGAGACTGACCCCGCCTAAGGCCCAAAGTCACTGGGACAGGGCCCCTGATGGGAACAGGCCGTAGAAAAGGCCCCTCGAGGAAGTTGTGATTTCAGGCAAGACAAAATGGGTTCGGGAAGAATTCTGTTTGTTGTTTCTGTGTTTTTTTTGTGCCGTTGCTTCCTGATTGTAAATGATGACATCACTAGAAAATGTCATTACTGTTGCCTAGCAACCGTGTTGTCACAGAAATATATGACACAGCTTTGATTTGTTGAATTAAACTTTTGGATTAATTAATTTGACACTTTTTCCTTTGATCCTTAATATTTCCCACTTTTATGCCACAAATAAAGCCAAAATGACAAAATCATAAAAAACCGTTCACACTTTAAAGTCTTTTCAAATATTTATGTTTTTTAATCATATGCAATGTTTTTTACATTTAAGGAGATAAACGTGCAGTTTCTGTTCAACGAGAACTTAAAGCTTTTCTCAAAAGTCAACATTTAGAGAGTCATTTACATTTCATGGATTCATTTGATTTAACCATTTTAAAAAGGAAAAGGAACAAAAAAAAAACACATAATAGAAAGTTTTAATTGAACTGAACCAGGACTGAACCCGGTCCATCTCAGAACTGAACCCGGGATAAACCAGGTCTCGAATGATCCTTAAATCTGAGCAGAGAAAGGCGGCGCCAAACCCTAAACTTGGACTAATATGTCAAATGTCAGAGTTTCCACTCCTGGACCAGGACCAAACCCGGTCCAACCCTGGTCCTGGTCCTTCACCTGTGCTCAAACTCACCTGAAGCGACGCACCTGCGAGAGAGGCTCCGTCTGTGGACCCGGGTTTAGACCTGATGTGGACCCACTCTTGTCCTGGCTCTGATCCTGGCTCTGATCCTGGCTCTGATCCTGGCTCTGGTCCTGGCTCTGGTCCTGGTTTGGTCCCGGTTTGGTCCCGCGGTTAGTCCGTGGAATGCGCCCGTGCCTCTTGTTCGTGTCTCATGGACAGGTCTGACCGGTCTGTGCGCGTGCGCGGGGAAGGAGGGCGTGGCTCTGTGCGCACAGACGTGCACAAACATGCTCTCGAGCACGCGCTTCATACTCTGGATTCACGCTTTACAACCAAGTACTACCAAGTACAACAAAGTACTACCAAGTACAAAGTACTTCTGTACTTCCACTGCAGTACTGCAGTACTTATACAGCTGAAGTATTTGAGAGGACAAACCGGTTTGACAGAAACTTTCATAGGAGGATTGTGGTTAGTTCTCTTTAGCGCCACCTGCTGTTGGGCTTTGGACTCTGACTGACTCGTATATTGAGACGATAACCCTAACCGTATAACCCTAACCCTAACCATAACCGTATAACCCTAACCCTAACCCTAACCGTATAACCCTAACCCTAACCGTATAACCCTAACCCTAACCGTATAACCCTAACCCTAACCCTAACCCTAACCCTAACCCTAACCGTATAACCCTAACCCTAACCCTAACCGTATAACCCTAACCCTAACCAACCCTAACCCTAACCGTAACGCCTATACCGTACTAACCCTATAACCCTAACCCTAACCCTAACCGTATAACCCTAACCCTAACCCTAACCGTATAACCCTAACCCTAACCCTAACCCCTAACCGTATAACCTAACCTAACCCTAACCCTAACCGTATAACCCTAACCTAACTAACCCTAACCGTATAACCCCTAAACCCTAACCCTAACCCTAACCGTATAACCCTAACCCTAACCCTAACCCTAACCCTAACCCTAACCCTAACCCTAACCGTATAACCCTAACCCTAACCCTATAACCCTAACCCTAACCCTAAACTATAACCCTAACCCTAACCCTAACCGTATAACCCTAACCCTAACCGTATAACCCTAACCCTAACCATAACCGTAATAACCCTAACCCTAACCCTAACCGTATAACCCCTAACGCCTAACCTAACCGTAACTAACCCTAACCCTAACCGTATAACCCTAACCCTAACCATAACCGTATAACCTAACCCCTAACGCCTAACCCTAACCGTATAACCCTAACCCTAACCATAACCGTATACCTCTAACCCCTAACCTAACCGTATAACCCTAACCCCCAACCGTATACCTAAACCCTAACATAACCGTTAACCCTAAAACCCTAAACCCTAACCGTATACCCTAACCCTAACCGTATAACCCTAACCCTACATAACCGTAAAAACCATAACCCTAACCCTAACCCTAACCGTATAACCCCTAACCTACCGTAACCCTAACCTAACCCTAACCATTAACCGTTAACCCTAACCCTAACCCGTAAACCCTAACCGTATAACCCTA
The DNA here is from genome assembly GCA_015082035.1 of Chaenogobius annularis. Lineage (NCBI taxonomy): Eukaryota > Metazoa > Chordata > Actinopteri > Gobiiformes > Gobiidae > Chaenogobius > Chaenogobius annularis. The sequence continues at coordinate 132,376 of BJKM01000846.1, forward strand.
ACCGTATAACCCTAACCCGTAACCGTAACGTATAACCCTAACCCTAACCATAAACCAGTATAACCCTAACCGTACCCTAACCCCTGAACCATGGAAGCGGGTGGACTTTGGTTCACGGCACGTCCTCGTCGGGGCTCCGGCGAGTGGCTAGATCCTGGAGCATCGACTCAGGCGCCACCAATAAGTTCCTTCCCGACTCGGGAGCTCTCTTCTCATGCTGAGGCCCGTGCACCACCGGTCCCTGACAGGGGATGGGTTCCTAATTATCGCCCTAACCCTAACCCTCTAACCCTAACCCTCTAACCCTAACCCTCTAACCCTAACCTATAACCCTATAACCAAATCTGGAAACAGTCTTCCAGAGGATGTGAGACAGGCCGCTACTCTGGCAATGTTCAAATCTAAACTAAAAACTGTTTTGTTTGGCTGTGCATATGACTGAAATGCTTTTCTTTGCACTCTTCTCTTTTATGTCTTGAACTAAGATTGTGATTTTCTGCCATGTCTTTGTGATTTTAATGCATTTTTCCTGTTGTGAAGCACTTTGAATTGCCTTGTGTACGAATTGTGCTCTACAAATAAACTTGCCTTGCCTTGCCTTGCCTATAACCCTAACCCTATAACCCTATAACCCTATAACCCTAACCCTATAACCCTAACCCTCTAACCCTAACCCTCTAACCCTAACCCTCTAACCCTAACCCTATAACCCTAACCCTATAACCCTATAACCCTAACCCTCTAACCCTAACCCTATAACCCTAACCCTATAACCCTAACCCTATAACCCTAACTCTATAACCCTATAACCCTAACCCTAAACCTAACCCTATAACCCTATAACCCTAACCCTCTAACCCTAACCCTATAACTCTAATCCTAACCCTAACCCTAACTCTAACCCTATAACCCTAACCCTAACCCTAACTCTAACCCTAACCCACTGAAACAGTTTAAGTCACGATTTAACAGGGTTTAGTGCGTTTGTGTCTCTGTGTATGCATGTGTGTGTGTGTGCACGTGTGTGTGTGCACGTGTGTGTGTCCAAGTCCAGTCCTGATCGTTGGTGATATGTGTGTCGTCCATTTCTTTGTGTCAGTCAGTTTTCCTGCTCCAAAAGTACATTCCAAAAGTTTCCATGACTGGTGTCCATGGCAGGAGTTCTGAGGCCCAAGAACAGAGTTCTAAAGTTCAGAGGAAAATGTCAAAAACAGTCTGCAGAGCGCTGTGAACTTCAGTCACATGTTTCTAAGCAACAGGACAGTCCCAGAACATGTGAGAGTGGTTTGCCTCCTGGTGGCGCTGTTTCTCCAACAGTTGCATTTCCCTGTGAAGAATGCGACACTTTGACCTGGAGTTCTGAAGAAACAAGACACATTTTTACAACAGAATTCTCTCCAAACATGTGACTTTGAGCTCCTCCCACTGGGACGTACTCACACTTTCCTCCTCGTCCGTCCGGTCAGTGGTTCCAAGCACAAAGCCAGAGGAGCAATTTTTGCAAAACTGAGAAAAACTAGACGTTATATATCAAGAAACATAGAAGCGACATTAAAAACAAACCAAATATTGTTTCTAACCCTAAATGATATTCATCAGACAGAGGCAGGCCTAAACCAGGCCTAACCCAGGTCTAAACCAGGTCTAAACCAGGGCTAAACCAGGGCTAAACCAGGGCTGAACCAGGACTAAACCAGGTCTAAACAAGGCCTAAGCCAGGGCTAAACCAGGTCTAAACAAGGGCTAAATCAGGTCTAAACCAGGCCTAAACCAGGTCTAAACAAGGCCTAAGCCAGGGCTAAACCAGGTCTAAACCAGGGCTAAATCAGGTCTAAACCAGGCCTAAACCAGGTCTAAACAAGGCCTAAGACAGGGCTAAACCAGGTCTAAACCAGGGCTAAACCAGGTCTAAACCAGAACTAAACCAGGCCTAACCCAGGTCTAAACCAGGGCTAAACCAGAGCTAAACCAGGGCTAAACCAGGTACAAACCAGGCCTAAACAGGGTCTAAACCAGGCCTAAACCAGGGCTAAACCAGGGCTAAACCAGGCCTAAACCAGAGCTAAACCAGGGCTAGACCAGGTTTAAACCAGGTCTAAACCAGGCCTAAACCAGGGCTAAACCAGGTCTAAACCAGGCCTAAACCAGGGCTAAACCAGGGCTAAACCAGGTCTAAACCAGGCCTTAACAAGGTCTAAACCAGGCTAAACCAGAGCTAAACCAGGGCTAAACCAGAACCTAAACCAGGGCCTGAACCAGGCATAAACCAGGCCTAAACCAGGTCTAAACCAGGCCTAAACCAGGGCTAAACCAGTGCTTGAACCATGGTCTAAACCAGGCCTGAACCAGGCCTAAACCAGGTCTAAACCAGGCCTAAACCCGGGCTAAACCAGGCCTAAACCAAGTTTAAACCAAGTTTAACCAGGCTTACACAGACGTCTAAACCAGGTCTAAAACCAGGTCTAAACCAGGCCTAACCAAGTCTAAACCAAGTCTAAAACCAGGCCTAAACCAAGTCTAACAGGCCTGAACAAGGCCTAAACCAAGTTTAAACCTGGCTTACAACCAGGTCTAAACCAGGTCTAAACCAGGTCTAAACCAGGTCTCAACCAGGCCTAAACCAAGTTTAAACCTGGCTTACACCAGGTCTAAACCAGGTCTCTAAACCAGGACGAAACAAGCCTTAACCAGATCTAAAGATTTTCTTGTCGTTGCCATGGAGACGCACCCGTCACGGGGACTTCCCGGTTTCTTTATTTTGATGGAGACACGCTTCGTGACATGCGGAAGTCTGAAATCAGCGCAAAGTAAACACTCAGTGCGCATGCGCGGTCTGTGCAGCGCTGAAGTGTTGCGCGTCTTCTAAATCCGGAGAACGCGGAGGAAAAGTGGAATAAAGAGAACACAGGAAACACCGCGGGATCAAAAGCTGCGGGGGCGCTGCACGGAGGCGGAGTGCGCAGCACGGGCACGCGGAAGTCTCAGGTTGAGTTTGGACCGGACCGCATTTAATACTGCGTGATGACGCGGACATTCCGCGCACGAAGAGACGACAAAGTTGCGTTTAGAGACGCAGCAGCCGCGCCGCGGCGCTCACCATGTTGAAGCGACGACACAACACTGGGCATCTGTACTACCACTACTATACTACTACTACTCTACTTACGTACTGCTGCTACTACCATTACACTACTTACTATACTACTAGTACTGCTACTACACTGCTACTACCACTCCCACTGACTACTACTAGTTACGCTATGGACTACTGCTACTGTACTACTACTACTTGCTACTACTACTTACTATCTACTACTACTACTACTACTAGTACTTGCTACTACTACGTTGCTACTACTACTACTTACTACTACTACTACTACTAGTACTGCTACTACTACTGCTACTAGCTACTGCTGACTACCTACTAACTACATACTACTTACTGTACTAGCTACTGCACTACCTACTGCTACTGCACTACTACTACTACTATACTCTACACTACTGCTGCCTACTACTACTGCACTACACTACTACTACTACTAGTACTACTATACGCTTGCTACTACACACTTACCAACTACTACTTACTCTAACTCACTGCTTCCCTACTACTACTATATACTCTACACTATGCTACTCACTCACTACTCCTACTAGTACCTACTACTTGCCCATACCCATCTGACTACTAAGTAGTAATTACTGCAACACTCTATCTATACTAGTATGCTCACTCTACTAACCACTACTATACTATAATCTCTACTACTGCTACTACCACTACTACTACTACTACTACTAGTTACTGCTACACTACTTGCATCTTTATTACTACTGTCTCACTAGCTCTACTTACTACTTACTAGCTACTACATACTATACTACTAGCTACTTACTACTCTACTCGTCTCTCTACCACTAACTACTCTACTACTATAGTACTGCTACACTACTGCTACTACCTTACGTGAACTAACTACTACTATACTGCTACTTACTACTTGCTACTCTACTACTGCACTACCACTTACTTACTACTGCTTACTATACTGCTCACTACTACTGCTGCTACCACTACTGACTACTACTAGTACTGCTACTACTATCTACTACCCTCTACTACTAAGCCTACTACACTTACTACACTACTACTACTACTACTAGTACTGCTAACTACTACTGCTTACTACTACTGCTACTACCATCTACTACTACTACTCTACTAGGTACTTGCTACTACTACTGCTACTGCTACTACTACTTACCACTACTACTACTACTACTACATATGACTGCTATACTTACTGCTACTACCACTACTACTACTACTAGTACTGCTACACTTACTGCTATCTACTACTACTCCACTACTACTTACTACTACTACTCAGTACTCCTATACTTTACTGCTACTACCACTACTACTACTACTAGTACTGCTACTACTTATGCTACCTACCACTACTACTACTACTAGTACTGCTACTACTACTGCTGACTACCACTACATTACTATATCCACTACTACTACGTACTATACTGCTACTTGCACTATCTCTAACTACTCAGTTACCTTCTCCACTACTACTACTCACTACTAGCTTACTGCTACCTACTTACTTGCTACTACCCTACTACTACTAACTACTACTAGTACTGCTTACTACTACTGCTACTCTACTAGCTACTACCACTTTACTATACTACTACTACTAGGTACTGCTACTACTACTGCAATTACTCACTACTACTACCACTATAACTCTACTACTACTGTACTACTACTACTGCTTACTACCACTACTACTACTACTGAGTACTGCTATCTATGACTGCTACCTTCACTGCTACTACCTAACTACTACTCTACTACTACTAGTACTGACATACTACTACTACTGGCTTACTACAGCTACTCTACTCACTACTACTACTACTACTACTACTGCTACTGCTACTTCTACTCTACTGCTACTACCACTACTACTAGTACTACTACTAACTTTAACTCTACTACTATTACTGCACTACTATCTTACATACTTACTAGTACTACTACTGCACGCTACTACTACTGCTACTACTGATTACTATACTACTACTGACTACTATCTACTACTGTACTCTACTACTTACCTGTACTACTAATGCTACTACTAGTATTACTACTAACTGCTACTAACTACTAGTACTATACTACTTACTGCTACTACTCTGCTTTATACCACTACTACTACTACTAGTTACTGCTGCTACCTATACTTATACTACTACTACTACGCTACTACTACTTACTCATGTTTCCATGAGACAGCGTGTGAATATGGACCAGATGGATTTCACGCTGTCATGGCATCACAACAATCAGTGTGTGGATTGCCAAAACAACTTTCTCCAGCTGAACTCAGACAAGGACTGAAATCATCGTCTTTGGCCACAGAAACAAAGAGAAATTGCTTAAACTGTCTCCTCCAGAGTCTCGCTCTAAAACCTACACATCAAGTTAGAAATCTGGAGGTAATAATGGACTCAGACTTGAAATTTTAACAGCCACGTCAGATCAATACATTCAGCAGCTTTTTTACATCTAAAAAACATAGCCAAAATCAAAAGTCTAAGTGTCTAAACCAGACCTGGAGAGACTTATCCATGCGTTTGTCTCTAGTAGATTAGGACTACTGTAACGGCCTGCTCACTGGCCTCTCCAAACGAGCTGTAAAACAGCTGCATACATCCAGAAACGCTGCTGCTCGGGTCCTGACTAGAACCAGGAAGTACGATCACATTAGTCCTGTGCTCAGGTCTCTGCACTGCCCCCTGTGGCTCAGAGAATAGACTTCAAAGCAGCTCTGCTTTGTATACAAGTCTCTCCATGGCCTAGCACCAAAGTACATCTTGGACATGTTAGTGCCATATGAACCATCTCAGACTCTAAGGCCTCAGTGAGGACTAAACACCCCTGGGCAACGGCCTGCCGGCTCCTGCTGGTGCCAGAGTCAGACTAAACATGGAGCCGGCCTCCTGCTGGTGCCCAGAGGTCAGGACTAAACATGGGCCGGCCTCCTGCTGGTGCCAGAGTCAGGACTAAACATGGGCCGGCCTCCTGCTGGTGCCAGAGTCAGGACTAAACATGGGCCGGCCTCCTGCTGGTGACAGTCAGGACATATGCGACTTACTGTGCTCTACAAATAAACTGGTTTCCTGCTTGAGTAAAGGTCAATAACATTAACAAAATTACACATACAAATGTTTTTCTTTTATCACTGTACTTTTACTTGAAAAACAAAAGTACATTTGTGTTTTGTATAATTAGAAATATTTGAAGTACTCGAGTAAAGTCTCTGTATGAACCTCTGACTGTCACAAACAGGAAACAGCAGACTCTGTTTCCTGTCTGATCTGATGCAGCAGACAGGAGGTCATCCTTAACCCGGACACACTGGGCGGGTTTTATGGTGGTTAAAATGACTTCCCTTCCCTTTTTGTTTGTGTTAGCCCTCTGGCGTTAGCAATGAAGCGCAGCCGCACACTCTTCCTGGTGGGTGTGGTCTTCTGCATTGCCCTGGTGATCATATATAGATCACTGGAGCAGCTGCAGCCAATCAAAGCACAGGATTTACCAGAGGAAGCGGAGTCTGCCCAGGTACTGTGTGATATTTATTACAAAGCTGAGCAAGTTTACATATTCTGTTGTCACGGTGAAGGGAGTGAAGAGCGCCACCCATAGGCGTCACGACTATTTCAAACGTGTGGGGACCAAGTATCGGTCCAAAACGCATAATAAAAAGACAAAAAACTAACCCTAACCAGAACCAAATAAAATCAGAGAAAGATCAGAGTTCGGGGTATAAATGACAGTATCGTCCACATTGATATTCATTTATATTTGTGGAAGATCATTGATACAAATGGAGAATAACAGGGGGCCTAGAGTGGAACCTTGAGGTACCCCTTTATCAGTTATACATTTGTCAGAACCATGAGTGAACAACATATTGAGATCTATTGTGAAGATAAGAATTAAACCATAACATACATTTTTTTATCAAAGCATAAAGTTTGTCAAGGAGCAAATACTGGTCCATGAGATCAAAGCTTTGGAAAAATAATGAAATATAGATATTGATTTTGATCGAAAGAAGTAAATAAATCCTCGGTCAATTTAAGCAGCGCTGTGGTGGTGGAACTACCAATAGGAAAGTACAACACTGCTCATATTAAAGCTGCACTATGTCACTTTTCTGGTGGGGTTCCACTCCCTGCTTGTCTCAGAATCAGAATCAGAATCAGAAAGAGTTTATTGCCATTGTCAATGAACAAAATTCAAAAACGTAGGAACTTGTCTTGGCCTTAAGGTGCAACATAAAACACTGAGCAATAATAAAACAACATATTATTCAATCAAAAAAGGGCATTAGGAAACAATTTAAAATTACTGTACAATGAAAATAAAAATAGGCATTTCTATGTACACAAGAGTTATAGTTAGATTTACAGTTTGAGTGCAGAAAGTGACAGTGCAGTGAGTGATTGAATAGTTGCAGTAAATGACAGGTTTTGAAGTGTTCATGAGTCCAACGCAGAGGGAAAGAAACTATTTCTTGTGGCTGGAGGTTCTGGTCCGGATGGACCGTAGCCTCCTGCCTGAGGGAGTGGTTCAAACAGACCATTGTCCAGGGTGAGAAGGGTCAGCTGTGATCCCACCTGCTCGTCCCAGAGCCTGGAGACGTACAGGTCCTGCAGAGATGGAAGTCTGCAGCCGATCACCTTCTCAGCAGAACGCACAATGCGCTGTAGTCTCTGTTTGTCCCTGGCTTGGCTCCAGCGTACCACACGGTGATGGAGGAGGTGAGGGGACTCAATAATGGCCGTGTAGAACTGCAACCATCATCTTCGCTGGCAGCTGGCTTTCCTCAGCTGCCGCGAAAGTACATCCTCTGCTGGGCCTTCTTGATGAGGGAGCTGATGGAGGGCTCCCACTTGAGGTCCTGGGTGATGGTGGTGCCCAGGAAGCGGAAGGAGTCCACGGTGGGATGGGGGAGTCTGTTCATGATGAGGGGCTGGGGGGCTATGGCTTTCCTGAAGTCCCACATCATCCCACTGTCTTCTGGCGTTGAACTCCAGATGTTACCGCTGCACCAGGACCCCCGCCGGACCACCTCCCTCCTGTAGACAGAACTCATCCCCGTCCGAGATGAGCCCGATGAGGGTGGTGTCGTCCGCAAACTTGATGAGTTTTACGAGTCGGCTGGAGGTGCAGCAGTTTGTGTCCAGGGAGAAGAGCAGAGGGGAAAGTACACAGCCCTGTGGAGCTCCGGTGCTGATAGTCGAGTGTCTGAGACATTCTTCCCCAAAGCCGCACGCACTGCCTCCGATCCGTTAGGAATACAGAGCGCCCCTGCAGTGGAGTCAGGCACGTTGAGCTGGGAGAGCTTGTCCTAGCAGAGCAGGGAGGATGGTGTTGAAAGCAGAGCTGAAGTCCACAAACAGGATCCTGCGTAGTTCCCGGGAGTCCAGATGCGTGCAGTGATGATGGAGTGCCAGGTTGATGGGTCGTCTACAGACCTGTTGGCTCTGTAGGCGAACTGCAGGGGGTCCAGCAGGGAGGAGTGAAGGACTTGACGGTGGTGCGCAGGACCAGCGTTCAAATAACTTCATGTACTACAGACGTCAGCGCCACAGGCCTGTCAGTCATTAAGTCCAGTGATCCGGGCTTCTCTATGGAGATGTTACTGCTTTGCCTGGAACTTTTCCACTATGGCATTAAAGTGTCAATCTTGCATTTATTCACTTATAGAGTTACCATGAAACATTTAAGTCAAGTTAAAAAACATGAATGACCTTTCTCATGTACAAATGATGTTTTCAAATGTGTAAGCAGTGGAGCTGGACCCACTCAGGAGGAGAACCAGGTCTTCAAGGCTGATGAAGAACCGTTCTTCTGGAGTAAGACCGTTTCTCCAGCAGTTTAGGAGCATCTGCAGTGTCTGAAAAGTAGCACGCCCCAGAGGGTGGAAGAAGGAGAAAAACATGGTGACCAGCAATGAAACAGACACAAGAGAACTAAAAGTGCCAAAATAGTGCTCAAGCTTCCATCCGCTTCCTCTTACTGTGCTTTTAGAGACTTTGAGGACCACCAGAAGTCCAGCATTTTAAGGCAAGGCAATAAGAAAACACCACCCATAACATAGACCCACACTTTGGAATAGATATGAACGACGTTTTAGAAAGGGCACTGTAGTCTGGCTGTGGCTCCAGCAGAGGGCGCTGTAGTCTCTGGCTGTGGCTGCAGCAGAGGGCGCTGTAGCTCTGGCTGTGCTCGCAGAGGGCGCTGTAGTCTCTGTTTGTCCCTGGCTTTGGCTCCAGCAGAGGGCGCTGTAGTCTCTGTTTGTCCCTGGCTGTGGCTCCAGCAGAGGCGCTGTAGTCTCTGTTTCCCTGGCTGTGGCTCCAGCAGAGGGCGCTGTAGTCTCTGTTTTGTCCCTGGCTGCGCTCCAGCAGAGGGCGCTCTGAACGTCCGTGTTAGAACTGCACCATCATCTGCACGGAGCTTTGCTTTCCTCAGCTGCTGCAGGAAGTACTCTTCTGCTGGGCCTCTTTGATGAGGAGCTGATGGTGGGTCTCCCACTGAGGCCTGGGTGATGGTGTGCAGAGGAAGGAAAGGAGTCCACGGTGGTGATGGGTTTTATTAATATACTACGGAGTACCCCAAGGTCCACCCTCGGGCCAATTCTTTCTTGATATACATCCTCCCACTCTTCCGGCATTTTGGTTTACAGTTTCGTTGTTATGCAGATGACACCATTCACATCAATGAATAAACACCTTTCGTACAGCCGACCCCGCCCATCTCTCACCCAACACTCCACCCAGGTCCTCGTTCATGCATTTGTCCCATCACCTGTAGGATTTATTGTAACGCTCTCCCTCTGTTAAAAAACTCATCCAGCGACCATTCAACACGTCCATAACTCAGCTGCTCGGACCCTAAGGCTAACAGCTAACGCTAACCCTAACCCTAACCCTAACCCTAACTCTGGAGCCGCCCCGTCCAGCCTCCTCTCAAGGATTAGATTAGATTCAACATTCATTGTCAGTTACACATGTACAAGTACAAAGTGCAGTAATAGTAAGTACAATATACAGATAATAATAAATAGGTGAGAGCTAAATAAGGAGCTGTAGTATATAGTACAAATATACAGATTGATAGCGGTTCCGGCACCTGAGCCGTGGGCGGAGCTGAGCCCGGCCTCCCGCACAGCTCGGGCTCCTTCAGGGGATGTCATCCATTTGCTAAAGTCCTGAGAACGTTTGCTTCTCCATTATTGATCCGTTTCACTGTCGCTCTTCGAGGCTGTGGTTATTTTGGGAGTAAAATGAACTGAACTGAAATAAACCCTGATGAAAACCTCGTCTGCGTCGCAGGTTCAGGACCTTCAGCTCAAAATGACTCATTTGGAGGAAATGCTCAGAACAAACAACCTCCTGGTGTCTGAGCTGGACCGCTCCCTCAAAGCATCATGGGAGAAACGGGGCGAGGCACAGAGGGGCAGGGCTAAAGGGCCGGTGCCAGGCTGCCCATTGGCTGAAAAGCAAAGGGGCGGAGCTGAGGTTCAGGTGAGTCAAACCTCTTTACGCCTGTTTTATTAGTTACTTTTAATATTGTATACTGAAATGAATGGTTTATACGTTGAGAATGAATGTGTTTTTGTTGTTGATTAGAGACGTCGTTCACGTCTTTGACTGACAGTGAACTGCTCCCGTCTTCACCTGTAATGTGTTTCCTGTGGAGTTATTGGTACATTAACCTGTCCAAACTGTTTTTCTGAGGAGCACTTCTGCCTCTGCTGGTGATTTGAGCAGGTGTTTTTACCTTCAGATGTCACCAGAAGAGTCGCTGGATGTGAGAAGCCCTGTCTCAGTTGTCTCCTCCTGAGCTCTTCACAGACGTGGAGAAACTTTCCTCGTTGTTGACGAATCTTGTACGGAAAGTCGTGCCTTCTCTCTTTCTTGGAGGTCTGGAGGTCTCCTTCCTTCATGACGTTCTCCTTCTCACTGTGGTTTATCAGCTTCGTGTCTTCGTTGGCCCAGGCGATGTGCTCTTTCTATTGTGGTGGAAACCCAACCAAATGTCGGCCATATTGGATCCAAATTTGCTAATCATGACCAGTTTTTCCGAACTCCTCCTACAGGGCGTTGGCCATAAAAAGCTGAGTGGCGCATCAAAATGTATCAACGTGGTTTTTATACACTTTACGGCCAAAGCTGTTGAACCCAAAACCTAACCCTAACCCTAACCCCAAACCTAACCCTAACCCTAACCCCAAACCTAAACCTAAACCTAACCCTAACCCAAAACTGTTGAACCCTAACCCTAACCCTAATCCTAACCCCAAACCTAACCCTAACCCTAACCCCAAACCTAACCCTAACCCTAATCCTAACCTTCTCACAGACCAACCTAGACCTCAAACCTACTTGAGGTCATTTTAATTTAATTCTGCACGATAGCGCCCCTACAGAGTGAAAAGGGAGAAAAATATTTAGTTTTAAAAAAATTGTTTATTGCCCCCTCCTCCTGCAGTGTATGGATGCGTAGCGCGGTAGCGGCGGTAGCGCGGTAGCGGCGGTAGCGGCGGTAGCGGGGTAGCGGCGGTAGCGTGGCGGCGTGGCGCGGTCGAGGGCCGATCATTAAGTTTGTGTTGTCTCTGTTATGTTTGTGTTATGTTGTGATATGTTGTGTTATGTTTTTATTTTGTGTTATGTTTGTGTTATGTTTGTGATATGTTTGTGATATGTTTGTGTTATATGTTTGTGTTATGTTTGTGTTATGTTGTGATATTTTTGATATGTTTGTGTTATGTTTGTGATATGTTGTGATATGTTTGTGATCATGTTGTGTTATGTTGTGATACGTTTGTGATACGTTGTGGAACGTTGTGCTGTTATGTTTGTGTATGATGTTTGTGTTATGTTTGTGTTAGTTTTGTGTTAGCTTTGTAATGTTTGTGTTATGTTTGGTGATATGTTGTTGTGTTATTGTTTTGTGTATGTTGGTGTTATGTTTGTGATATGTTTGTGATATGTTGTGTTATGTTTGTGTTATGTTTGTGATATGTTTGCTGATATGTTTGTGTATGTTTGTGATACGTTTGTGTTTACGTTTGTGTTACGTTTGTGTTACGTTTGTGTTATGTTTGTGTTATGTTTGTGATATGTTTGTTATGTTTGTGTTATGTTTTGTGTTATGTTTGTTGATATATGTTGTGATATGTTTGTGTACTGTTTTGTGTTATGTTGTGTTATGTTTGTGTTATGTTTGTGATATGTTTGTGTTATGTTTGTGATATGTTTGTGTTATGTTTGTGTTATGTTTGTGTATGTTTGTGAATATGTTTGTGTTATGTTTGTGATACGTTTGTGTTATGTTTGTGTTATGTTTGTGTTATGTTTGTGATATGTTTGTGTTATGTTTGTGTATGTTTGTGTTTGTTTGTGTTATGTTGTGATATGTTGTTGATATGTTTGTGTTATGTTTGTGATACGTTTGTGTTATGTTTGTGTTATGTTTGTGATATGTTTGTGATATGTTTGTGTTATGTTTGTGTTATGTTGTGTTATGTTGTGAATGTTTGTGATACGTTTGTGTTATGTTTGTGATATGTTTGTGTATGTTGTGTATGTTTGTGATATGTTTGTGTTAGTTTGTGATACGTTTGTGTTATGTTGTTATGTTTGTGATATGTTTGTGCTATGTTTGTGTTTGTTTTGATACGTTTGTGTTATGTTGTGTTATGTTTTGTAATGTTGTGATAGTTTGTGTATGTTTGTGTTATATTTCAATGTTGGACGTGTACGACTTGCTGCCCTTCGATAATCCTGATGGCGGTGCCTGGAAACAGGGCTTTCCTATCCATTACCGTGGAAACGAGTGGAACAACCAATCACTGCAGGTGTTTCTGGTTCCACACTCGCACAACGATCCAGGTCTGACAAAGATGCTTTTTGTGTATTTAGTCTGAAAATCCAGAAACACAAAAAGCTTTTGGCTGAAGCTGTGCGTTCCTTAATCCTAACCTTAACCCTAACCCTAACCCTAACCCTAACCCTAACCTCATACCCTACACCTAACAACCTAACCCTAACCCTAAACCCTAACCCTAACCCTGAAGCTGTGGTTCCTAACCTAACCTAACCCTAACCCTAACCCTAACCCTAACCTGGAACTGTGGTTCCCTAACCCTACCCCTGGAGCTGTGGTTCCTAACCCTAACCCTAACCCATGTGGTTTGGGTTAGTTTTGAATGTGAACAAGTTTCCATCCTAACTATGAATGAGTGGTTAGTCCCGCGGCAGTGGTTAGCTTTGTGGCAGAGTGGTTAGTCCTGTGTTCTCTTTCAGGTTGGTTGAAGACCGTTTGATCAATATTCATCAGGATCAGACCCAAACACATCCTGGACAACATGGTTCAGTTTCTATCAGAGGACTCAAGGTGAGTGTCTCTGCGGCTCAGTGCGGCTCAGGCTCAGTGCGGCTCAGTGCGGCTCAGTGCGGCTCAGTGGGGCTCAGTGCGGCCTCAGGCTCAGTGGCGCTCAGTGCGTAGGCTTCAGTGCGGCTCAGTGTGGCTCAGTCTCAGTGCGGCTCCGTGCGGCCCAGTGCGGCTCCGTGGCGGCTCCCGTGCGGCTCAGTGCGGCTCAGGCTCAGTGCGGCTCCGTGCGGCTCAGTGCGGCTCAGGCTCAGTGCGGCTCAGTGCGGCTCAGTGCGGCTCAGTTGCGGCTCAGTGCGGCTCAGGTTCAGGCGGCTCAGTGCGGCTCAGTAGGCTCAGTCGGCCATGCGGCTCACTGCGGCTCAGTAATAGTACTTATAGTTTGGTTTGTCCGTTTGTGTTTCAGGAGGACAAATGATATGGGCAGAGATCAGTTATTTCTCAAAATGGTGGAACTACATTGACGAGCAGAAGAAGAGCCATGGTCAAAAAGTAAGACACCCCCCTTGAGCTCTCTGCTCCACCCCCTGTGCTTTCTGCCCCGCCCTTTGTCAGGGTTCCCACGCGTCCTGGAAACCTGGATTTTTCCTTGAAAATTTGAAAAAAGACCAGGTGTTTGCTTCGTTTGGATTATTGAAGATCAAACTACTCGAGACTGTACTGCCATCGTCAGACTAAAAAGAGAAGCTGGGGTCACCAAAATGCAGAAAAGGCCTCTTTGTGTTGCGCCCCCTTCAGGCTGCTCTGGCTCTTCTTTAAACCATGTTGCGCCCTCCGGTCTGCTCCGCCTCTCTTAAACTTGTTGCGCCCCTTCAGGCACTCGCTTCTTTAAACCTTGTTGCGCCCCTTCAGGCTCTCCGCCTCTCTTTAACCTTGTTGCGCTCCCTTCAGGCTGCTCCGCCTCTCTTTAAACCTTGTTGCGCCCCCTTCAGCTGCTCGCGCTCTCTTTAAACCTTGTTGCGCCTCTTCAGGCTGCTCCGCCTCTCTTTAAACCTGTTTTGCGCCCCTTCAGGCTGCTCCGCCTCTCTTTAAACCTGTTTGCGCCCCCTTCAGGGCTGCTCCGCCTCTCTTTAAACCTGGTTGCGTCCCCTTCAGGCTGCTCCGCCTCTCTTTAAACCTGTTTGCGCCCCCTTCAGGCTGCTCCGCCTCTCTTTAACCTGGTGGCGCCCCCTTCAGGCTGCTCCGCCTCTCTTTAAACTGTTTGGTCCCCTTCAGGCTGCTCCGCCTCTCTTTAAACCTTGTTGCGCCCTTCAGGCTACCCCGCCTTTCTTTAAACTTGTTGCGCCCCTTCAGGCTGCTCCGCCTCTCTTAAACCTTGTTGCGCTCCCTTCAGGCTGCTCCGCCTCTCTTTTACAACCTTGTTGCGCCCCTTCAGGCTGCTCCGCCTCTCTTTTAAACTTTTCTTGTTGCTCCCCTTCAGGCTGCCCGCTCTCTTTAAACCTGTTGCGCCCCTTCAGTGCTCTTTCTCTCTTTAAACGTGTTTGGGCCCTTCAGGCTGCTCCGCTCTCTTTAAAACCTGTTTGCGCCCCTTCAGGCCTCCGCCTCTCTTTAAACCTGGTTGCGTCCCCTTCAGGCTGCTCCGCCTCTCTTTAAACCTGTTGCAGCCCCCTTCAGGCTGCTCCGCCTCTCTTAAACCTGGTGGCGCCCCCTTCAGGCTGCTCCGCCTCTCTTTAAACGCTCCTCCTTATCCTTTTTGCGGCTGCTCCGCCTCTCTTTAAACCTGTTTGCACCCCCTTCAGGCTGCTCCGCCTCTCTTTAAACCTGTTTGCGCCCCCTTCAGGCTGCTCCGCCTCTCTTTAAACCTGTTTGCACCCCCTTCAGGCTGCTGGTGGAGCAGCGTCTCGAGCTGGTCACTGGAGGCTGGGTCATGGCGGACGAAGCAAACTCTCATTATTTCGCTCTGCTCGACCAACTCATCGAGGGACATCAGTGGATCCAGGCCAATCTGGGTAAAACCGGGAACTGGACCGAAACAAGACCAGGACTAGAGTGGGTGTCAGGATCTGGCTCGGGATCAGGACCAGGATCGGGTCAGGATCGGGATCAGGACCAGGATCGGGGTCAGGTTCAGGACCAGGATCGGGGGCAGGTTCAGGATCAGGCTCAGGATCAGGATCGGGCAGGTTCAGGATCAGGCTCAGGATCCGGCTCAGAATCAGGATCAGGATAGGGCTCTGGAGCAGGATTGGATTCAGGTTCAGGATCGGGCTCAGGACCAGGATCGGGATCGGGCTCAGGATCAGGCTCAGGATCAGGCTCAGGATCAGGCTCAGGATCAGGCTCGGGATCAGGATCGGGATCAAGCTCAGGATCAGGATAGGGCTCAGGATAGGGCTCAGGATCGGGTTCATGATCGGGCTCAGGGTCAGGATCAGGATCAGGGTTATCCTGAGTGGGGGAATCAGAAGTTTTTGGAAAACCTGCTCTTGACGAGTTTCTTGTGTCCAGGTGTGAAGCCAGCCAATGGCTGGGCCATCGACCCGTTTGGCCACTCCCCCTCCATGTCGTACTTGCTGAAGGGGGCCGGGCTAAAGAACCATGTGATCCAGAGGGTTCACTACAGCATCAAGAAGCACTTTGCACAACAGCACCTCCTGGAGTTCAATTGGAGACAATCCTGGGGTAAGACCAGGACTCAACCGGGACCGAACCGGGGCCAAACCGGGGCCAAACCGGGGCCAAACCGGGGCCAAACCGGGGCCAAACCGGGGCCAAACCGGGGCCAAACCGGGGCCAAACCGGGGCCAAACCGGGGCAATGGTCTTGAGGCATTTGACTCTTTGGAGAAATTTCCATGAACATTTCAAATTGGCACCTGAAGTCAAAACTCCCCTAACCCTAGGGTGGGAGGGCATCTGGCACACTCTTAGCCTGACATGCTTATGTTAACCTTTTCTTCAAGATCCTGCCCCTATCACTGATGACATCACATGTCACATGATGCCGTTCTACAGCTACGACGTCCCACACACCTGCGGCCCAGATCCTGCAGTCTGCTGCCAGGTAAGAACTACACCAGGTGCTACACCAGGTGCTACACCAGGGCTAAACCCGATCTAACCCTTGTGTTTGTCTGTAGTTTGATTTCCACCGCTTGCCTGGAGGCCGAGTGTTTTGTCCCTGGAGAATCGCTCCTCAGCCTATTAACGCTGAGAATGTCAAAGAGAGGTGAGTCCTGCTGCACCAGGTCCGAACCAGGTCCGAACCAGGTCCGAACCAGGTCCGAACCAGGACTAACCCAGGTCCGAACCAGGACTAACCCAGGTCCGGCATTTTTGTCCCAGGTAGTCCAAACTTTGTAAATGTTCAAGTTTAGGCTGAACATAATCTTCTGCAGTTTTCGAATGTCTGTTATTATTTCAGTCCAGTGACGGTGTAATCCCTCATTCGTCCAGGAGTCTTCCATTGTAGAAAAAGATTCAGTTGTAGTCATCTGGACTCTGTTTTAGTATCGAGTCCAGATGACTGCAACTGAATCTTTTTCTACATTTCAGTCGAGTCCTTAATCGTTCGTTGGGTTTGTGTCATCCATTTCTTACTGATGGAACGATGGAAGAATGTTCCAGAGATAGTTTATTTTGTCCATCTGAGGCCCAGAAACATAGTTCTAACCCTAACCCTAACCCAGTCTGCAAGGCATGGTTCATTTCAAGTGATAGTGGTTTGCCTCCTGGTGGCGCTGTTTCTCCAACACTTGCATTTCCTTGTGAAGAATGGACGCAGATTTTACCCAGGGATTCTTAACTTCAGAAAGATGTCTTTCTTTTGGGATGTACACGAATACTACATTATGTTGTCTTGATTGTCTGACCTCTCTGACCCTTCTTTCCCCTGACTCTAGGGCCCTGCTGCTCCTGGACCAGTACCGGCAGAAGTCCAGACTGTTCAAGACGCCAGTGCTGTTGGTTCCGCTCGGAGACGACTTTCGCTTTGTCGACAAAAGCGAGTGGCAAAACCAGTTCAAGAACTACCAACTTCTGTTCGACTTCATGAACCAGAGCCCGGAGCTGCATGTGAAGGTGAGACCAGGTTTAGACCCGGTTTAGCCTGGGCTCTTACAGTAGATGACTTGCCTTGGAAGTGCGTTCCTCCAAAATCACTAGACTGGCCCGGCCCAGAGAGCAGACAGGCCCGGACCCAGAGAGCAGACTGGCCCGGACCCAGAGAGCAGACAGGCCCGGACCCAGAGAGCAGACAGGCCCGGACCCAGAGAGCAGACTGGCCCGGACCCAGAGAGCAGACTGGCCGGAGAGCAGACTGGCGGACCCAGAGAGCAGACAGGCCCGGACCCAGAGAGCAGACAGGCCCGGACCCAGACAGCAGACTGGCCTGGACCAGAGAGCAGAACTGGTCTGGACCAGAGAGCAAAAGCCCACAGACCGATCCAAAAAGGATCAGAAGATGGAGGGAAAACCATTTTCTAGGTAAAAATTAAAATATAACGATATATATCATTTTCACCGTGGGTATTTACAAACTAAAGTTGGACCACACTGGCCCACATTGGGCAAATACTCACATGTCTCAGATGAAGTCCAGGTCCCTTTTATTGAAATAAAGAAAAGGGTTTTAGGGTTATTTTTTTGCATTGTGGAATTTATAGCATTTTTAATGCCGTGAACTTTGTCATTAAAGAATAATGCAAAACTCATTACACTTGGATGTGGAAATGAGTTCTAACGGCAGCTGAGCTGGAGGGTTTGTTCATCTGTTACTGTGGCAACAGGACACGCCAGTTGTTACTACAGCTTCCTGTTATTTCAGAAAAATATCCTTACCTTCCTTCTACATAAATGAGGTTGTACATGTACAACTTCTCTTTTTAAATTCAATTCAATTCAATTTATTTTTGTAACGCCCAAAATCACAACAGTAGTTACCTCGAGGGGCTACAGTGGAAAACAAAATAAACAATGTTCATAGGGACTTGGTAATGTCCCAGCGTCCTGTGTCCTTAGACAGATGTCCCAAGCCCCCCTGTCCTTAGACCCTCCTTCTCGGCCAGGAAAAAACTACCAAACCTCTTTGGGAAAAAGTAGAAACCTGTAGGAGTTCCACAGTGAAGGAGAGATCCCACTCCCTCGGACGGACAGGCGGACGCGCCTCAATTTGCAGATACACGGTGGAGCTAGACCCACTCAGGAGGAGAACCAATTCTTCGAGGCCGATGAAGAACCGTTCATGTGGAGTAGAGACCGTTTCTCCAGGCAGACCGTTTCTCCAGGCAGCTGAGGAGCATCTGGGTACACAAGTCCTCGATGTGCCTGCTCCACTCCCGTCGGGGAAGAGGGAAGAAAAAGAAGGAAAAGCGATGAACAAATTGCCAGTGAAATTAGATATTAAATATTGTTTGATAGAAAAGTAGTAGGAAACAGAGGATAGTGCTCAAGCTGCCATACTTCCCCCAGTATAGTTGCTCCCTAGGGCAGCAGAGCTGGGAACTGTAGGTTTTTATTTCTGTTCCTAACTGGCCAGACCATAAACCATTTCAAAGAGGAACGTTTTAAGCCTGGTCTTAAATGAAGAGACTGTGTCGGCCTCTTTAACATGAACAGGAGCTGATTCCACAACACAGGAGCTTGGTAGCTAAATGCTCTACCTCCTACTTTGCTTTTAGAGACCCTTGGGACTACCAGTAGTCCAGCATTTTGAGAGCGAAGTGCTCTGTTTGGATGATAAGGTCCTATAGCCTCTTTGAGGTTGGATGGGCCAGGTCATTTATGGCTTTGTAAGTCAGGAGGAGGATTTTGAATTTGATTCTAAACTCGACAGGAGCCAGTGAAGAGACTCGAGCACCGGCGTAATGTGCTCTCTTCTTTTAGTTCCTGTTAGTAATCTTGCTGCTGCATTTTGAACCAGTTGAAAGCTTTTTATGGCGCTTTTAGGGCACGCTGCAAGCAGGGAGTTACAGGAGTTAAATCTCTTTCTGAACCTGGAGCTTTGACTTTCCCATTTTCGTTTCGGCCCGGCGGCACTCCCTTTCCTGTGCCCTGACCGAATCATCATTTCTCAGAAACAGAGTTCAATAAATCATTTACATTCGAACATTATTTCCATAAACAGTTTTCCTGTGCTGTCATTTATGTGTCTCCCCCGGACAACTGCAGGACCAGCCTGAGGTTTGGGAAAAACAGAGGTCAAAGAAGACACAGAAATTATCAGACAGAGCAACATCGACCACTGATGTTTGAAATATTAACCCCCTTTGTAATTAGAAGATCTCGAGTGTGCCCTCTGCTGTGGGTGGGGCCACTCTGCTGTGGGTGGGGCCACTCACGTGCTGAGTAAGACCAAAGGTTTCAAGGACAGCATCAAGCTTTTTAGCATTTAAATATCACAAATATTATTCACATGAACATTGAATCCACCTGTTATGACCAAACCATCAAAGTCTGTGCATACAACTGAAATATCTCAGTAAAATCATCAATAAAACTTTCGCAGTGCTGAGGAGGCTTGTATAAAACAATGAAGAGAATGGATGGAGACTGTTTTAGCTCAATTTTAAAGGATACGTACTCAAATGTTGAAATGTTTTCCCATCTGTGTGATGTTACTACAGAAATAGCACTAGGGGAGGCTGTTTTTACACAGGGCCCCGGGTTGTTTTGATTTTTATTATGACTATAAGTCCCGGCAACGCTGAGACCCAGTGCATCCTAGCTATGGGAGATATCCTCATGGTCTCAGGCCAAACAGACAGTTGTTAAGCCCCTCAGACCCCTGCATAATCGGGCTCTAAAAATTCTGGATAAAAAACCCCAAAGGCACCATCACTGTCATATACTTATAAAATACAAATTGCTTAGCTTTGAAAATCAGATCAACTACTCCAATATTCGTCTGGTTCATAAACTCTTACACGACGCTGCCCCGCCCCCTCTACAGACATATGTCCAGCCTCGCGCTCGGCCCACCAGCCGAGTGCTGAGGTCCGTTTCGAGGGGAGACTGCGATCTCCCAAAAAGGAGAACTGCCTTCTCCCAATCAGCTTTTTCTTATAAAGCTGTGACGGAGTGGAACAGACTCCTGAGTCACATCAAAGACATGGCTGACTTTCTATCGTTTTCTCGAGCTGTAAAAAGCTCCTGGACAGTCAGTCCTGCTCGCACTAATACCGGACGGTAGTCGGCCAACAGACGTTACCCTCGTGGGTATCTTCTGTTGGCAATGGCCCTCAAAACAATAGTACAAATCAGGTATGAGGCTTTTTATAAGTAAGAAAGTCATGTATTTATGTTTTTGTATTGCACTTTATTGTATTTTGCACTGCATTTTATACTGTGAGGACTGGAATTAGTATTTGTTTACATTTTATCGTTTCATTGTACTGTATTTTAGATTGTGAGGTCTGGAGATAAGCACTTATATTTGTATTGCACTTTATACTTGTTGTAATGTATTTTTGTGAGGACTGCAGATGGAAATTAGCTTGAAGCTAAATCTGGTGCAGACATATTTTTAATGAAACTGCACATTGTCCTAATAAACTAAACTGAAACTGAAACCACGTGAAAGGCGAGGGGGATAGATTTGATCAGATATTCGAGATGGCTCCAGGGCTGCTCTGAGGGCTGCTCTGAGGGCAGGGGCGATGGCAGGGATGCTGCCGGGCCCGCCACAGGTGGGTCCAAGGCCTTTGATGAGGACCGTGCAGGAAAGAACTGAAATGACTCCTGCGCTGGCCGTGGTGAAGATTGTTGTGGTGCTGCTGCAGATGGGTCCTTCGCTGGAGGCGGTGGAGGTGATCGTGGAGCAGCTGGAGTTGAATCCTTTGCTGGTGGGGTGTGGAGCGGCTGCTAATAAATCCTTTGGTGGAGGTTGTGGTTGTGGTGCTGCTGATGTTGAAACATTGGCTCGGTCTCTGGCTGATGGAGCAGGACTTCTTCTCTCATTCCTCTCTTCTCTAACTATCTGCTCAGGACCCTGTCCAGGCCCAGGCCAATGCCTCAGAGCGTGGAGCAGGTTCTCTGTCAGCGCCCTCACTCCACCTCTGCAGAGGTGTGGGCCATTTCTCTTAAACAGGTCCTCTCGTTTCCAGAATAGATAGAAGTTCTCAACGTAGCGCAATCCTCTTGTTGCACACTCTTTGGACAGCCATGTGTTCAGCTGAAGCAGCTAAACTTGTTTATCTTCCTGTCGATGTTTGGAAGAGGTCCACTTATTCAGAATCAGAATCAGAATCAGAATCAGAATCAGAAAGAGTTTATTGCCATTGTCAATGAACAAAATTCAAAAACGTAGGAACTTGTCTCGGCCTTAAGGTGCAACATAAAACACTGAGTAATAATAAAACAACATATATTCAATCAAAAAAGGGCATGCATTAGGAAACAATTTAAAATTACTATACAATAAAAATAAAAATAGGCATTTCTATGTACACAAGTTTACAGTTATGTTTAAAGTTATAGTGCAGATTAATGTTTTTATTTCCATTTTATCAAGCACATCAAATAACTCCAAGAAGTCTCTTTTCAAAACTTCAGTCTGTTCCCGTCGTATGTCCACTGCCCCAGCATGCACAATCAGCTGTTTAACTCCTTTTTATGTGGCCAAAATATAAAAAATGCGTGACGTAATCTCAGAAATAGTTATGCTGGGAAAGTGTGTGTTGTGTGCATTATTCCATACCTCACACCACTGATAGCACCGTCTCCGATCAGAAGGGTCTCTGGTGGTCCCTGAGGTCTGACACAGATTCTCTTTGTCTAATGCCTTTTGCCCTCGTCATGTATTACAGAGTTTGTTTCCCTTCTTCTCGCGTTGCTGTTGCTGTCAGATATGTTGGTAAAACTGTAAAAAAAAATCTTAAAATCCTTGGTTTACTTAGTCATAATTCATAATTTATGGATGAAAAAAACTGATTAATAAACAAAATAAATAAGGAAGCAGCTGTAATAAGATGGAGCAAACCAGGAAAGCGTCTGCACTCTTCGGAAGCAGGAAATTAGATACAAATATATATTCCACAAAATGCATAACTTTAACAAAACTTGGTCTGACTGTAGTGCTGGTTTAGTCCTGGTCTAACTATAGTTCTGGTATGTTACTGGTCTAGGCCCGGTTCGGGACCCTGAAGGACTACTTTGAGGCGCTGCACAAACATCTGGACTCGTCTCAGGTCAGTCTCTGCTTTTGTGAAACACACAATGCGGTTACATGGTTGACTTTAACACAGCGATGAGCGGTTTGGATAGAACTTAAGTGGAAAGAGTTTCACTAACAAGCAAGCCGACTGGAAGCCATGGTGTGGACCTCGCCTTTGGCTGTAGCTGGCCAGTGTAGAAGCCATCTTGGTACAGTAGATGACTGCTGTTTCTTCAGGAGCATTGTTCATCTCAGTAGCTCAGATGTTTCTTCAGGAGGGTCTACAGTTTCATGTGGCGGGCGTTCATCTCAGTAGCTCAGATGTTTCTTCAGGAGGGTCTACAGTTTCATGTGGCGGTCGTTCATCTCAGTAGCTCAGATGTTTCTTCAGGAGGGTCTACAGTTTCATATGGCGTTCGTTCAGACGCTTCTGAAGAAACATCTGAGCTACTGAGATGAAGTTTCATGTGGCGTTCGTTTATCTCAGTAGCCCAGATGTTTCTTCAGAAGCGTCTGAAGTTTCATGTGGCGTTTGTTCATCTCAGTAGCTCAGATGTTTCTTCAGGAGCGTCTGCAGTTTCTTTAGGCGTTTGTTCATCTCAGTAGCTCAGATGTTTCTTCAGAAGGGTCTACAGTTTCATGTGGCGGTCGTTCATCTCAGTAGCTCAGATGTTTCTTTAGGAGCGTCTGCAGTTTCTTTAGGCGTTTGTTCATCTCAGTAGCTCAGATGTTTCTTCAGAAGGGTCTACAGTTTCATGTGGCGGTCGTTCATCTCAGTAGCTCAGATGTTTCTTCAGAAGGGTCTACAGTTTCATGTGGCGTTCGTTCATCTCAGTAGCTCAGATGTTTCTTCAGGAGCGTCTGCCGGCTGTGGGAGGAGACTTCTTCACTTACGCAGACAGAGATGATCATTACTGGAGTGGATACTACACCTCCAGACCTTTCTACAAGAGTCTGGACCGCACCCTGGAGGCCACGCTCAGGTACTGAAGGTCATAAAGACAAAGACTCCCTGACGCTCCAGACTTTGATCTGGTTTAGCCCTGGTTTAGTCTCTGGACTGTCTGGACATTTCATTTGTTTTCCTCAGAGGAGCAGAGATCCTGTTCTCCTTGGCTCTGGCTGAGTCAAGGCATCTCCATAGTAACCTGTTCCCGGGGGTGGAGCTGTTCGGTCACCTGACCTCAGGGAGGCGGAGCTTGGCCCTGTTCCAGCATCATGATGCTGTGACAGGAACGGCACGAGACGCTGTGCGTGACAGGAACGGCACGAGACGCTGTGGTCCGAGACTATGGAAACAGGTACTTTACTATTACCACTGCTACTGTGATACTTTTGTACTACTGCTGTGACTTTGGTGGCTCTGCAGTACTAGTGCTACAGTAACACCTCATTTAGACCAACTCTGTCACGTCGACCAACTCGTGTCTGCCGATTGGTCATTGTACACCTTCAGTTTACACATGAAGCACATGTGAGGAATGATTTCTGAATTTAAAAGTATAAAACAAAAAACACAAGAAACAAACAAGACCAGAGAGAACACAGGGGGTCTCACATGAAACTGCAGACGCTCCTGAAGAAACATCTGAGCTACTGAGATGAACGAACGCCACATTCAATTCAATTTATGTTTGTAACGCCCAAAATCATAACAGTGGTTTCTTCGAGGGGCGACAGTGAAAAACACAATAAACAGTGTTCATAGGACTTGGTCATGTCCCACATCCCGTGTCCTCAGACAGATGTCCCAAGCCCCCCTGTCCTTAGACCCTCCTTCTGCAGGAGAAACTACCAAACCTCTTTGGGAAAAAGTAGAAACCTGGAGGAGTTCCACAGTGAAGGAGAGATCTGACTCCCTCGGACGGACAGAAGGACGAGAGAGAGACAGTGGAGCTGGACTATACGCCTCTTTTTTCCTCTATAAAGAAAGACTGGAACCTTATTCCATATTTAAATCTAAGCCAAAGGATTGAAACTATTAAAATGTTTTTCCCAGAGCAGTTGTTTGATGAGTGGAATAAATATATCTATCTCTAGATTTATATGGCATGGTAAAAAAAAAACTTGAATTCGATTCAGGACTTTGTCTGAAGAGTTACTATATTTCAGCTCAAATCAGAGGCACAATGGAAACATCCTGAGAGTAATGTTGTGCCGGGGGTTCCTGTGCAGGCCTTACTGGCACATGACAGACGCTTGGGTCATTTGGAGGAAGTGAAGAATCCCTGGGTCAAATCAGTGCTCACGACATGGAAGGAGCTGATCACAACATACTAACTAAATAAAGATGTCAAAAACTAAAACTGGTTGGATTCCGATCAAAGTTTTAAGCCAAACAACATTGATAAGAGATTCAAGACATGGACTACCAAAGGCATCAACGTTTTTTTACCAGATTGTAAAAGAAAATCAAATGAAAAGTTTTGATATGTTGAAGGAATCCTTTGGCCTGGAGAAACAGGACTTTTATAGGTTTTTACAAATAAGGAGTTATTATAACCAAGAAATAAAGCAAAATAATGACAATTATAACCCCCTGACTGAAATCAAGGCTTATATATCTGAACTTTCAAAGGGAATAATATCAAAAGCATATAAATCATGAATGACTTGGACAGACAATATTCTAAGTATATTCAAATCAAACGGGAAAGAGAGGGTAAAATAGTTTGGACGGCTGAGGAGAGGAAAGGGTTATGGGGATGTGCCACACTTATTCCTTCCCATATTTGGGGGGAATTGGACCCTAACCCTTTTCTTTTTAGATTTTTTGGCCCTTTAGACAGGCTTTATTAGACATAACAGATGAGAGACAAATGGGGGATTAGAGAGAGGAGGGAGCACATGCAATAAATGTCGGAGTCAGGATTCAAACTCTCGACACTGCAGCCGGCTGCACATGGAGCCTGGCATGTGTGCTGTGCCTTAACCACTCGACCACCGGGCAGCACAGGACACCATGTCAAAGTGCACATTATTCACAGGAAGGGGCAAAATGTTGGAGAAACTGTGGTTGCCAAGAGGCAAACCATTACCATGTGTTTTGGGTCACATCATACAAAAATACTGGACGGAAATTAATAAGGCAGATTGTTTTTGACACCATCATAATAATAATAATGTACTTGGGCCTCAAACCCCCCACATTGGACACAATGGAAGGATATCTTTGGAACATACTCCTGGCAGCCAGGAAGAAGACCCTCACACAAACATGGACGCCTCAAACCGCTCTAACGATACAGGACTGGACAAATATCATATCAGACATACGCACAATGTCTATTTATATATAAATATATAATATATATAATATAAAAGTTGAGTCAAAATGGGACAATTATCTTGAACTTGACAATCAGTAATCCTTCTTGATGTGTATGTACATATATATATATATGTGCGTGTGTGCATGTATTTATGGTATGTATATATGTATTTTGTTCTTTCCTCTCTGATGTTCTCCCGGGTCCAGCTCGCTCAGTGTGTGGTTTTTGTTTTTTCGTTTATGTTTTTTTGGTTAATGGTTCTATTTTATTCCCTCTTTTGTTGTTATGATGTTGTTCAATTTCTGTTGTCTAAGTTCCAATGAAAAAAAAAAAGAAATAAAATGGACAATTTGACAGACTTTTAGTTTAATTCAAATGTGCCATGATTGTGTTTCTTAGTTGGTCAAGTTCTGTTCTGTTTATTCTTTTAAATAATAATAAAAAAAGAAAATGAGACAGTAAAGGACAAATGTAATGCAATATTTGTGTTTGTCCTTAAAAAGCACTCCAGTCTGTAGATCGAACCTAAAACACTCGGTCATATTTTTAGATAGAATGCAGTAGAGTAGAAAACATCGATTTCCTACTTTTCTTAAAACAGATACATCTCTTTTAACTTCATTCACATCACTGTGACACGGTGGTGTGAATGTGTATTACAACAAGCTTGTGGCAGATGTGCGTGTATCAGACCGGAGACGTGATAGAGATGGTGTAAATTGGCCTGTATTAGTACTGCAGTAATACAACTACTGTCGTATAAAGGTACTGCTGAAACCCTAGTGTGTGGCTCAGACTGAAGAGTGTTTGTTTAAATGTGTTTCATGCTTCTGAAGGATTCGCCCACAGACGCCTCAGGTACCTAACCCTTTAGCATCAGAACTGTTTACACATGCTAATGCATCCTTAGCATTAGCCTTACCTTTAGCATAAACATTAGCTTTAGCATTAACGTTAGTTTTAGGATTAACATTATCTTTAGGATTAACATTATCTTTAACATTAACATTAGCTTTAGGATTAAAATTAGTTTTAGGATTAACATTAGCTTTAGGATTAACATTATCTTTAGGATTAACATTAGCTTTAACATTAACATTAGCTTTAGGATTAAAATTAGTTTTAGGATTAACATTAGCTTTAGGATTAACATTTATATTTAGGATTAACATTAGCTGTAGGATTAACATTATATTTAGGATTAACATTAGCTGTAGGGTTAACATTAGCTGTAGGGTTAACATTATCTTTAGCATTAACATTAGCTTTAGGATTAAAATTAGTTTCAGGAATTAACAATCTTTAGGATTAACATTAGCTTTAGCATTAACATTAGCTTTAGGATTAACATTAGCTGTAGGATTAAACATTATTTTTTAGGATTAAAATTATTTTTAGGATTAGCATTAGCTGTAGGATTAACATTAGCTGTAGTATTTAACATTAGTTTTAGCATTAACATTAGCTGTAGGAGTAACATTAGCTGTAGGATTAACATTAGCTGTAGGATTAACATTAGCTGTAGGATTAACATTATTTTCAGGATTAACATTATTTTTAGGATTAACATTAGCTTTAGGATTAACTTTTAGGTTTAGCATTAACATTAGCTGTAGGATTAACATTAGCTGTAGGATTAACATTAGTTTTAGATTAACATTAGTTTTTAGGATTAACATTATTTTTAGGATTAACATTAGTTTTTAGGATTAACATTAGTTTTAGGATTAACATTATCTTTAGGATTAACATTAGCTGTAGGATTAACATTATTTTTAGGATTAACATTATTACATTAGCTTTAGGATTAACATTATTTTTAGGATTAACATTAGCTTGTAGGATTAACATTAGCTTTAGGATTAACATTAGTTTTAGGATTAACATTATCTGTAGGATTAACATTAGCTGTAGGATTAACATTAGTTTTAGGATTAACATTAGCTGTAGGATTAACATTATCTTTAGGATTAACATTAGCTTTTAACATTAACATTAGCTTTAGGATTAAAATTAGTTTTAGGATTAACATTAGCTTTAGGATTAACATTTATATTTAGGATTAACATTAGCTGTAGGATTAACATTATATTTAGGATTAACATTAGCTGTAGGGTTAACATTAGCTGTAGGGTTAACATTATCTTTAGCATTAACATTAGCTTTAGGATTAAAATTAGTTTCAGGATTAAACAATCTTTAGGATTAACATTATCTTTAGCATTAACATTAGCTTTAGGATTAACATTAGCTGTAGGATTACATTAACATATTTTTAGGATTAACATTATTTTTAGGATTAGCATTAGCTGTAGGATTAACATTAGCTGTAGTATTAACATTAGTTTTAGCATTAACATTAGCTGTAGGAGTAACATTAGCTGTAGGATAACATTAGCTGTAGGATTAACATTAGCTGTAGGATTAACATTATTTTCAGGATTAACATTATTTTTTAGGATTAACATTAGCTTTAGGATTAACTTTAGGTTTAGCATTAACATTAGCTGTAGGATTAACATTAGCTGTAGGATTAACACATTAGTTTTAGGATTAACATTAGTTTTAGGATTAACATTATTTTTAAGGATTAACATTAGTTTTAGGATTAAACATTAGTTTTAGGATTAACATTAGCTTTAGGATTAACATTAGCTTGTAGGATTAACATTATCTTTAGGATTAACATTAGCTTAGGATTAACATTATTTTTAGGATTAACATTAGCTGTAGGATATAACATTAGCTTTAGGATTAACATTAGTTTTAGGATTAACATTATCTGTAGGATTAACATTAGCTGTAGGATTAACATTAGTTTTTAGGATTAACATTAGCTGTAGGATTAACATTAGCTGTGGATTAACATTAGTTTTCGGATTAACATCAGTTTTAGGATTAAACATTACCTTTAGGATTAACATTATCTTTAGCATTAACATTAGTTTTAGGATTAACATTATCTTTAGGATTAACATTAGTTTTAGGATTAACATTAGCTTTAGCATTAACATTATCTTTAGGATTAACATTAGCTTTAGCATTAACATTATCTTTAGGATTAACATGAGCTGTAGGATTAACATTAGCTTTAGGATTACATTAGTTTTAGGATTAAACATTAGCTTTAGGATTAACATTATCTTTAGCATTAACATTAGTTTTAAGGATTAACATTAGCTTTAAGATTAACATTTATTTTTTAGGATTATTTAAAACATTAGTTTTGGATTAACATTAGTTTTAGGATTAACATTAGTTTGTAAGGATTAACATTAGCTTTAGCATTAACATTAGCTTTAGGATTAACTGTATGAGCTGTAGGGATTTAACATTCGCTTCTTTAGGATTAACATTAGTTTTAGGATTAACATTAGCTTTAGGATTAACATTATCTTTAGCATTAACATTAGTTTTAGGATTAACATTAGCTTTAAGATTAACATTAGTTTTAGGATTAACATTAGTTTTAGGATTAACATTAGCTTTAGCATTAACATTAGCTTTAGGATTAACATTAGCTTTAGCATTAACATTAGATTTAGGATTAACATTAGCTTTAGGATTAACATTAGCTGTAGGATTAACATTAGCTGTAGAATTGACATTACCCTACATAACCCTAACCCTTAATAAGATTTGATCCAATACCAGTACTTTAACAATAACTGTTTTTTTGATCCTGGTTCCCGTAAATGAATGGCTGATATATCATGACCCTAAGAGGTCAGAATCAGAAAAGGGTTTATTGCCATTGTCAATGAATGAAATTCACAACATAGGAACGTGATTTGATGACAGATGCAAACGAGAGACGTGCACAAGAGCATCAGCCTCACGGGCAGCCAAATGACGGTGTCCAGGGTGAGAAGGGTCAGCTGTGATCCGACCTGCTCGTCCCAGAGCCCTGGAGACGGACAGGTCCTGCAGAGATGGAAATCTGCAGCCTCACCTTCACCAGCAGAGGGCGCTGTAGTCTGTTTGTCTCTGGCTGTGGCTCCAGCAGAGGGCGCTGTAGTCTCTGTCCCTGGCTGTGACTCCAGCAGAGGGCGCTGTTGTTTCTGTTTGTCCCTGGCTGTGACTCCAGCAGAGGGTGCTGTAGTCTCTGTTTGTCCCTGGCTGTGACTCCAGCAGAGGGCACTGTAGTCTCTGTTTGTCCCTGGCTGTGACTACAGCAGAGGGCGCTGTAGTCTCTGTTTGTCCCTGGCTGTGACTCCAGCAGAGGGCGCTGTACTCTCTGTTTGTCCCTGATCTGTGGCCCTCCTGAAGTCCACGATCATCTCCACTGTCTTCTGGGCGTTGAACTCCAGGTTGTTACCGCTGCACCAGGACCCCAGCCGGACCACCTCCCTCTTGTAGACGGACTCATCCCCGTCTGAGATGAGCCCGATGAGGGTGGTGTTGTCCGCAAACTTGATCAGTTTTACGGAGTCGTGGCTGGAGGCGCAGCAGTTTGTTGGGGCCGACCTTGCCGGAAAAAATAACTGTATTTCAGCTCAGATCAGAGCACTACTGTACTGGTGTGACCAGTGAGTGCAGCGTTGTGCCAGAAGTTCCTGTACAGGTCTTACTGGCAGACGACAAACGGCTGAATTACTTGGAGGAAGTTGAGAACCCATGAGTAAAATCTGCGCTCATGACATGGAAGAAGCTAAACAAAACATGTAAACATGACCACAGTTTTTAGCCAAACCGCACCGGTCTCTGCGACTAGCTTCAACGAGAGATGACTGAGACAGACAAGAAGCAATCGGACTATAAGCTGTTTGCTCTTTTATAAAAGGTGTTTGTTTTTCAGACTTCTGCACTCAATCCTGAACCTGCAACAGGTGATCCAGAGCTCCGCCCACTTTCTGCTGCTGTCTGACAAAAGCCAGTTTGACCAATCACAGCCTCTTCTTCAGATGGTGAGCTCTGGTTGGCTACACATTTACTGCAGAGAATTATTTAGAAATGTGGTAAGAACATCCACTCACGTTAAAGTGTTTTAGGGTTAACCACTGACCCTTCCCTTAGGGTTAACCTCTGACCACTGACCCTTCCCTTAGGGTTAGGGTTAACCTCTGACCACTGACCCTTCCTTTAGGGTTAGGGTTAACCTCTGACCACTGACCCTTCCCTTAGGGTTAGGGTTAACCTCTGACCACTGACCCTTCCTTTAGGGTTAGGGTTAACCTCTGACCACTGACCCTTCCCTTAGGGTTAGGGTTAAACCTCTGACCACTGACCCTTCCTTTAGGGTTAGGGTTAACCTCTGACCACTGACCCTTCCTTTAGGGTTAGGGTTAACCTCTGACCACTGACCCTTCCTTTAGGATTACACTAAAGCAGGATTTTGGGTGGTAAATTAAAACAGAATTGAATTAAAGGTTCAGTGCTACAAAGAGCATTTATAGAAATAAAGTGAAGAAAAATGGGTTAGGGTTAGGGTTAGGGTCAGGGTGAAACGACCCCTCATGCTCTCCCACGATTGCTGCTTATGCTCCTGAACCCTGATGTGTCTCCTTTTGATCATAGACCTATCTCTGTCTGCTTGGGGGACGTCCTGGGGTGGCCAGGAAGTTCAGGCCAAGCCTAGTTTGGGGCTTTCGCACATTGTCTCTCTCCAGCACCAGACGATCAGAACCCTAACCCTAACCCCTTCTGTTCTTGTGCGTGAGCTGTATGTCATGTGACCTGTTTGACCTGTATTCTATAAAATGAATAACCCTAACCCTTGGTGGGAACTTGAGATTTTGAAGGGACAGACGAGACTAACATTTCTGTCGTCTGACGTGGAAGTGGGGACAGAGAGGAATTCTGATTGTACAACAGAATTAAACCATTCACATTTGAGAAACGACATCTCTGTTCTATTCTTTTACTTTATTTATTGACAACTATTACTTAAGCTTTCCACGACAAGGTCTGGTTCAGATGGTTCGGTTTCAGGCTTGGTGACCTTTGACCTTTGTGCTTTCAGGACGATGTCATTAAGGCTCATGATGCTCTGCCGCAGAAAACCACCATCAAAGTCAGTGACAGACCAAGGTACTGCGCCACCTACTGCACACATATAAAATTAAAGCCCCCTCTGCTGCTCACACACTGTTACAGCGCCCTCTGCTGCTCACACACTGTTTACAGCGCCCTCTGCTGCTCACACACTGTTTCAGCCCCTCTGCTGCTCACACACTGTTACAGTCCCCTCTGCTGCTCACACAGTTTACAGCGCCCTCTGCTGCTCACACTGTTACAGCCCCCTCTGCTGCTCACACACTGTTACAGTCCCCTCTGCTGCTCACACACTGTTTACAGCGCCCTCTGCTGCTCACACTGTTACAGCCCCTCTGCTGCTCACACGGTTACAGCGCCCTCTGCTGCTCACACTGTTACAGCGCC
Organism: Chaenogobius annularis; assembly: GCA_015082035.1. Classification (NCBI taxonomy): domain Eukaryota; kingdom Metazoa; phylum Chordata; class Actinopteri; order Gobiiformes; family Gobiidae; genus Chaenogobius; species Chaenogobius annularis. The sequence continues at coordinate 164,611 of BJKM01000846.1, forward strand.
CTCTGCTGCTCACACGGATTACAGCGCCCTGCTGCTCCTCATGCTGCTCACACTGTTACAGCGCCCTCTGCTGCTCACACTGTTACAGCGTGCTGCTACAGCGCCCTCTGCTGCTCACACTGTTACAGCGCAGCCCCTCTGCTGCTCACACTGTTACAGCGCCCTCTGCTGCTCACACTGTTACACACAGCGCCTCTGCTGCTCACACTGTTTACACATTACGCGCCTCTGCTGCTCACACGGTTACAGCGCCCTCTGCTGCTCACACTGTTACAGCGCCCTCTGCTGCTCACACTTACAGCGCCCTCTGCTTGCTCACGTTACAGCGCCCTCTGTGCAGCGCCCTCTGCTGCTCTGTTACACGGACGCCCTCTGCTGCTCACACTGTTACAGCGCCCTCTGCTGCTCACACTTACTTGCTGCTCACAGGCCTCTGCTGCGCTGCACTGGCTGCTCACACTGTTACAGGACCCTCTCTGCTGCTCACACTGTTACAGCGCCCTCTGCTGCTCACACTGTTACTGTCGCCCTACAGCGCCCTCTGCTGCTCACACTGTTACAGTTACAGGACTGTTACCTCTGCTGCACACTGTTACACCCTGCTGCTCACTGTTACAGCGCCCTCTGCTGCTCACACACTGTTACAGCGCCCTCTGCTCACACACTGTACTGACCGAGTCCTGTTTTTCAGGACAGTCATCGTGTACAATCCTGTCGAACATCGGCGCACAACTGTAGTGACGGTTACCGTAGATACGGCAGATGTAACTGTCTTAGAAGCTGAGACATATCGACCAATCGCAGCTCAGATCTCCGCCGTGTGGGACAAACCAACACAAGCCTCCAGCAGCACCTTCCAGGTAAGAAATGTAGACCTGGTTTAGAGCTAGTTTAGTCCTGGTTTAGACCTGTATCTTATGTGTGAAAAGAGAACTGTTCGGGTGTCTCATTAGCCATGTTTCCTCTTCTTCTTCTTCCTATTTGGTCCTAAAGTGTGTCTCTGTCTTAAGTCTCTGTTCTGGTCCGTTTCTTGGATCCAACGTGGCCCCTGAGAGGTTCTAGCTCCCAAAGTGGTCTGGCTCTCTTGGGCTCCAGGTGGACTTCTGGCTCAGGAGGAGCCAGATAAGAGAGAACGCACACTGTTAGTGTTGCTTTTTTGTGTTTTTTTCATTTTGATTCATGTTTAATCGGAGGTCTCCTCATGTCGTAACATCGTAAGGGCATTCATTTGGTTCATGGATTCCACTTCTTACACTCCTGAGTGACGAGACGGGAAAGAGCGGACAGTTTGCACCACGCTCCGATAGTTGAGACACTAATAGAGCTTCGAGTGCAGACTTTACATAACTCGCCCTTCGAGCCATCATTGCTGGACGCCATCCCTCAGGAATTGAGTAGATCACACCAGCCACAAAACGAGGAAGACGAGGGAGCAAAGAATGGACTCCAGCAAAGATTCTATCACCGACAATCATTGTCACAAATCCTCTTTGAGCAACAGAGTGGAGATCATTCAAGCCTGTAGGGGGCACTGTAGGGGTTTGGGTTACTATAAAACAGGGGTGTCAAACTCAAATCCACAGTGGGCCAAAATGTAAAACTTGAACAAAGTCGCGGGCCAGTATTGAACAAATGAAGCTTTTAATATTGACCCAAACAAGATTTGCTTTAACATTGAATATGGAACAAGCAACACTTGGATTACTATTACAATATAGAATGGGATTTGTAGTTGCCTCAGTAACGCTGAGTTATGAAGGCCCAGCTGTATATCTAAATACCGGCGCGCCAAGCCCTAGTGGTCATTTGGTGGTAATAGCCTCTCGGGCCAAAAGCTATAATTACACTGCGGGTACTCCAGATGCTCCTGCTGTTCTTCAGCTCCATCATCTTCAGCGTACTGGCCAGTATTTTAGTACTGCTGTGGTACTACAGGTGCTCCTGCTGTTCTTCAGCTCCATCATCTCAGCGTACTGCAGTATTAGATGCGTGGTTGTGGTACTCCAGATGCTCCTTGCTGTTCTTCAGCTCCATCATCCTCAGCGTACTGCAGTATTTTTAATGCTGTGTGGTACTACAGGTGCTCCTGCTGTTCTTCAGCTCCATCATCCTCCGTGTACTGCAGTATTTTAATGCTGTGTGGTACTACAGGTGCTCCTGCTGTTCTTCAGCTCCTATCATCCTCCGTGTACTGCAGTATTTTAATTACTGTGTGGTTACTACAGGTGCTCCTGCTGTTCTTCAGCTCCATCATCCTCCGTGTACTGCAGTATTTTACTGCTGTGTGGTACTACAGAGTGCTGCTCCTGCTGTTCTTTCAGCTCCATCATCCTCAGCGTACTGCAGTATTTTAATGCTGTGTGGTGTACTACAGGTGCTTCCTGCTGTTCTTCAGCTCCATTATCCTCCGTGTATCTCTGCAGTATATTTAATGCTGTGTGGTACTACAGGTGCTCCTGCTGTTCTTCAGCTCCATCCCTCCGGTACTGCAGTATTTTAGTACTGTGTGGTACTACAGTGCTCCTGCTGTTCTTCAGCTCCATCATCCTCAGCGTACTGCAGTTATTTTTAGTGCTGTGTGGTACTCCAGGATGCTCTCATGCTGTTTTCAGCTCTCATATCCTCAAGCGGGTACTGCAGTATTTCAGTGCTGTGTGGTACTACAAAGTGCTCTCTGCTGTTCTTCAGCTCCTCAACCTCAGCGTACTGCAACTTTCGTATTGATGCGTGTGTGACTCCAGATGCTCCTGCTGTTCTTCAAGCTCCATCATCCTCCTGTACTGCAGTATTTTAATGCTGTGTGGTACTACAGGTGCTCCTGCTGTTCTTCAGCTCCATCATCCTCAGCGTTACTGCAGTATTTTAGTACTGTGTGGTACTACAGGTGCTCCTGCTGTTCTTCAGCTCCATCATCCTCAGCGTACTGCAGTATTTGTAATAGCTACTGTGTGGTACTACAGGTGCTCCTGCTGTTTCTTCAGCTCCATCATCCTCAGCGTGTACTGCAGTATTTTAATGCCTGTGTGGTACTACAGGTGCTCCTGCTGTTCTTCAGCTCCATCATCCTCCGTGTACTTGCAGTATTTATTAATGCTGTGTGGTTACTACAGGTGCTCCTCTGCTGTTCTCAGCTCCATCATCCTCCGCAGTTACTCGACGAGTATTTTAGTTTCTGTGTGGTACTACAGTGCTCCTGCTGTTCTTCAGCTCCATCATCCTCAGCGTTTACTGCATGTTATTTTAGTGCTGTGTTAGGTACTCCGAGATGCTTCCTGCTGTTCTTCAGCTCCATCATCCTCAGGTTACTGCAGTATTTTAGTGCTGTGTGGTACTTACAGGTTGCTCCTGCTGTTCTTCAGCTCCATCATCCTCAGCGTGATACTGCAGTATTTTTAGTGCTGTGTGGTACTACAGGTGCTCCTGCTGTTCTTCCAGCTCCATTCATCCTCCGTGTACTGCAGTATTTTATATGCTGTGTGGTACTACAGTGCTCCGTGCTGTTCTTCAGCTCCGTCATCCTCCGTTCTGATACTGGACTAGTGTATCTTCTAAGTGACTGTGGTCAGGTACTTACAGGTTTTGCTGCTTCCTGCTGTTCTTCAGCGTCCATCATCCTCAGCGTGACTGCAGTATTTTAGTGCTGTGTGGTACTACAGATGCTCCTGCTGTTCTTTCAGCTCCTCTCATCCTCCTCAGTGTACTGCAGTATTTTAATGCTGTGTGTGGTACTACAGGTGCTCCTGCTGTTTTCAGCTCCATCATCCTCAGCGTGTACTGCAGTATTTTTCATACGTATGGTTACTACAGGGTTGGCTCCTGCGTGATGTTACAGTTCGTAGCCTCCTCATATCTTTCTTCAGGCTCACTGCAGTATTTTAGTGCTCTGTGTACGTACTCCAGATGCTCCTGCTGTTCTTCAGCTCCATCATCCTCAGCGTACTGCAGTATTTTAGTGCTGTGTCTGGTACTACAGATGCTCCTGCTGTTCTTTCAGCTCCATCATCCTTCCGTGTACTGCAGTATTTTAATGCTGGTGTGGTACTACAGGTGCTCCTGCTGTTCTTCAGCTCCATCATCCTCCGTGTACTGCAGTATTTTAATGCTGTGTGGTACTACAGGTGCTCCTGCTGTTCTTCAGCTCCATCATCCTCCGTGTACTGCAGTATTTTAGTACTGTGTGGTACTACAGGTGCTCCTGCTGTTCTTCAGCTCCCATCATCCTCAGCGTACTGCAGTATTTTAGTGCTGTGTGGTACACCAGATGCTCCTGCTGTTGTCTTCAGCTCCATCATCCTCCAGCGTACTGCAGTATTTTTTAGTGCTGTGTGGTACTCCAGATGCTCCTGCTGTTCTTCAGCTCCATCATCCTCCGGTGTTACTGCAGTATTTTAATGCTGTGTGGTACTCCAGATGCTCCTGCTGTTCTTCAGCTCCATCATCCTCCGGTGTACTGCAGTATTTTAGTGCTGTGTGGTACTACAGGTGCTCCTGCTGTTCTTTCAGGCGCATCATCCTCCGTGTACTGCTCTGTCCTGGGTCCCCTTCTTTTCATCATCTACATTCTCCCTCTTGGTTCCATCTTCCGTAAACACAACATTCATTTCCATTGCTACGCGGATGACACCCAGCTCTACCTCTCCTCTAAACCCACTGCATCACTTCCACCAGCCTCTCTTACCCTCTGTCTGCAGGAAATCAATTCCTGGTTCTCTTCAAATCTCCTCAAACTCAACAGCTCTAAAACCGAAGTCCTACTGGTAGGCCCCCCTTCCACTCTCTCAAAATCAAACAGTTTCAGCAATCTCTATCAATGACTCCACTGTCCTCCCCTCCCCCTCAAGTCAAGAGGTCTGGTGTGTCATTTCCTCGACAGCACCCTTTCTTTCCACTCCACATCAACAAAAACATTTCACTCGTTCTGCCTACTTCCACGCACTTCGCAACATCTCTCTCGTCTCCGTCCTTCTGTCTCACTCCTCACACCACATGCCACACTTGTCCATAGTCTAGTCACCTCCCGGATCGATTTATTGTAACTCTCTCCTCTTTGGTCTCCCCAATAAATCCCTCCAGAAACTGCAGCTTCTCTCCAAAACTCTGTAGCCCGCATTATCACCAGGACGCCCTCACCGCCATCACATCACCCCCATCCTTCAACAACTTCACTGGCTCCCCATAAAACAACGGATTCACTTCAAAATTATCCTAAATACTTTCAAAGCTATCCATAACCTGGCTCCACCGTACATCTCTGACCTCCTCCACATCTCCACTCCCTCTCGCCTCCCTCAGGTCCTCCTCCTCTCTCCAGCTCTCTGTCCCCTCTTTCCGTCTTATTTTCAATGGGGGGCCGAGCCTTCAGGGCCGCTCTGCTCCTCAGCTCTGGAACTCTCTCCCTCCTGACCTCCGCAACAATAGACACCCTTCCACTTTTCAAATCCAGACTCAAAAACTCACCTGTTCAGACAATCCTACACCACATAACTCAGTCACTCCAACACACACACACAAACTCAGTCACTCCAACACCATCATCCAGTTCTGTACTGTGGGTTTTATTCTGTTGTTTTATTCTCTGTTGTTTTTATTTTCTCTTGTACAGTGTCCTTGGGTGTTCTGAAAGGCGCTTTTAAAATGCTTAAATTATTTTGGCTGGTATTAGCTTATTATTATTCCATTTTAGTTCTGCAGTTCTAGTGTGGAGGTACTACAGGTGCTCCTGCTTCAGTTCTCGGCTCCTGTAGCTATTTAGTGGCTGGTGTGGGGCTGTTCTTCATCATCCTCCGTGTACTGCAGTATTTTAGTGCTGTGTGGTACTACAGGTGCTCCTGCTGTTCTTCAGCTCCATCATCCTCCGTGTACTGCAGTATTTTAGTGCTGTGTGGTACTACAGGTGCTCCTGCTGTTCTTCAGCTCCATCATCCTCAGCGTGTTGTACAGCTTCCTCAGTCAATGCAAAATCAGGGTTGAGACACCTGATTAAAATACTCTCTACATAAAGAATGTGCTGTTATTATCCGGGCGTCGGTGTTTGTCGCTTTATCAGACTCGGGCTCAAACAGTCCTTCATACGTCAGTATAAACCAGGAGCTTCATCTACAAAATACACATTCAATTCAATTCAATTTATTTTTGTCACGCCCAAAATCCCAACAGTAGTTGCCTCGAGGGGCGACAGTGGGAAACAGAATAAACAATGTTCACAGGGACTTGGAAATGTCCCAGACACATAAACATCAATGACGTCTTACAGGGAGTAGACCGTTTTTGTTCGATGTCCTACATGTTCTGGATGTCTCTGTGCGCTGTTTTAATGCAAAACAAATTTCGGATCTTGGATTGGACACTAAAGTGTTTGGGGGTCTATCTATCTGTCTGTCACCAAATGCTAACTTGGGTTAATCTAACCCTAACCCCTAACCCCTAACCTCTAACCCTAACCTAACCCCTAACCCCTAACCTCTAACCCTAACCCTAACCCTAACCTAACCTAACCTAACCCCTAACCTTAACCCCCACTGATGCTAACTTACATGTTGAGCCCACATGCAAAACAAAGCTAGCAAAGCACATTAGCATCGGTACTCACTTTGTCAGGACCCAAAATATTTATATTATTATTATTATTAATAATATTTATCATTTTTATTTTTCAAATTGATAAACATAAAAACTAAAACAGAGAAAGAGAACAAGACCAGAGAGAAAAGACATAAACCAAAATAAATCGACTCATGGCACACCAAAGAAAACATTTAGGGTTAGGGTTAGGGTAGAGGGTTAGGGTTATTGTCTGTGGTCTGTGCGCTTGTGAGGTGTTCAGTGTGGTTGTTTTAAATTGTGTTACCTTTTAATTGGTCCATCAACCTCTCCAGCAGATGGAAACTGGCCTGTGGCTAAAATCTGACATATTTACATCTGCATCGTATGTTCATTAAGATCAGGCACGTTTATTTGTAGAGCACAATTCAAAGTGCTTCACAACAGGAAAAATGCATTCAAATCACAAAACAGTTTAAAACATAAAAGTGAAGAGTCTATGCACTGCTAAACAAAACTGTTTAATGCTTGGATTTGAACATTGCCAGAGTAGAACCTGTCTCCCATCTTCAGGAAGTGCTCCAGATTTTAGCTGCAGAAAACTGAATATGCACCTCCCCTTTCAGAAATAAATAGATACATTTTTTGTTCTTGTTTTCAGCTCTCATTTGTGGTGGACCTGCCCCCCCTCTCCCTCTCTGTGTACCATGTGACCAAAGCCACCAATGGCCCCGCCCCATCTGGCCCTGCCGTCAAGTCTGTGTACAGGGTTTTGGGCTCTGGGTTTCAGGCTGTTGGGTTCTCGGTGAGCCCACTCCAGACCGATTCCGATCTGAGCATCAGAAACTCTCACCTGGAAGTGTTTGGCTCCGCCCCCTCGGGACTTATGCAGGTGAGTAGCCCCGCCCCCTTTCACCCTTCAGGAGGAGTCGGGATCTGTCTGAAGGGGGATCTGTGTGGTTCCTTTGATAATTTTGTCCATTTTCCCTCTGTATGTCTCTCATGCTCTTGCCCTCTCTCTCCCCATTCTCTCTCACCTGTGCAGAAGCTCCGCCTCCCCTCTGGACGGGTGCAGCAGGTGCAGGTGCAGTTCTTGTGGTATGGCACAAGGAGTGACCGCAGAGACAAGAGTGGTGCTTACCTGTTCCTCCCCGGAGACGAAGGCGCCAAGGTGAGATCAGATTCACTCTCTCATGAATGTTCATGTTTACAGCCCCACGATTGGTCCTTTTGTCTCATGAATGTTCATGTTTACAGCCCCACGATTGTCCTTTTGTCATGAATGTTCAGCCCCACGATTGGTCCAACCCTACGATTGGTCCTTTTGTCTCATGAATGTTATATTTACATGTTGGTCCTTTTGTCTCATGAATGTTCATGTTTACAGCCCCTTGGGTCCCTTTAGTCCATGAATGTTCATATTTTACAACCCATCGCGATTGGTCCTTTTGTCTCATGAATGTTCATATTTACAACCCTACGATTGGTCCTTTTGTCTCATGAATGTTCATGTTTACAAGCCCCACGATTGGTCCTTTTGTCTCATGAATGTTAATATTTACAACCCTACGTTGAGTCCTTTTGTCGTCATGAATGTTCATGTTTACCAGCCCTCAAGATTGGTCCTTTTTGTCTCATGAATGATTCATGTTTACAAGCCCACCGAATTGGTCCTTTTGTCTCATGAATGTTCATATTTACAACCCTACGATTGGTCCTTTTGTCTCATGAATGGTTCATATTTGTACAACCTCTACGATTGGTCCTCTTTGTCTCATGAATGTTACATCATTTTACAACCCTACCGATTGTCCTTTATTGTCCATGCAACGTTCAATCTTGTCTCATGAATGTTCATGTTTACAGCCCCACGATTGGTCCTTTTGTCTCATGAATGTTCATGTTTACAGCCCCACGATTGGTCCTTTTGTCTCATGAATGTTCATGTTTACAGCCCCACGATTGGTCCTTTTGTCTCATGAATGTTCATATTTACAACCCTATGATTGGTCCTTTTGTCTCATGAATGTTCATGTTTACAGCCCTACGATTGGTTGGAGTCTCCAGTGGTGCGTGTTTCTGTTGGTCCGGTGTTCTCTGACATCACTTCCTGTTTCCGACATGTCACTCACACAGTGCGGCTCTTTCACATTAAAGGTGAGACAGTGAAAACAATAAACTTTTGGACGCCGTAGACAGTAGATTAGCTAAAGACCTTATTTATGGTGGGATGGGCTACCCTAACCCTAACCCTAACCCGACTATTCAGATCAGACCAGGGGCCCAGATCAGACCTGCCAAACGATCTGATCTGGCCCGCGACCAAAAATATTCCTTGTTTTCAGGTTTAATTCTGGGTAAGTACTAGTTTAGACCTGTTTTGGTCCTGGTTTAGTCCTTGCTTTAAACCTGATTTGGACCTAACCCTAACCCTTCTGAGTTAGTCTTTGTTCAGACCTGGTTATTTGCCTATTTAGTCTTGTCCTAGGTTAGTTCTGCTTCAGTATTGAAATGTTAATTTGCAAATTAATGTTGTTTTTAATCCTTTTCTATTTTATTTTTTCACAAAAGTCTAAAATAGCTGTATATTTTGTGCGACCCCTAATTGTGTTAATAGCGGTGTCCTATCTGGCCCAGAGGCCACGGCCCCCCGAAAATCTGGCCCTAGAATAATCTTCTTTGCCTTGAAGGTGTTCATCTGCAGATGGTTCAGGTGACTCCAGGTGAAGGGCCTGTTTTCTTCCTCGTTTCCCATTTAATGCACCCAACAATGGCAGTGTTGTCCGAGAACTTTGACTTTGATGATGTATTTTTATTAGCCTTTAAACATGCTCTTGAGTACCTTTTACTTTACTTTACATGAAATGTATGTTCTAGAACATGTTTCATGTCAAATGTTTTCCAGAAAGAAATATTCGTTTGTCACAGCCTTGTGAAACGCCAGAGTAAATTGGCATTTGGCTCTGTCTACTGGCTGCAGAGGGAATTACACACAGTTTAAAATAGACATTTCCACGGAGCCACGGACTTCCTGGTCTCAGTAACTGAGACCAAAAAGAGAAAAGTAACTGTGTCGTCTTCAACGCATCCGTTCAGAAGGAGCGTATGAACATATCCATCTGTGGAGTTGGGCTGTGGGCTCTGTGTGGCCCAACACTCATTAACCCGAAGTAGAAAGAATTCCGCCGGTTCAGTCACCATCACCTCCACGTACACCTGGAAAAGGGGAGGATGGGGTATTTCAGGCTGACTGTTCTGATGTATGGAAAGACACATTTGAAGTCAAGTTTGACAGCAGATTCTCTGATGATGTTGCCAGTAATCCGTGGGTTCGACATTAAACTTAATGAATAGGCAATTTGAGTGATGGAAGGATCTCTGAGGCGTCGGAAGGATCTCTGAGGCGTCGGAAGGATCTCTGAGGCATCAGAATGCTCTCTACATCGTCAGAATCCCTGCTGTGTGTCTTGCTCCAGGGCATGAGGGCAGAATTTTGTATATTAATCCTGAATATATTTTGCTCCAGGGCACGAGGGCAGGTCGTTGCAGATCCAGAACACTGTGGACATCAGGTCAGAATTTAACCGAGAACTTGTGATGCGATTGGTAACTGACATCTCCAATGGCAACAGCTTCTTTTCTGACCTCAACGGCTTCCAGGTCAGTGGCTAACAGCTAATGGCTAACATCAGGGGTCAAGCTTGGGTTTATCACAGAGGGGCGGATCTTTTACATATATTTTTTTTAAATAACAATTGTCTGATTTCTGTTCCTATCTCAGTCCAGTCCTCTTTGTGATGGCCTTTTTTCCTTCTGCCAAAGTATGCGGCAAAGGTATCAATTTATTGTGTCCATGGCAGGAGTTCTGAGGCCCAAATACATCTAAAATTGAGTGCGATGGTAATGTCAACAACAGTTGTGAATTTCAATTCAATATTTCTGAGCAACCGGACAGTCCCAGAACACGTGATAGTGGTTTGCCCCCTAGTGCCACAGTTTCTCCAACAGTTGCATTTCCCTGGGAACAATGAGCACTTTGACCTGGTGTTATAAAGAAACAAGACACATTTTTCCAACATAATTCCCTCCAGACGTGTGATTTTGTGGTTCTCCACTAGGATGTACTCACATTTTTCCACTCTTCATTTGTCAAAACAAGATTAACTTCTTTTCCCCATTGGTTTCTAATATATTTAGTGGAGTGGTTGTCCAGAGTAGCAAAACATGCGTATTGTTTTTTTTAATATTATTCCCTGCTTTATAAGCCAGTCAGAGGGTTTTAATGGTATTTACTTTGTTTAACGTCTTGGTTCATTGTGGAAAAAGATTCAGTTGTTTCATCTGTTTTAGAAAAAACTATACGTTTCGACGTAAGAGTCATTCTCAATCAATTAAATTCAATTATAATAATAATAAACAAATTTATTTTTGTAACGCCCAAAATCACAACAGTAGTGGTCTCGAGGGGCTACAGTGGAAAAAACAAAATAATCAATGTTCATAGGGACTTGGTCATGTCCCACATCCCGTGTCCTTAGACAGATGTCCCAAGCTCCCCTGTCCTTAGACCCTCCTTCTGCAGGAGAAACTACCAAACCTCTTTGGGAAAAAGTAGAAACCTGGAGACACGCCACAGGCCTGTAGTCATTAAGTCCAGTGATCCCGGGCTTCTGGGGGACAGGGACAATGATGGACGACTTGAAGCAGGCTGGGACGTGGCATGACTCCAGGGAAGTGTTAAAAATGTCTGTGAAGATGGGAGTCAGCTCCTCTGCGCAGTGAAGCACTTAATTAATTGTCATCCAGGTTTTTATATCCTTCACACAAGCACCAAGTCTGTCTGCTTGATCGGTCTGATCGGGTTTCATTGATGAATACAGCTGTGTGTCATCTGCAGAGCAGTGGAAGTGAATGCTTTCTGATCATGTGACCTAACGGCAGCATATAAAGAGTAAACAGAATTCGTCCGAGTACTGACCCCTGTGACACACCGCAGGTTACAGGGGAGGGTTTATGACCACAGTTTTCAAAGACATTGGGAATGTTCCAGATTGAAGCGACATGTTAACTATGTGAGTGAGTGGTGCTAACAAACTGTTCAGCACAGACTTTAGAAATCTGGAGGTCACACATGGAGGCAGCATGTAGATGACCTCAGACTGGTGATGATCTCCTGGACAGTTTTGTCAGTTACAGGTGCAAAGTGAGTCAGCTCTAAGTGTGTAGGTGGTTTGAGGGTTATTTTATGTGTTGTAGAATTTATAGAATTTTTTAATGCCCAGAACTTTGTCATTAAAGAATAATGCAAACTCATTACACTTGGATGTGGAAATGAGTTCTAACGGCAGCTGAGCTGGAGGGTTTGTTCATCTGTTACTGTGGCAACAGGACACGCCAGTTGTTACTGCAGCTTCCAATTATTTCAGAAAAATATCCTTCCCTAGTTCTACATAAAATGAGGTTGTACATGTACAACTTCTCTCTGTAAATCTCTTTCTGAACCTGGAGCTTTGACTTGTGCCATTTCTGTTCAATTTTTCAATTTTAGCCTGGGCAATATTGTCCAGAACATTCAAAACACTCGATGTAACAGAGTTCAACAAATCATTTACATTAGAACATGAGACATTTTCAAAGTTAATCATTTCCATAAACAGTTTTCCTGTGCTGTCATTTATGTGTCTCCCCCGGACAACTGCAGGACCAGCTGGTGGTTTGGGAAAAACAGACAGGTCAAAGAAGACACAGAAATGATCAGACAGAGCAACATCGACCACATTGACGTTTGAAATATGAACCCCCTAATTAGAAGGTCTAGAGTGTACCCTCTGCTGTGGGTGGGGCCACTGTGCTGTGGGTGGGGCCACTCACGTGCTGAGTAAGACCAATGGTTTCAAGGACAGCATGACACTCTTTTGCATTCTGTCACAAATATTATCCATATGAACATTGAAATCACTTGTTATGACCAAACCATCAAAGTCTGTGCATACGACTGAAACATCTCAGTAAAATCCTCAATAAAACGTTTGCAGTGCTGAGGAGGCTTGAATAAAACAATGAAGGGAATGGATGGAGACGGTTTTAGCTCAATTTTAAAGGATACGTACTCAAATGTTGAAAACACCCCAAAGGACAACCTGTGGGGAATTATTTCATCTTTAAAAACTGCAGACACCTCCACCCTTTTGAGTAATATAGCGGAAAGATCTTAGCTAAAAGCGATGCTGTAACATCTAGATTAGACTGTAAGTCCCTGCTCGCAGCATGTCCTAAAAAAAGCTTTCAACTGGTTCGATACTTACCAAGATAACTAACTGGAACTAAAAGAAGAGGGCACAGTATGCCGGTGCTCGAGTCTCTTCACTTCATTCGCTGGTTTCCTATGAACAATGTTTAATCTGTTTTTCACTGTTGCCCTTCGAAGAAACTACTGTTGTGATTTCGGGCGTGACAAAAATAAATGGAATGGAATTCATTTGAATAACACAAAGTTTGATATGAAGTCGGAGAACTTGAACAGGGACCTTACATAATAATCTTGTTGTAGCCAAGTTTCAGTTCTATGTTATATTAACGAATTAATTAATTAATTAATTAATATGCCATTGTTAGATGCCACAAATACTTTGATTATTGGCAGCAGCTGGTGACACCCCTTGAGCCTGCTGTCACTCAAAAGAAGAAGATAAAACGTGTGTTTCTTCTGGTCTTTTTGTGTTACAGATGCTGCAGAGACGGACTCTTAATAAAATCCCTCTCCAGGCTAACTTTTACCCCATGACTTCTGCCGCCTTCCTCCAGGATCAAGACCAGAACCAGGACCAAACCAGGACCAGACTCACTCTGCTCTCTGCGCAGAGCCAAGCTGTGGCTGCGCTAAAGCCAGGTATGAACCAAGACTAAACCTGGATTAGACTAGGTCTAAACCAGGTCTAAACTAGGTCTAAATCAGGACTAAATCAGGACTTAATAAGGACTCAACCAGGTCTTGTCTTGGTTTGTAGGTCTACTGGAGCTGGTCTTGGACCGCAGGCTGCAACAGGATGATAATCGAGGCCTGGGACAAGGAGTGACTGACAATAAATGCACCCAGAGCCAGTTGCACCTGCTGATGGAGGTATGACCCCACCAGCATGTTCACAGGCCCCACTTAAATGCTCACAAGCCCCTCCCACCCATAGAGCAAGCCCCTCCCCTCAGTCTGCTGCTGATGTGTATGACAGGCTTGTGATTCCCCGCTTGGAGTCAGGGCCGAATTTGTGTCGAAATTCATGCTGCACATGCTCAGAATCTTCTGCCCAAATGTTGGTCACTACGGCAACACATACGTGGACCTTGCCAGCAAGATGAATTCTTGGAATCTATCTTGTTAAGCTCCAACTGATTCATTTGCCACACAAGTTGTTTAAGGGGCACATGTCATTTAGGGCACCACAGAGGGGACTGGAACCAATCACAGAGCCACATTGTCGTTGGGGTAGAAGTCCATGGATGGCAGAGCCGATTTCGGAGAAATATGGACTATTTTGAAAGAAGACTCTGCTTCTTCTGCCCAATGTTCATGAAAACTAAACATTTAACTGTCACTGCAGAGAAACATTGCAGTCAACTGACTTTAGTGTAATAAATAATGTGTTTGTGACTGTGGCAGATGTGAAGTTTTTCCGTCTCTTTATCAAATATAAATGCTATCATTTCTCAAGTATGTCACAACCCACTGCAAGGCCGCAACCATTACCAGACTTGGCACACTGGTGGCGAGCAGAGCTGAGACCGCATGCCATGTGGCAAGCACAAGCTTTAAGTCGTGGTGCCCCTTCTGGGGTCGTGACACCAATTTTTTCACAATACTGACTAAGGCCGCCCACAGGCGAGCCTGTGGACTTTCATCTCTTTGTCACAGTTTAACTGTAAGTCTTTGTTTCCTGAAGAAGTTATCAGGAGTTTCAAGTAAGTTCCACTTACCTGAATTCCAATTTCAATTTATTTTTGTCACGCCCAAAATCACAACAGCAGTTGCCTCGAGGGGCTACAGTGGAAAAAACAGAATAAAAACAGAATAAACAATATTCATAGGGACTTGGTAATGTCCCAGCATCCCGTGTCCTTAGACAGATGTCCCAAGCCCCCCTGTCCTTAGACCCTCCTTCTCGGCCAGGAGAAACTACCAAACCTCTTTGGGAAAAAGTAGAAACCTGGAGACACGCCACAGGCCTGTAGTCATTAAGTCCAGTGATCCCGGGCTTCTTGGGGACAGGGACAATGATGGACGACTTGAAGCAGGCTGGGACGTGGCATGACTCTAGGGAGGTGTTAAAAATGTCTGTGAAGACAGGGGTCAGCTCCTCTGCGCAGTGTCTCAGGGTGGAGGGGGAGACACCGTCTGGTCTAGCAGCTTTTCTGGGGTTGGATTTTCAAAAGAGCCTGTGAACATCCTGTCTCTCAACTGAGCGAGTAGTGGGGGAGGTGGGGGGCACTCTGTTACAACCCTGTGCGCTGCCTCCTTCTGCTGCCTTAGCTGCCTCAGTTTTGGGGTGAACCAGGGTTTGTCATTGTCGTCATCTCCTTGTCTCTTCTCCATGTCTCCTTGTCACCTACAGGAAGTAGGCGGGGCCTGGGGATCCCACCTGTCGCTGCTCGCTCATCTGAGCTCACTGTCGATCATGCACCCTGTCATCACCATGGCAACGTCTGAACACTCAACCCATGCACCCAAGATCGACCCCTTCACCGCCATCGGCTCCTCCCTCCCATGTGACCTGCATCTGCTCAACATGAGAACCCTGGAGAGTCAACAGGTGAGACCCTTAGAGGGTTAGACCAGGGGTGCCCACACTTCTGCTCCTCAGCCTGACTCCTCCTCCTGCCCCTCGGCCTGACTCCTCCTCCTGCCTCTCGGCCTGACTCCTCCTCCTGCCCCTCGGCCTGACTCGTCCTCCTGCCTCTCGGCCTGACTCCTCCTCCTGCCCCTCGGCCTGACTCCTCCTCCTCCTGCTCCTCGGCCTGACTCCTCCTCCTGCTTCTCGGCCTGACTCCTCCTCCTGCTCCTCGGCCTGACTCCTGCTCCTCGGCCTGACTCCTCCTCCTGCTCCTCGGCCTGACTCCTCCTCCTGCTCCTCGGCCAGCCTCCCTCCGACCTGTCCAATGCAACAGTAGTATCATTTAGAACTTTGGGAGCAGCTGTGATAGTGCTAAGTCCTGGTCTAAAACCGGACTGGTATCTGTTTAAAATGTAATATTTGGTTAAGAGCGCACAGACTTGGTTACTTATGTGTTGTGTTACCAATATTTATGACAGAAATCCATTTTATTGGAGTTTTAGTTGACTTTCTTTTTCACTCATCCTGATCCTGTGACACAGGAAGCAGGAAGTCCGTCACAGGAAGTGGCTCTGCTGCTCCACAGGAAGGGCTTTGACTGTAACTCCGCCCCTGACCCAAAGCCAGAGTGCACATGGAGTGCGCACGAGGAGGTATGTGCACGTTTGCTCTTTCTCTGAAGCTCGAGTCAGATGGCTCAGAACATTGGAACATTTAGTTCAGTCTTGTTTTCATGAAGCTTGTTCAAAGGGTCGGGGTCTTTTGTCTTTGGTTAGGGTCGGGGTCTTTTGTCTTTGGTTAGGGTTTTATACTCTATAACTTTTATATTCTTTTGTTCTCAGATAAATTTGTCAGACATTTTGGCGCCGCTGCGTCTGCGTTCGCTGCGACCGTCTGGACTCACTCTGCTGCGATTGGACGAGCAGCCAGACTCCGCCCACCAACAGGAAGAGCACAAAATTCCACCAATGGAAATCCGCGCTTTCAGAGTACAGCTGCAATGAGCCAATCAGAGACCAGAATCAGGGAGAGGACCAATCAGAGGCCAGTATCAGGGAGAGGACCAATCAGAGACCAGAATCAGTGAGCGGACCAATCAGAGGCAAGAATCAGGGAGAGGACCAATCAGAGACCAGAATCAGGGAGAGGACCAATTAGAAACCAGTATCAGGGAGAGGACCAATCACAGGCCAGAATCAGGGAGAGGACCAATCAGAGACCAAAATCAGGGAGAGGACCAATCAGAAACCAGTATCAGGGAGAGGACCAATCACAGGCCAGAATCAGGGAGAGGACCAATCAGAGACCAGAATCAGGGAGAGGACCAATCAGAAACCAGTATCAGGGAGAGGACCAATCAAGGCCAGAATCAGGGAGAGGACCAATCAGAGGCCAGAATCAGGGAGAGGACCAATGAGATCAGACATGAATATGAAGAGGGAATTTCTCTTGGACAATTTAAATACTTTCCTGTCTTTTAAAATGATGTTTTGTTGTAAACGTGGTTAAACCCAGTGAATTGTATACAAATGTTTTAAATGGAATGAAACCGGGTTTTGGGTGAAAGAGTGAAATGAAGTTCAATTCAATTAAATGTGAAGTGGGCGCGCGGCGGCAGAGTGGGCAGAATGAGTGGGTTAGGGTTAGTGTTCGGGTAACCCTAACCCATAACCCTCAGAGGCCAATATCTGGGGTCAAGGGTTAGTATAACCCTTGACCCCAGATTAGTGGGGGACAACAGCCCCGGTAACATCAGTTGGAGAGCTACAGAGCAGATGACATGCTAGAAATATTTTGGCGTTTATTTTTACTCCCGGCTCCAATGGAGCCAGTGTACAATTGGTCTGGTCAAGAATTAGCCAGCGCCGATATTTTCTAAGGCTTAGGCAACATGGAGTGGAAAAGAACATAGGGTTAGGGTTAACTCTATGTTCTTAAGGGTTAACCCTAACCCAAACTGAATCCATTTTACGATATGGCATGTCAAACATGGTAAACCACAGATAAACCACAGATAAATCACAGATAAATCACAGATTTTTACTTTGACCAAAAGAGCGAGTAAAATAATTGGTTTGGCTCCAAGTTCACTCCAGCTAATAGGCTGGAAGGTTAGGGTTAGGGTTAGGGTTAGCCTAACCCTAACCCTTAAGCCCACGGGCCGGGTGTCATTGTTCTCCTTTAGACAGGGTCCTCACATTGATGACAAGACCAGGGCATCCGGACTAAAACCTGACTGAACCGAGCCTCTTTTATGAGTCTGTGACCAGTTTGATCCCAGACATTTCTGTTGTTATTATTATTATTATTATTATTATTATTATTATTATTATTATTATGAGTCAAAACCACTATTACATTGCACCTTCTGTGAAAGGGTTTAGGGTTTAGGGATTAGTGTGTAGAGTGTAGGTGTAGTGTAGTGTGTAGTGTAGTGTAGTGTGTAGTGTTGTGTAGTGTAGTATGTAGTGTGTAGTGTAGTGTAATGGGTAGTGTGTAGTGTTCAGGATTAAACCTGACGTGAGTCC
>BJKM01000847.1:0-137500 GCA_015082035.1 Chaenogobius annularis
GGGTAAAATGTCTTTTCAAAATTGCGTATATTGCACAATAACAGTTTTAAAGAACAAAGACGCCTGCTGCACATTCCTAAAAAAAAAAAAGGGTTGCGTTTTATGACTCTTGCATCTCCCTTGTTATATTCTTCAAAGTATTTAAAGGTAATTTCCTTCGACAGTGGCATGAGGAACTATAGATCACGTAAACAAAAATGATCGAACTTAAAAGTATCGATAATACTAATAGAAATCAATACCAGTATTCGAATAGTCGATTTGCACAGCTCCAGCAAGTGCATAACCTGCACTGTCCTAGCCAAATAAACAAGTAAACATAATAAATAAATAAATGAATAAATGTATATACTGTATGTGGTGAGAAGACGCAGCCAGAAGAGCAGAAAGCACAATACCTCACCGTGTATGGGACATGACGCGTAACAAACAACAGTGAACTTGTCTCCAGCCGTGACCATGGGGCCTTCAGAGAAATGACCTCATCCTTACAATGACAACCGCCTTAATAGCCTTTGCGGAATATGCTGCAATTTAGCATAATTTCCCCCAAATTTCCCCCTGAACTCCAAGCAAGAGAACTTGACAATTTGTCCTTTGAAGGTTCAAACGAAGATCTGGGGAGAGGAGGACAGAATGGTAGTGTGTATTGGCTACAGCGAAACACACTTGTAAGCGGAGGCTAACCAGAACCATGAAACACTTCCTGCTCCGAATTTGGCCCGAGCTCTGAAAATCATTACGCCACCATCTGCCTGTCACGACCTTGGCATATACGCGCTTCAAATTTATGACGTCTAAACGGAAAACACGTGCAAAGCGCCTTTAAAAAGTGAAGTCTGATCCACCAACTTGAGCTAATGGCCTCGAAAGTGTGAACGCCGCCTTTGAGGGGCCCGCAAACGTCCGCTAGCGTATTAAGACTAGCTAGCTTCAAATGAAAATAGCAGTCGGCGGCCGTGTCCTCATTACGGCTCTAAGTCAATACTGTAAAAGTTAATGGCATCAAAATAGCCTCACGCGAGTTTTGTTGACCGTACCGGGGAGGTTTAATTATCGGACGCGGCACGGACAAAGTTTCGCCTGTCTGTCTGGATTATTAATAGTGTGAACCTGACCCCACTGGTGTTGCTAACGTCATAGCTGTAAAATGTCCGCTAGCCCGACAGTTCTCTGTATCAGAAACAGAAGTTGAGCTGTCCTTCACATTAAAGCGTTTTAACTGTGCAGGCTTATTGCTTTATCAAATGTTCTGGGTAGGTTTTATGGAAGTTTTTGCAGATGGGGACAAAAATGGGAAAAATGTTACAATTTGCAATGTCATATTTGATTTTACTATTGTTAATACACTGCAGCTTTGTTCTGGAAAGGTCTAGACAAGAATAATACAAAAAGGGACACAATATTTTAGTTCTTACTGTCTTGCTGCCAAAACAAGTGCAAGATATAGAGCTCCTGCACATGTCGTCAAGGTATCCCAGCATGCACCACCGAACTCCACATTAGCACGGATGATGGCAGGGAATTTGCATTGAAAATAGGCTAGGAGGCAAACCATTATCATGTGTTTTGGGACTGTAAATATTGTACAAAAATACTGGACATAATGTACTTGGGCCACAAAACCCGCGCCATGGAAACAGTGGATGGATACCTTTGGGACATACTCCTTCCTGGCAGCTGAGAAGAAGGCGCTCAGAAAAAATGTATTACTCAAATCGCGCCGACGATTAAGGACTGGACTAATCACAACAGACATACGCACACTGGAAAAAATAACCTCAGGACTCAATTTAAAAATAGACGAATTAAAAAAAAAACAATGGACAAAATGGCACAATTATTCAGATCTTTATAAGTTTTTTGTGGATTTATTTATCTTCCCCCCCCTTTCTGTTGTTGTTGTTGTTGTTGTTGTGTTGTTTTGTTTTTGTGGATCTATGTTCTTGTTGTTGTGCTACTCTTAATGGCGGTTGGCAGCCAACTGAAAAGGTGCATTTACCGACACCTACTACTGTAGTTGTACGTCTTCAAAGTATGTGTTTTACGCTGTGCCTTTTAAAAAAATAAAAAGAGAGCTGATCCATGTTCTAATAAAAAAATAAAATAGAAAATAACGGTGTCTGCAGCAATGATCAAACTTTAATGGGGTTTCAGAGATTGTGGATTATTTTTGCACACCGGGATGTACAAATAATCCTGCACAGAAAACACAACCAGCCGTTTACCGCATTGACAAAACCCCAGATTGACGGGAGAAGTGGATTATTGCAACGAAACAGACTGTTCTGAGTCAAGCCTCACATTCACTAAGACACAAATGTCATTTGGGGAATGATTTACCCTTTGTCTCATAACAATTCAAAATCTTTATTAAGATTGTGTAGTTGGCGATCTGTTATTAAACATTCAATTATGCAAACTGAAGTTAAACCAGTTAGTTCTGTCTTTATTACACTGACATGAGTGAATAAGCCTCTGTCATGTACAACAGCTTCACATTGGTCATTTTTTTTTTACAATTTCTTACAATCACATCATGCAAAACCCGTAAACGTACAGGGTTTGTCACAAACATCTCCAGAGACACTTGGATGATATTAGAAAGTGGAGAGTAAATTAGATTTAGGACACAATCTATGCGATCTAAACTCTTTAAAAGCACACTTGTGCCAGTAAGTAATGTTTCATCTGAGTTTAATCATCAGTAATGTTTAATCATTACAGATTAAAACATTAATGATGTTTAAACAGTAATATCTGAATGGCAGCCTGAAGGGATTTCCGCAATTTACTTCTTTCAAATCTCCTCAGCTTTTAAAAAAAACTTAAATCCACTGTTAACTGTTGATATGCCTCTCAACATATAGGCGATCCATAGAGAATAATTGTATATTTCATTGAAGATAAAACACAAACCTTTTTTTCGCATCACTTTACGGCAGCACTACCGCCAGTGTAAACCGAACCCCTTTTGGCCCCGAGTTCAACCGAAAACATGGCTCTTTCCAAGGATAACAAGCGTCGCAAAACGGAAAATAGAAGATTTATTGAGGACTGGACCAAAAAATAAAATGCAAAAGGCATTCACATGTGTCTTCTGTGTTATGAAGTCTGCGCCGTAAAAAAGGAATGTAACTCGAGGAGGCACTTCAGGACGACACACAGGAGTTTCGACGAATTTCCACTTAGATCTCAGGCAGGGCAAACAAAACTAAAAACTCTTATTCAGCACTATGAGTGGAGTTCTACAATGTGTTCCCCTGTCTGCAATCTGTGGCAAGATGCAATGGATGGATGCATGGATATTGGCCAAAAAGAAAAGGCCGTCCCCTGACACGGTTGTGCTGAAAGAGAGTGTTTGCTTGCTGCGGTTGAGGAGGTTGATCGCTGATGAAAAAGTGAAGAACCAGGTCATTGATTCAATCCGGTCAATCCCGTTGTCTGACACTACAGCTGGAAGACGGGTGGATCTATTTGCAACAGAGGTTTTTGACGCTCCGCAGAATTCCACTCTCCGGCTGTGGACGGATCTACTGACAATCAAGACCCAGCTAAACTTTGTATGTGTGTTTTCATGGTGCGGCGTGCCTGAAGCAGGAGTTGGTTGGGTTTAATCGCACTTGAAGGGCGCACCACAGGGGAAACAATGAAATACGTCCTGTGTTCACAACTGAATGGTGAGTTAAAACACACAATGGACTGACCTTCTTATACATAACAACATAAAATGCTTAAATCAAGCAAGAACTGCACACAATCTATTTAATCCATTAAAATGTATTATTAGAATAGTTGTCAATTAATATGGTCATCGACTAGTCTTCTAGAAAACCTCTGCCATCATCTGCACCTGTAGCACTTAGATTGACGTGTGGAGGTAGTGAGCAATATGATGGTGTGATCTACAAGTACAGTAGAAGTTGAACTTCAGAGGCAGCGACAAGAAAAGACAAAAATGACGAAGGAGGAGGAAGGAGGAGGAAAAACTCCAACAAAAGCTTCCAAAATGTGGGAGCACTTTGCGCTAAATGCAAAAAAGACTTGCGTGATCTTCAATGTTTGCAAGACTGATTTCTCCGGCTTCGAGTCCAACATGTTTCCTCCTTGCAAACATTGCAATCATTGATCTGTCAGAGAATGTCTAACAGTTAGATCATCCCTTCATAACGTGAAACTTACATTGAAAGGCAAATCTTAAACTTGTATCATTGTGTGTCTAACATGATACCATATTTTAAATCATTCTAAAGTTCCTAAATTCACTCTTGTGCAGAATACTTATTTATAGAGTTCATTGTACGGGCACGTTTTACTATTTATTTTATAGTTTTTTTTTATTGTGTGTGTTGTACAAAAGGTGATGATATTCTTCCTCCTCATTCTTCGTTTATGTCACAGAAACATTAACATTTGCACTGTAGAGAATAATGTTTGCTAAGTGCATGTGAGTTGTGTTTTACAGAAATGCTTTAAATAAAATGCAAAATGCAAAAAAACCTAATGTTCCTTGTCCGATTAGTCGATGCAATAATGGACAGATACATTTATTAGCAAAATAATTTATTAGTTGCAGTCCTAAATCTCGTAAACTCACTGAAACAGGTCTGTGATTTAAGTAATGAGACTATTATCACTTTTCTCTGTGAGTGCAAGAACAAACAAGCTGATGCCGTTTTGTCCAAAAGGCTTGATGTCAAATTTGTTGCCGAGATGTTTTTTTCTATGTGACAGTTTTCATCATTCAAATGGCCTCAATCTCGTGCTTCCGGGCTGGGACAGAACCGTGGTTGATGTTGAAAAGATCACTGCCTCTAAAAACAAAACTAGATCTTTTCACAGCTGATCTCATTGGCCGGCTCAGAGACTATATCAAGTCAACACGAATTGCTAAAGTGACAGCGACAAAAAATGTCTGCTTTTCTGGATCAATTGAGGCACAACTTTGTATAAACATGTGAGAACTTTGGCGTACCAAAAGAGTTGATGCATGTTGTGAGGACCCTATTCAGCAGCACGCACCCCTGTGTCCCCTAAAGCAGAAGAGTTTCTCAGCCTACATAACATTGATGAAGGTCCTTTGTACCCTTTGTTGCAACACTCGAATTTCCCCATCGTGGGACAAATAAAGGTGATCTTCTCTTCTCTTCTCTTATCTGCCACTGGAGATCACTGATATACAAGCATCGCTGAACTGAGAAAGCTGAGAAATTCCCAATGATCAGTGTGAGTTTTAACAATCCAGCTGGCATAAAAACCTCCAACCGTGCCTCATTGTCAAACGCTCTCCTGCAGAACTGTGCACTGTCATGACTTCATAGCAGACAGCAGGACTCCTTTGCCTTAGCTCCGTCACGACAAACTAATATAGCTCACTAGGTTTAACTGTATTGCTGGAACTGAAGGTAGAATTTGAACCTAAAATGCTGTGGTACTGGTACTGCTTTTTATTGTTATTTTTTGCTCTAAAAGCCCGTTGTAGCTATTGTACCTGGTGCTGTAATCTTTATTTTTGCACTTAAAGCCAAGATATATTGTATTGTAGTTTGCCTGAATGTTGTTGGTACTGTTACTTCTATTTCACAGTTTTATTGTACCTGATCTTTTTGCACACAAACCAAACAGTAGATCTAACAGCGCTGTGGCCATTTTCATGACTAGATCAGAAAGCTTGCGCAGTGAATAAATAAGTGTTGAATAAAGTAAAATGGTTTGCATCTGTGTTTCATCGTGTACTGTACATTCGGAATAGTAGTACAGTCCAAAAATCTGGCGCTCAGGGGAATAAAAATCAGGTTTTCATATATATCGCTAAGGCCTTGTATGTGTTAAAACGGCCAAAATTTCACATATTTGGGACATTTAAGCCTAAAAAATGGACAAAACCAAATTAAAACCTCTTGGATTTCGAGTAAACTATATTTTCGCCTCATTTTTCAAATTTTAAACTTGAATAAATCAGGCGTAGACTTAGATATCAACAAAACCTTCTGTACGTTCTGTCAAAATATGGTTAAGTACAAGATTGGAAAGTTTGAAAAGAAAAATGATTTGACATTACAGTGTCCCAGATAAATCTATCTATCTAAGTAATAAAATATATTTCAGAGCAGTTTATTTGTTGCTACTGTGTATGCTAAGAGAGAAAACGGACCCAAATAAATGTATAATTTTTTTTTTACCTGTAGTCTCTCGCCTTAAATAAAACTAAATAAATACTACAAATAGATGACATAACACGCAGCCTTGTTGGCGGTGGCTATATAATGAAATAAATGTAAAAAGAATAAAACATTGCCGATAGTTGACAGACTCCAGCCGTCTGCCACCGTCACACATATCAGAACCCATCCAAAAGTAACATTTATAGATCTTTAACCGAGTATATATGGGAGACCACACATTGAATCCATTACCGTCCCCGTTCTCTTCTTCCATTGTTTGTTTTGCCCTCCTCAAAATTAGCCCCCTGTGACAACTTAATGGAACAGTGTGACGAGGCTTTCCTTTATCGGCGTTGTTCTCAATCTGTCCCACGTGCGGCTTACAGTCCGGGCCTGGGACTGTAAGGCCCCCCCCCCCCCCCCTCCCCCCCCCCCCCCCACCCCCCTCCCCCCCCCCCCCCCCCCCCCGTCCTGGTGGAAAGGCCCAGGTGTAAATAATCATACGAATCTTGGCCGGTGTCCATCGGCCGCTCCGGATTTGGCGAGGTGCCGGTGAGTAAAACGAACAGGACAGAGTCATCATTAAAGTCAAACTGTCTGAATAAGAAGGGGCTACGGTTACATGAGCAATCAGGAATTTGTTTAAGGTGATTTGCTGTGTCCACAAACAAATGGGGTTTTAGTCGTGAGGGTGCCAGTGTGGATAAGTACCATAAGCATACAAGAGCAGGGCAAAGCCGTGTGAGTTTGCAAGTGTAATTTTGTGGATTTTAGGATGTACTGACCAAGGAATTAAAGGCAACTCAGGAGGTATAGAAAGAAATGGAAAATGGCACGCTCTGCAATTCTATTTGTAGGTTTTCAAGGACATCACAACATTGTATAGTCTTATAGTAGTGTTTAATTGATGTAGTGCAAGGGAAAATGATTATTTATATGTCAAGTTTTAAAGGACTTTGTTGAGCTTTTAAGCATAGTTCCCTTAAAATAAAATAAAAACTTACCTGAAGTTTATTTAGCTTTGTTACATTTACCCTGTTCCTCTTGTTCTGAGAGGCAGGAAATACTCGGTTTCAAATTTCCCGTAATTGTGATGCCAAAAGTGGAAATCGGGATGTTGTTCGGAGCATTTCTGCCGCCAAATCGCCAATACAATCATTTTTTTTTCTGCTGCCAGTAAATGCCATGAGGAAACCAATCTAGATGAGGGAACGCTTTACTGTTAGAAAATCACGTTTGGTTTTCGATGCATGCTTATTTTAAGTTCTAAACAATGAGATGCTGAAGCAGAGGTACATGAGCATGTTTAAAGGCCAAAACAATACTAAAAATAATGCATACTACTTTGCTGCTACTATGATGAGGTTCAATATCTCTGGATTTTTGAAGAGCATTTCAAAGCCTAGTGATGGCAGAGTACTTGGACGGAAACACCATGGTAACAAATAGTGTGTATGGTAGTTATACATTGCAGTTAACTATTTCTATCAAAGAATATGACTTCATCACTTGAGAAAAATGTATGTGCTTGAATTAGTTAGCATTTACCGTGATATGAATATATTTTGTCTTAAAATTTAAGACCGAACAACTGGTTCTTTTCTTATTTCAAGTGCAGCTTCATTTAAGTATATGTTTATTTCTTTTTTTCATTTCCAGTGAAACAAACAAAATATATTCAAAACAAGCCAAATACTTAATATTAATAATACAAGCACAGTGACTCTCTCTCACCCGTTAACCAGCTCAGCTCGATCTATCTCACCTCCGAAGTAGTCGCGCTGATGACTGGATGGCGACATACACCAGTTGACTCTCTCTCACCCGGTAACCCCCAGTGACTACTCGCACCAGTATTGAGTTCAGATCGGAAGCATGTGACTCTATTTTCTCACCCGTTACCACTCATTACTATTTAAATTTAAAAGACCAAAATGTATTCATCGGGGTCCCGGAAGTGACCCAGTAGGGGGAACCCACCTCTCCTCACCCGTACCAGTCCAGGGTGACTGGCTCCTCCCCCGTTTTCCACCAGTCGACTCTCTCTCACACCGTTACCTCCAGTTTACTCTACCCGTTACCCTGGGCACCATCTTGGTGGGATGAAATCTGCATGCCCTAGATCGATTGCGCGCGAGGTGCGCCCGTTATCCCAAATCAGCCAAAGGGATTACCTCTCTCTCACCCGTTACCAGGTGACTTTACCCGCAGAATCAACTACCAACGAGGCTTACCAGTGGGAATCTCACACCGCGTTACCGCCAGTGACTCTCATCCGCGTCCTACAAGTCCATGACTGCTCTTCTTTCAACGGCGGCAGTGTTTAAGCAGCCGGCGGCTCACAATTGTGCATCTCTTCAAGCGTTTCCGTTTACCACCACCAGTTGTTTAATTGAACTTTCGGTCTCTCACGCCGTTACCATGCTTACACACACCAGTGACTCTGCTCTCACCTAGCCTTTTTACTTAATCTTCCGTTACCACCCAGCTGACTCCACAGATACGTTTTACTCTTAACCAAGAGTTCCCACTGAATTTGACCTCTCTCACACCCTCGTTTACCCCGGGGCCAGTGACTTCTCTCACACCGTTACCCCAGTGACTCTCTTCACCCGTTACCCCAGTGACTCTCTCACCGTTACCCAGTGACTCTCTCTCACACCGTTTACCGGGGTGAACTCAGTGACATTTATCTTCTTTCACGCGTGTGACCCCTTCAGTGACTCACTCTCACACGCGTTACCTACACACCAGTGACCTCTCTCACAACCGTTACCAACCACAGTCCAGGTGATCTCTGGAGCTCCTTTAAAACGCGTTTGGTGTGTACCGGCGGTTGTTCACCCCGGAGGCTGCAGAGGGCTTTGGTGACCGAGAGAAGAGCCACCAGGTGACTATTCTCTTTCTGCACACACGTATATCCGTTTTCCGTTGCAGTGACTCTCTCAACACCCGTTTACCCCAGTGACTCTCTCTCACAAAACCGCATTTTTGTTTAGAGATGCATGTTGTCCTCTCTTTTAGCTTTGTTACCTTAAGTTGCAGCGACTCAGGCGCTTGTATAGCGATCACAGCGCCATAAGCTAGGATATTTCAGTGACTCTCTCTCAACCCTGTTATTGTTTTTGCATTTTGCACGTAGTATCTATATACTCATCAATCACCGAATATAGTATATTACCAGGTTATAGTACTCTTCTCACACCGTATACCACAGCAGCTTCCAACTCCACTCTAGAATAACTCATTTTTTTTCAACATTTTTACCTTTTCTCTCTGTCTCTGACATTTCTCTGGAGATCAGTCGCCATGGTGAAGCTTGTGGTCTCGCACTCATTTAATCCACCCTGGGTTTTTATCCGTGCCAGTGACTCTCACCGTTATCCCCCACTAAAATACAGCATCTTTTCACCCGTACCAGTGACTCTCTCTCACACCGTTTCCACCAGTGACTCTCACCCCGTTACCCCAGGGTTTTAGCTAAACCAAGCCCTAGCTTTTTTATTTTTTTCGGGGCGTAATCACCAGTGACTCTTTCTCACCCGTTTCCCAGTGACTCTCACCGCGTTACCAGGCCACAAGGACGCACTTAGGAGCAATTGGAATACTAAAAAGTAAACCCTTGCGAACAGGCGCAGTGACCATCTGTCTCCATCTCGTCAATCATGCCCCGTGACCCTCCTTCTCCAATAAACGGACCGTATTAACACACCAGATGACTACATCAACGTTTTTCACCAACCGTTTAACCAACGCAGATAGACTCTTTCTCACTACCGTTCCTCCCCAGTTACTCTCACAAGTTACCCGATCTTTGCCTTGACCTTATTGCCGTTTTCTAGTGCACTCTTCCTTTTTTACGTTTCACTCTTTGTTGACCCCATAAGTAAGTGGTTTCATCTTTCCATCAGTGACATCTCTCTCACTCCGTTACCTTCTTTCTCCATTTTGCTTTCCCAATGCGCTATATGGAGTTTATAAGAGAGATTGTTGGCTCACGGCAGGGGGCACACTAGTTTGTGACATGCTCACCCGTTAACACCCTTTTCACTGGGCCTCCAAAAGTATTTCCAACAGTGACTCTTTCTCACCCGTTACCATCCCTAACAACAGATTCGCAGGAAAAGACATATTATCCCAGTGACTCCTCACAGCCGTTACCCACCCAGTGACCTCTTTCTCACCGTTTCCCCAGTTACTCTCAACCGTTACCCAGGGAAAAAAGGGTTTAATTTGTTTCACAAGTGGACTCTGCACCCGTATAAACCTGGTGTGATCTCGAAAGACTGGTATCAGGGAATCACACCAGTGAGCTCGCGTAGCAACAGCGCCATGCATGTTCGCTGTCTCCCCCGTTTTACGTTTTTCTACTGCACTGGACTCTCTGTCTAGCTTATGTGATATTCGGTCTCTTTGTGATGTCCACAGTGACATCCTTATCTCATCAAACCTAAATAAATATCAAGACGTTCACCACGTTATAGCGACTAGGTATCCCCAGTGACTTTTCTCACCTCGTTACTCTTTTTCATAGACGTACGCACCATGGACTCTTCACTTGACATCCCCAGGTCCGTTACCACATTTCATGCTAGAACTTCTTCAAAACTCCGTGCTTACCGACACTCTGCTCAGTGACTCTCAGCCCCGTTACAATATAACATCCCAGAGTACTTCTTATCTTCTTCTTAAACTTTACCGAGGTTTTTTAAAGATCATGTTCCTCTTTGTTGTTAGATTGCCGAGGTTTCTTTTTAAGATCTATGTACCACTATATTTGTAGAGAAGACCTAACATCCGTCGCGTCTTTTGGTGGATCAAAGTGGACCGGGACACTTATAGGCTGGTGTTCTAAGGTTTCAGAACCTGGTCTCAGGTGTGAAATAAAACTCATGTTATTGTCATGATCCCAGAGAATGAGCTGATCTCGATTCTGCACAGAAACGTGATTATTGAACATTAAGAATTCAGAGAAGGCGACTAAGACTTGATTGTCAATCGAGTGAAACGCAACTCAATTTTATAAAATTTATTAATTCAATACTTATAATACAAACTGTATATAACATATATCATATACTCTATAACATATACATCATATACATATATACTCTATATAACATATACATCATATACTCTATATAACATATACATATAAATATACATTATCATATATCTATATAAATATATATATACTGTATATAACATATATCATATACTCTATATAACATATATATATATACATATATATAACATATATAACATATAACATATACATATATACTGTATATAACATATACATCATATACTGTATATACCATATACAATATATAAGAACCCAATCTGGTGGATTGGTTCTCCATAGTCCGTCTTCAACACTGATCTGACTCGTATGATCCTCATTTTAAAGACGTACAAATGATGTTACGATCATAGAAACAGCTTTTATAGGACGTATTGATAACGTGCTGAAGTTTGACAGAAAGTAAACGTTCCAATACCAAGTATCGAGATGGGTGAACTGACACACGTGGGCGGAGCATCCTTGGAGTGTAGTTATAAAGCACGTATTACCATAGACTCTATATGTCAGCGGACAAAGTGACGCCATATTGTTAGCTAGCAGTTTGAGTGGCTAATTTGGAGCTGAGTTCGAACCGCAGTGCCAATCAGGTGCCAGAGTGTAGGAGGTACACGCCCCTCCCCGTCTGTCTCTGCCCGTTGCTCAGATACAACCGCTTTGCTAGCCGATGCTAACCAGACTAACGTCAAATCAAACGCTCTTCACAAATATGACGCCAATCCCACATTAAAGGACACATTGTACTTCTGACCTCGTTCTCGTACCGTTCCTCGTCACAAACTCAGCTGGAGCGCATTTAGCTTCATTCACACAAAGTCCTCTCCCCTCCGAGCCTCAAAAACACTCCGTTCTGAATCTCCTCCGTAACTGAGGCGGCTCTGAGAAGCTTCTGCTGTTTTCGACTCCTCCTCTGCAGCCAGTAGATGGAGCCAAAGCTCAGTTACTCCTGCATCTCCCAAGGCTGTGGAAAAGTTATATATTCGTATATTTTATACAAATGTGAATAATGTTAATATTATTTTGAAGTAAAGTTACTTTAAAATAAGTAGTGGTCCAAGTATTGAGTAAGAGATATCATCCGGACGTAACATCGGATTTATAATGAGAAGTTTATGTAGTACTTTCAAAAGCGAGACAAAAATGAGAAAAACCAAGTCAAAGTCAAAGTTTGACAGATTTACTCCTTCTCCACTTTTACTCTGTTACACTCCACAAAATGTGGCTCGGGAGGAGGAAAGTACTCAGAGAAGTACAAGTTACTACAGTATTTGGGTCCAAAGTCAAAAGCGTGACTTCCGGTCCAGGCTCCGGTACGTTTCATGATTATGGCAGGAATGTGAAGAACGCTCTTGTGTAAATGGGAAAATCCCTCCGAAAGTCAATGTTTGGTCTGAAGTTTGAGTCACGTGGAAACATCTCGAGTCCGAGTGAGTCACTGTGTCACACGCCTGAAGGAGACGAGCCTCAAAAAGACCTCAGCCGACAGGAGCCAAAAGAGTCTCAGCGTCCCAAACGTGTTTATACGTGTAGATACTGTGTTCTACACGTATATTTATTATATTTATTATATTTATTATTCATATTTGTTCAAGCAGAAAGAAAATAATGATGGCCAAGGTAAAACTTTAATACAAAACTCAATGGTATCGGATCGATATAGCGATATTTGCCATAGTATTACTTGGTATCGGACCGAATCAAAAACCAGTGGTCCGGCCCGTCACTAAGTTACACGGTCTAATCCGGAGTGGTCCGGCCCGTCACTACCGGTCAGTTACATCGGTCTAATCCGGATGTGGTCCGGCCCGTCACTACCGGAGTTACACGGTCTAATCCGGATGTGGTCCGGCCCGTCACTACCGGAGTTACAGCGGTCTAATCCGGATGTGGTCCGGCCCGTCACTGCCGGAGTTACAGCGGTCTAATCCGGATGTGGTCCCGGCCCGTCACTGCCGGAGTTACAGCTGGTCCCTTACAGTCACGGATGTGGTCCGCGCCGTCCTACCGGAGTTACAGGCGGTCTAATCCGGATGTGGTCCGGCCCGTCAACTACCGGATCGGAGTTACCACGGTCCTAATCCGGATGCGGTCGCTGGTCAAGACGGTGGAACTGGAGCCGTGGAAGTGAATGCTTTCTGATCATGTGACCTCACGGCAGCATATGAAGAGTCAACAGGATTGGTCCGAGTACTGACCCTGTGGCACACCATAGGTTACTTTAGAACAGGGGGGAGGAGCTCTGGTTTACATTAACAAACTGGTACCGAACCGATCTGGTCCTGGTTCTAGTCTTGTTCTAAGTCCGGTCCAGTCCTGGTCTAAGTCCAGGTCTATGTCCTGATCTAAGTCCTGGTCCAAGTCCTGGTCCAAGTCCTAGTCCAAGTCCTGGTCCAAGTCCTGGTCTATACCTGGTCTAAATCCTGGTCTCAGTCCCGGTCCAGTCCCGGTCCAGTCCTGGTCTAAGTCCTGGCTCTAAGTCCTGGTCTAAATCCTGGTCCAGTCCTGGTCTAAATCCTGGTCTAAGTCCTGGTCCTAAGTCTGGTCTAAGTCTAAGTCCTGGTCCAAGTCCTGGTCTAAATCCTGGTCAACTCCTGGTCCAGTCCTGGTCTAAATCCTGGTCTAAGTCCTGGTCTACAGTCCTGGTTCAGTCTGTCCAGTCCTGGCTAAGTCCTGGTCCAGAATCAGAAATCAGAATCAGAATCAGAAAGAGTTTATTGCCATTGTCAATGAACAAAATTCACAAACATAGGAACTTGTCTCGGCCTTAAGGTGCAACATAAAAACACTGAGTAATAATAAAACAACATATATTCAATCAAAAAAGGGCATGCATTAAGAGACAATTTAAAATTACTATACAATAAAAATACAAATAGGCATTTCTATGTACACAAGTTTACAGTTATGTTTAAAGTTATAGTGCAGAAAGTGACAGTGCAGTGAGTGGTTGAATATTTGCAGTTAAAGTGACAGGTGTTTTGAAGTGTTCATGAGTCCAACAGCAGAGGGAAAAGAAACTATTCTTGTGGCGGGAGGTTCTGGTCCGGATGGACCGTAGCCTCCTGCCTGAGGGGAGTGGTTCAAACAGAGTGAGAAGGGTCAGAAGGGTGAGGGTGAGAAGGGTCAGCTGTGATCCGACCTGCTCGTCCCAGAGCCCTGGAGACGTACAGCTCCTGCAGAGATGGAAGTCTGCAGCCGATCACCTTCTCAGCAGAACGCACAATGCGCTGTAGTCTCTGTTTGTCCCTGGCTGTGGCTCCAGCAGAGGGCGCTGTAGTCTCTGTTTGTCCCTGGCTGTGTCTCCAGCAGAGGGCGCTGTAGTCTCTGTTTGTCCCTGGCTGTTGCTCCAGCGTACCACACGGTGATGGAGGAGGTGAGGATGGACTCAATGATGGCCGTGTAGAACTGCACCATCATCTGCGCTGGCAGCTTGGCTTTCCTCTGCTGCCGCAGAAAGTACATCCTCTGCTGGGCCTTCTTGATGAGGGAGCTGATGGAGGGTCCCACTTGAGGTCCTGGGTGATGGTGGTGCCCAGGAAGCGGAAGGAGTCCACGGTGGTGATGGGGGAGTCTGTCATGATGAGGGGGGGCTGGGGGGCTGTGGCTTTCCTGAAGTCCACGATCATCTCCACTGTCTTCTGGGCATTGAACTCCAGGTTGTTACCACTGCACCAGGACACCCAGCCGGTCCACCTCCCTCCTGTAGACAGACTCATCCCCGTCCGAGATGAGCCCGATGAGGGTGGTGTCGTCCGCAAACTTGATGAGTTTTACGGAGTCGTGGCTGGAGGTGCAGCAGTTTTGTGTACAGGGAGAAGAGCAGTAGAGAAAGTACACAGCCCTGAGGAGCTCCTGTGCTGATAGTCCGAGTGTCTGAGACATTCTTCCCCAGCCGCACGCACTGCCTCCGATCCGTCAGGAAGTCAGTGATCCACCTGCAGGTGGAGTCAGGCACGTTGAGCTGGGAGAGCTTGTCCTGGAGCAGAGCAGGGAGGATGGTGTTGAAAGCAGAGCTGAAGTCCACAAACAGGATCCTCGCGTAGGTTCCCGGGAGTCCAGATGCTGCAGGATGAAGTGGAGTGCCAGGTTGATGGTGTCGTCTACAGACCTGTTGGCTCTGTAGGCGAACTGCAGGGGGTCCAGCAGGGAGGAGGTGAAGGACTTGAGGTGGGGCAGGACCAGGCGTTCAAATGACTTCATGACTACAGACGTCAGCGCCACAGGCCTGTAGTCATTAAGTCCAGTGATCCGGGGCTTCTTGGGGACAGGGACAATGATGGCAGACTTGAAGCAGGCTGGGACATGGCTCCAGGGAGGTGTTAAAAATGTCTGTGAAGACGGGGGTTAACTCTCCTGCGCAATGTCTTAATGTAGCGGCAGAGACGCCGTCTGGTCCAGCAGCTTTTCGGGGGTTGGATTTCCGAAATAGCCTGTAAACATCCTGTTCCTGAACTGAGAGGGTGGTGGGGGAGGTGGGGGTGACCAGGTTTGGGTTGGCGGAGAGGTGGCCACCGTGGGGGAGGGGGTGGTCACATCAAACCTGGAGTAGAAGGTGTTAAGTTGCTCAGCCAGTTTTCGATTGTCTGCAGCAGGGGGGGCTCGGGGCTTGTGGTTGGTGAGGAGCCGGAGCCCCCTCCACACGGAGGCGGGGTTGTTGTCAGAGAACTGCTGCTTCAGACGCGTATTGTACTGTGATCTCGCTCGAGAAACCTCTTTGCTAAATCCATACTTTGCGTCTTTGTAGCGCCCCCTGTCACCAGCCCTGTGCGCTGCCTCCTTCTGCTGCCTTAACTGCCTCAGTTTTGGAGTGAACCAGGGTTTGTCATTGTTGAAAGTGACTTTGGTTTGTGTTGGTATGATGCTGTCCTCACAGAATCGAATGTATGACGTCACAGTGTCCGTGTACTCATCCAAACTCTCTGTGGCAGCTCTGAAGACCTCCCAGTCTGTAATGTCCAAACACGCACGTAGCTCCTCCGCTGCCTCATTGGTCCACTTCTTAGAGGTCCTCACTGCAGGTTTTGAGAGCTTCAGCCTCTGCCTGTACGTGGGGATCAGGTAAACCATGGCGTGATCTGAAAAGCCGAGAGCAGCGCGAGCCACGGCGCGGAAGGCGTTACTGACTGTTGTGTAACAGTGATCCAACGTGCTCGGCTCTCTGGTCGGGACTTTAATAAACTGTCTGTACTTTGGTAGTTCGTGGCTGAGATTCCCCTTGTTAAAATCACCCAGGATAATACACAAGGAGTCCGGGAAGGTCCGCTCCACACTCAGAATCTGGTCCGCGAGCGCGCGCTGTGCCACGTGCACGTTTGTGCTCGGTGGGTGGCTCGGTGGGATGTAAACAACAGCCAGAATGAATGAGGCGAACTCACGTGGCGAGTAGAATGGTTTGCAGTTAATGAAGAGATGGGTGGCATAGCTCTAACTACTATGCCACCACGCTCCCCCTAGTCCGAGTCTCGGCCAGAGGTAGACAACTCCAGGTCATTCAAAACGGGCAATCACTGGAGCAAGTGATTGGTCCGATATACTCGCCATCTTGGTTTAAGACATTCTTGACATGTGTTCTTTGACAGAGACCAGTGAGCTGGACAAGCCCTGGAGGGAAGTCGTTTGGCTGTCGGAGTAAGTAACTGTTCTTAGTTTAAGTGTTAAACACACGTGTGACAGACACTGTCCCTGTGACCAGGAGGAGGCTGGAGCTGATGGACAGTTTCACGACGCACAAGCCTCTGTCCAGCGCCGTGTCCCAGGCGCGAGTGCTGCTCGTGGGGCCAGTGGGAGCGGGAAAGTCCAGCTTCTTCAACTCCATTAACTCTGTGTTCAGAGGACATGTGACCAGCCAGGCCATGGCAGGCTTCAGCGCCACCAGCCTCACCACCCAGGTACTGCACCACCACCAGGCACTGCACCACCAGGCTCTGCACAGGTTTCTTCACAGATGTGTCTCGTGTGGAGAAAGTTGGGGTTGCCTCACTTGGGAGTCTGAGGCAGTGTAAATGTTTCTTTGTCCTCTGCCAGTTTCGCACGTACTCTGTGAAAGCTGGACGTAATGGAAAGCCGCTGCCAATCATCCTGTGTGACACCATGGGATTGGAGGACAGCACGGGGGCGGGGCTTGATATTGACGACATCAACAGCATCCTCAAAGGCCACATGCCAGACGGTCACCAGGTAAAACTCTTTCTCTCTTCTTCGTAAAACATGTCGTACATGACCTAAGCAGCTCTCCTCTGGACTCAGTTCAACTCGTCTGCTCCTCTGCACTCGGAGTCCCACGGCTACCGTAAGTCTCCAGAGCTGAAGGACAAGATCCACTGTGTGGTCTATGTCCTGGACGCCTGTAAGATCTCCATCATGCCCGACAAGCTGGAGGCCAAGCTCAGCGCTGTGCGCAGAAAAGCCAACCTGCTCGGTCAGTGCACGGCCCCTTGTGTCCATGTGCTCAGTGTGAAAGGCTCTAAATGTAAAGTGTGGCTGTGCAGGGGTCCCTCAGCTGGCTCTGGTCACCAAAGTGGACGAAGCCTGTCCTTTAGTGAAGGACGACCTGACAAAAGTCTACAAGAGCGGATACCTCAGGGATGTGGTAAGAAGTCTTTTTCACACTGAATGGAAATCTCTAAAATGTCATCACCTGATGTCAACTCAGTGACAAATGGACTCTGTGGACAAGGATGCTCGGGCTACTTCCGCTCAGTAGAACAGTCATCGTAATCGTTTCCTCCTCATTTCTATCGCTGAGGGTTTTTTCCTTAAGTCGCTCTAAAATCCATAAATCCTGTCAGATTAGAGACTCAGGACATGTTAGAGACTCAGGACATGTTAAAGACTCAGGACATAATAATAATAATAATACATTTTATTTAAAAGCGCCTTTCAGAACACCCAAGGACACTGTACAAGAGAAGAATAAAACAACAGAATAAAACAACAGAATAAAACCCACAGTACAGAACTGGATGATGGTGTTGGAGTGACATGTTAAAGACTCAGGACATGTTAAAGACTCAGGACATGTTAGAGACTCAGGACATGTTAGAGACTCGGGACATGTTAGAGACTCGGGACATGTTAAAGACTCAGGACATGTTAAAGACTCAGGACATGTTAGAGACTCAGGACATGTTAGAGACTCAGGACATGTTAGAGACTCAGGACATGTTAGAGACTCAGGACATGTTTAGAGACTCAGGACATGTTAGAGACTCAGGACATATTAAAGACTCAGGACATGTTAGAGACTCGGGACATGTTAGAGAGACTCAGGACATGTTAGAGACTCAGGACATGTTAGAGACTCAGGACATGTTAAGGACTCAGGACATGTTAGGAGACTCAGGACATGTTAGAGACTCAGGACATGTTAGAGACTCAGGACATGTTAGAGACTCAGGACATGTTAGAGACTCAGGACATGTTAAGAGACTCAGGACATGTTAGAGACTCAGGACATGTTAGAGACTCAGGACATGTTAGAGACTCAGAGACTCAGGACATGTTAGAGACTCAGGACATGTTAGAGACTCAGGACATGTTAGAGACTCAGGACATGTTAGAGACTCAGGAGGACTCAGGACATGTTAGAGACTCGGGACATGTTAGAGACTCAGGACATGTTAGAGACTCAGGACATGTTAGAGTTAGAGACTCAGGACATGTTAGAGACTCAGGACATGTTAGAGACTCAGGACATGTTAGAGACTCAGGACATGTTAGAGACTCAGGACATGTTAGAGACTGGAGGACATGTTAGAGACTCAGGACATGACATGTTAGAGACTCAGGACATGTTAGAGGACTCGGGACATGTTAGAGACTCAGGACATGTTAGAGACTCAGGACATGTTAGAGACTGAGGACATGTTAGAGACTCATGACTCAGGACATGTTAGAGACTCAGGACATGTTAGAGACTCAGGACATGTTAGAGACTCAGGACATGTTAGAGAGACTCAGGACATGTTAGAGACTCAGGAGACATGTTAGAGACAGGACATGTTAGAGACTCAGGACAGGACATGTTAGAGACTCAGGACATGTTAGAGACCCTCTGATGCGGCTCAGCTTTTGTTCATTTACAAAATGAAGACAAAGGTGACACTGAACAAACGGCACTGTTTTGCCGGAATGTAAACGGCTGGGCCACAGGAAGAAATGACCACTAAAAATACCACTAAAAGGCCACACGGGGGGAGGACGTCTGTGGGGCTTGAATAGTTTAAGAGCCAAAGAAATAAACACCACCCATCTGGTGTCAGTGGCTACAGACGGGGCACCGAGTATGACCGGAGCGCACAAGGGCTTTGTGGCTTTGCTGCAGAAGTCGCTGGACAGAAAGTTCCTGACTTTTCACTGCATCTCGCACCAAGAGGAACTGGGCGCGCAAACATTCCCTTCAGAATGCACAGAAGTAATGAACGTTCTCATTCTGATTGTTAAGAAATGAATGGCGAAAGGTTTAAATCACCGTCAGTTCTGTTCGTTCCTGGAGGAGCTGGAAAATACGTATTCTGATCTCCTGTTGCACAGCAAAGTCCGGTCGCTGTCCAGACGCAAGGTGCTGAAACGCTTTACCGCCTGGAAGAAGTGAAAACCATCCTGGGCAGCAAAGGGCTCACATTCCCTGAGCTGGAACAGTCCGTGGCTGGAAAAGCTGCAGTTCTTGGTAGAAGTGACGGCGCACCTGAACACGCTGACCACGCTGAACACGCTGACCACGCTGAACACGCTGACCACGCTGACCACGCTGAACACGCTGAACACGCTGAACACAGCTCTTCAGGGCAAAGGAAGCACAGCCCCCCTCCATATGTTGGAGGAGGTTTTGGCATTCGAGTGCAAGTTGACAGTGCTTGGCAGAGATTTACAGAAAGGTACTCTCTCTCACACTTCTCCAGTTTGAGAGCGTTCAAAGAAGCGTATTTACATTCCGCAGTCATCGCCATGAGTTCAGAGAGGAAAACACACATTATCCTTCCCTGTCACTCCCCTAAGCCTCGATCCATCCCTGTTGAATATGACAGCGTTTCCAGGTGTGAGCCCACCTGATCTTGAGATGGACATGTGGGTGTCCAAGTTCAAGCGCATGACACTTTGAAGATGTTTCATGTCAGAAGGCTGTTCTTGAATCACAAATGGCGCGATATTAAAAACCTCCCCAAACCAGACAAACTTGTGTTTGAAACTTGGAATGATATCGACATTTATGTGAACGTGAAAAAGTGTGCATTCTGTCGAGCTTTGGATCCACAGAAGTACGTGAGCAGGTGTTCAACATGAACTTTATTCAAAACAAACAGATCACACTGTGAAGATGAAGGTGACGGCATGCCCCCCCGATGGTTTGTGCGCCGAGGTTCAGGGGCAGAAATCACATTGACCAAGTATGGTAAATATTTGAATTGCATATTATTTTGCATATATTCATATTTTGCCACTGTTCAGTGAAATCGAGATGTTATTGACAGCTGACCGCACAGAGAGAGAGGATTTATCCATTTTAGGGCGACTCGGGGAAAACCTCAACTCCGTCTAACATCTGACATAGTTGACCTTTCTTAAACGCATTTGCTTCTCTCTGTTCCCTTTTTCTCCTGCCTTTTCACTTAATAACCTCACTAAATGTTTGGATTAAAATGTAGTGTCGAAGTTTCTAAAGTGTTCTTCACCTACGAGACAGAGCTGACGTTCTCTGGGTTAAAGTCCCTCTTGATTAGGAATGATTGATCCAATATCCAGACTGGAATATGTCCGGTGTGTTAATGTACTGAACACAGTAGATGAGCGGAGTGAGTCAAAGACCAGTGACGATGGAGAAACTGTAAACAGTGAGAGAAACATGTGACGTTCACTCTGCCCCCTAGTGTGCATGTATAGTCATGTACAGGGCCCAGATGAACCAAACTGAAGGGACAATGAGGCTCCCACACAGACGAGGTCTTCTTAACTCGTGTGTCCTCAGCTTCAGGAGGCCAGCGCTCGCCTGGGCCTGCCTGTGTCCTGTGTGCTCCCCCTGAAGAACTACAATGAGGAGCTGGAGCTGCAGCTGCCTGTGGACCTCCTGCTGCTCTCCGCTCTGCAGCAGATGCTCCGCTTCACAGACAACTACTTTGATGACCTCAGCGACCGCCTCGCCTTCTCTGACATGCAGTAACTGTCAGCAGAACGTGCACTCCATGACAGTTTTTTGATGTTCCATACAACATGCCATAAATATGCACCTCACCATCTCTGACACGACACGAGAACTCATAAAACCAACTTTCAGAACGGCTTCAGAAGCGACTGAGACCTGAAAACAAAGCCACCATTACTCGTAAATATGTATTACTTCCAGTACTTTTACTGCACGAGTAACATTACTGTCAGTACTTGACGACCCGCCTGAGCAGACGTTTACTTTGAATGACACCGTTCAGTTTCAAATCTACAGAGAATCACACAGTTTGAGCTCGACTTTATTAAGATGAAGTCTGTTTGTTTCAATGTTCAGATAATACAATAAACATGACACCAAATGACTCAAATGACTCAAACAAAATAAAGAATAACAAATTGGCTATTGTCCTTTTTTAAAACCACAATCATTAGTTTAAAATGTATTAAAAAAAAGTTCTGTGCCCAAGAAAACGCTGCGCGCACATGGCAAAGGTGTGAGGTTAGTATAAAAAACACGCTCTTGACACGCCCACTGACGCGTTAGTCCTCGGAAATCCACAAACCACCAACAATTTAACAAATAAAAGTCAGATAAAACGTCCCGATAAACAACATTACTGGAGTTCAGTGGTGAGGTTCAGAATGCAGACGTTTTGACCTGGTTATTGGGTTTTGGAAGTAAAATGACCATCAGTTTTTCCCATCAACTTTTCCACTTAAAAAAATAACACAAATCAAGAGTAAAGAGTTCAAAAGGCGTGCAATTATTTTCAATCCAAATACATAACAAAACCCAAAATCCTGAGAAAGTTGATGCATTTCTTTCAGTTTTTTGTCTTATATTTCTGAAACTAAGTGGGGAAAAAAGAAAAAACGAATTAGTCTTTAGTTTAGATTGTTGAAACGAAGAGAAAAAACATGTATCAGAACTTTAGGTTTAAAAAAAAAGGGTCGTCGTGCTTTAAAACGCTCCGTAATATATATATTCATGAATATATTCATGAAAACAGCACAGGAGCCACCTCACAGTTAGAATATGACATCACGCATCGAGGGGATTCAGAACGAAGTGTTTTTGAGACTCGGAGATTTCTAACCAGGATTCATCAAACTGGGA
Organism: Chaenogobius annularis; assembly: GCA_015082035.1. Lineage (NCBI taxonomy): Eukaryota > Metazoa > Chordata > Actinopteri > Gobiiformes > Gobiidae > Chaenogobius > Chaenogobius annularis. The sequence continues at coordinate 22,526 of BJKM01000847.1, forward strand.
ATGAAGCTAAACGTGACTCCAGCCGAGTTTGTGACGAGGAACGATGTGAGAACAGGGACAAGAACATGAGGAAAAGTCCATTTTAATAATATTTGTCCTTTAAGAGTGTAAATGTAAAGTAATGCTCAGATAAAGTACTACTCATAGTTTGATAAAGAATCTTTGAACCAGTAAGTTTAATATGGAGACTTTGTGGAGCTAATTAGTAACAAACATACCCAGTTTTAGCGTCTGTTGATTGCTGAATGTCCCATCGGCCTCGCTCCTCAGTCTGAACACAAAGGCACTCCGCTGACCGTCTTCTCCTTCAGCGAACGCTTGGAAACGACCTGGACGGAGAAGAGGACGGCCACGGCACGGTTCAGGCTGTGTTCTGCGTTCTCCAGGGGTTTTAAACACTTTTAGAACGCGTAGGCCACGGACACACCTTAAAATAATGTCGAGAGAACATATTCAAGTCGCAGTGTCTGGATTTTTTTGAAGGGAAATTAGTCGATTGTTGAAGTCATTTTAAATACTTTTAATTACAGATGCTGTGCTTGATATAATTATTTAACATATATTTTGTGCTCGATATTCTAATTTAGAAAAAAAAAAATAAATTGCATTTTTATCATTTTCTTTTGTGGCCGAGCGTCCGGAGCTCTTCAAACTCTGGGTGCGTCATTGTCGTTTCAAAACTAAACAGAACATTTGTGCAGAATTTAAGTCATTTAAATCAAAAAGGCAGCTTCAGGTTCCATTTCAAAAACATTCAAAAACACTTTTGAGTCCAACTGTGATCTCAACTCAAGAGAATTCAGACAAAACAGTTTGAAATAAAAGTCATGTTTCAACCGAGATCGAGGGCCGAGAATCAAAACGTGTAAGTGACATCCAGGTCATTTTAAGGAGGAAAAAAATACGTTTGTAAAGAAAAAGAACCTTAAACATCTCGATTGTGACTGTGATAATATGTCTGTCTCTCACTGTCTTTGGATTCTCAGCCCTTAAGAACGTTCATGCTCAGCTCTAAGTGAAAATCTACACGTCATATTCATTCTTTAATCATAAAACAGAATGAGAAAACCTGTAAGTTCACAAATAAAAGTAGGATTTGGCCCAAAAACATCGAACTAAAACCAGAAAGAGGAGACACTTTCGCTTGTTTGTCGATTCTACCACAGATTTATGGACGGTAAAAAAGTGGAAGCAGTGAAATAACAGAACATTTGGCGGAGTAAAAACAAACATGAAATCTTACAATGTTACATTTTTGAGGTTTTCTTCTCTCCAAAAACCTCCCAATTTGTGTCCTTTAAACTAGAGCTGCAACAAGTAGTAATGTGAGTAATCAGAATTGTACTTTTACAATCGTTCTCTGGAATAAACAGACTCTAAAACACCAGCAAAAAGACCTTTTATATCTAATACAGCAGCATTGTTAATTCAGAACGTCAAAAAAAGAATAGATTATTTCAGATTTTCATAAATAATACACTTCATTTGTAAATATTTGCTGTCTAGAAGCTTCAGTCGCTACATTTCCACCTTTATTTGGTTCAAAATGTGTTTAAAACGTCTCGATGTTCAGCAGAAATAATGGTTAGTTGCAGCCCGAGTTTAAACTAAAACTACATTTGCAAATGCGAAAAGATAAACGTCCGAACAGTCATTAAAGCTGCACCATGTCATTTCTGCCAACTGCTCGTCTCCATGGCGACGTCACACAGCACGGCATTAAATGCCTCCACCTGGACCAGGCGACGTCACAGGTCAGAACCAGGTCCAGGTAAATACAGCCTTATTATGAAAAATCGACTTTTAGGCGTTTTGAGTGTTTTGCCTTCTCATTTTCCCTTTGGAAGTTATATTTAGAGTGATTTATGCACGTTAATGTGTCATGTTTATTCGTCTGTGGACAAGACGCCATTTCCCCGATATTTCTTCTCCGAGAAGAATTCGGCATCGCGAGCAGGATTTGGCGTTGCGAGCAGGATTCGGCGTCACGAGCAGAATTTGGCGTCACGAATAGGATTTGCTCGTAAAATGTCCAAAAACAAACTTAACTCGCCTCGAGTGTCGTAGATTAGAACAACACAAAGACAAGTTTGTTTGTTTGTTTTGTCACGAGTAAAGCATATGAGGAAGTTTTGTGATCAACCCTGCTCTGTCAGTTAAAATCTAAAGATATATAATGCCATAGTGCGGAACTTTCCCGACAAAACTCTCACATCACCACGGAGACAAAGTTACACAGCGCAGCTTTAAAACGTGAATATGGAGCGTTTAAACAAAATAAAACAGCTTTTTTTAAAAAAAGTTTACATATTTACACTTTTGTCACTTGGCGTCACGAACTGTGCTTTTTACGACGACGAGGACGAGGACGACGAGGGGAACGCTCGGATCCCGTCGAAAAGTCCCAGGTCACTTTGAAACAACCGTACAATGTAAAAAAAGAAAAGAAAAAAAGGACAAAAAAAACTACAACGATGCTTTTGTGACACTTGTGACATCGTAACTTGGTTTGCTTTTTCTTTTGTTGTAACGACAGCGGTGGAAGAAGTACTCAGATGTGTTACTTAAGAACGTAAATATACAGAAACAAGAGCCGAAAAACAACAACAAAACACAAGTAAAAGTATCAAAGTGCAGCTGAAAGAATGTACTTTTACTCTTAAATTTGAGTTTCTTATTTTTGAATTCTGTGTTTCTGTTGTTTGCTCACATTAACGTGCCAAAGTTAAACCCAAAAACCACATGGAATCTTGTGTACGTTTCAGTACTTTAAAGTGGCTGTACCTGATTTTTTTTTCATGTCATAAAAAAGCACAAATGTGAAGTGCAAATGAGACCGCCGTGTGCTGTATGGTTGTTTGTTTGTTTCTAAAGATTTTTCAAAATAAAATGTTGTATGTGATTTTAATCAGTTATTTAATTTTAAAAAAGAGTTAAAAAAGAAAGAAAAATTATGTTTTTGGACTGATATTTTCAAGATTACGCATTTTTTTTGTCCTCATTTCGTCTACTAAAATATTTATTCATCAATGTCGTATTTCTGCCAATTAAAACTAAATAAAAATATCATAAAGACTAAAACTATGACTAAAATACGAATATTTTCTTTAAATAATAAAAACTGGAAATAAAGGAATTCAAAGGAGAAATGGACACGAGATCTAAACTCAAGAAACTTCAAAAAGCTTCAAAAAAAGAGTTAAAAAACATATAAATATTTCTTTTCTGGTCGACCAAATGTATGTGATCTTTTTATCGACATAAACTAGACTTGAGCTTTATCAGAGCTAGTTTAAGACCAAAATGCCAGTCTATTTGAAATCTTGATTAGTATGGAGAAGGTGCTGCGGGGGGCGCTCTATCCCTAAAGATACTTACTTTAAAATCTACTTCTGTTTTTCACGTTTGTAAGACAGTAAATACCAGGTACAGCGCCTTTGAAAACAGTACTTTGACGTGTGTACTTCGCTGCGTTCCACCACCGTGTCACAATGCTCTTAATAACAACAATCAAAACAATGAAAATTAAAAGAATGAGATCCTGCAGTAGCGATGTGTGACCACTGGGCGGGGCTGCAGTTCAAGGGAAACGGCTTCAAACTCCCTCGGTTCGTTTTGGCTTTTCTTTTGGCCTTAAAGAGACGACAGAGATGCTGCGCCTGTCCACGGAGTCTGTAGCGTCCTGCCGCCGGTGACGGGGGTCGTCGGGAGGTTGTGAGGGGTTGTGGGGGTTCATGAGGGGTCGTGAGGGGTCGTGAGGAGGTCGTGAGGTCGTCGGGGTTACGCAGCCCGTCTTTCGGAGAGGACGGGGTCTGGGAGGAAGAGGAGGATGGATTGGAGGGGAGGCGCCGCGGTGGCAGGCAGGAGGGTGGAGGAGGACGCCTTGAGAGAGCTCAGAGTTTTGCTGAACCATGAGTTCTTGGCGGCTTGGACTTCGCTCATCAGGACTCCTCTCTGATGCTCCAGCTCCTGCACAAACACGAGCACAGAAGCGTCACATGTCAAAAGTACTTTCACTTTTACAAGTTATTTTGAAGATGGTTGTACTTTTACTTGAGTAGTGAACAAACATTAGCATGCTAACAAACATTAGCATGCTAACTTAACAAACGAAGCAGAAAATGAAGCAGAAAATCCCCCCCGACTACAACAGGGAGCTCCATTTTAGAACCAGACCCAAACAGTAAAGTGCTCAGGACGAGGTCACGTTTCCTGAGGCTTTTACCTGGATGCGACACTTGGCCTCCACCAAGCTGAAGTTTGGTCTGAGCCAGCTCCAGCTCCAGGTGTCGCAGCTGCTCCTTCAGCCCGTCCTGCTCCTCGTCTGTGGGCTCCGTGTGAGGCCCGTCCTGCCTGGGCGAGCTCGGCTGGAGCGGGTCTGTGGAGCTGAAGAGGCTTCTGCAGCGCTCGCAGCCCGAAACCTTATTCTGGAACACAAGGACAAAAAAGCTTAAAAAGACCTCTGAGGACCCCCAGGGGCCCCTGCAGTGCCTCTGAGGACCCCAGGGCCCCTGCAGTGCCTCTGAGGACCCCCAGGGCCCCCTGCAGTGCCTCTAAGGACCCCCAGGGGCCCCTGCAGTGCCTGGGAGCCATAGCTCTATACAAATCAACAGGATGTTGTAGAGAGTTAGATAGTAGCTACAGTTCTCCCTCTTGTGTTGCCTCAAAATTCACCTCCTCATTTCTGCACTAAACCCTGGTCCATTTAGGTTTTGTGCTTAGCTCTGACCTCGTGCTGACCTCGTGTTGCTGACCCTCGTGCTTAGCTCTTGCACTCGTGCTTAGCTCTGACTCGTGCTTAGCTCTGACCTCGTGCTTGCCTGCCCTCGTGTTAGCTCTGACCCTCGCTGCGTAGCTCTGACACTCGTGGCTTAGCTCTGACCTCGTGCTTAGCTCTGACCCTCGTGCTTAGCTCTGACCTCGTGCTTATTTCTCTGACCCTCGTGCTTAGCTCTGACTCGTGTTAGCTCTGACCTCGTGCGTAGCTCTGACCCTCTGGCGGCTTAGCTCTGAACCTCGTGCGTAGCTCTGACCCTCGTGCTTAGCTCTGACCCTCAGTGTTCTGGTCTGGTTTCCCGTGGTCTCTCACCCGGACCATGTCCCGCTCGTCTTTGGCCGCCGCCTGTTGCTTCTCCAGCCGTGTGCTGAGCTGAGAGCAGATCTGAAACACACGTTCACAGGTTTGAGATATGTTTAGCAAGTTCCTCTGTGACGTCATGTGATCACCGTCATGTGATCACCGTCATGTGATCACCGTCATGTGATCACCGTCATGTGATCACCTGTTTGTACTCTGAGATGATGGCCGTGGTTTTCTTGATCTCGGACTCGGCTTTTTCCAGCTCACGTCTGAACACTTCTTTGAGCTGAAAAACAAACATAAACAGAATCCAATTCGATCAGACGGAGAAAACAATGGTGTTTTCAGAAGAAGGATCAGCTCAGAAGGTCCTCACCTGAGCCGTCTCGTCCTCGTGTCGCCTCTTCTCCTCCTCCGTCTCCACCAGCCTCTGTTTTGTGCTCAGGAGCTCTTTGTTCAGCACGTCGGCCTTGTCCTCCGCCTTTACAACAAATGACAAAAACAAGAATGAGAAAAACACAATCATATCTGAAGAAGTGCAACACAACTATAAAACATAGCACATAGCAACATTAGCAAAGCATGCTAATACAACGTGTGTGTGCGTGTACATGTGTGTGCCTGTATGAGCGTGTATGTTTGCATGTGTGTGCGTGCCTGTGTGTGCGTGCGTTTGCATGGATGCATTTGTGTGCGCGTGTGCATGCATGTGTGTGTGCGCGTATACGTGCATATGTGTGCATGCGTGTGCCCATGTGCATACGTGTGTGTACGTGCATGCATGTGTGCGCGTGCACATGCTTGTGTGTGCGCGCGCATGCATGTGTGTGCGTTTGCATGCATGCGTGTGTGCGCGTATACACGCGTGTGTGCATGCGTGTGTGTGCCCATGTGCATACGTGTGCATGCGTGTACGTGCGTGTGTGTGTGCGTGTACGTGCATGCATGTACGTGCGTGTGCATGCGTGTACGTGCGTGTGCATGCGCGTGTGCGTGCTGCTGACCTGGTCGAGGTCGCTGCGCAGAGCGATCTTGCTGGTGACCAGCTCATGGGCGAGGTCATCGTTCTCCTGCTCCAGCCTCATACTGGCCTCCTGCAGACGACGGTTCTCCCTCTGAAACACAAACACACTTTGAGTCACTAAAACAAAGTACATCAATATTGCAGTTGTGACGAAGGTGATTTGAGGCAGAAATGACACCTCCAGATCTCCACCTTTGAGGAACTTGAAAAAGGAGTGTTTTTGTGAGGCTCAGAGGAGGAGCAGAGAGGAGAACTCGATGTCAGAACCGTCCTTTGAGTTCAAACCGTCTCGTCCCCGTGTGGAGCCCCGGCGCGTCCCGTGACTCTCCTTATGGACACGGCTGTCATGGTTACAGCCGGCCGTCACATGACCCTAATCACATTAACTGTCCATAGTTTAACACGAGAAAGGGAAACACAACATCATCAAAACATCGTCATGAAACAAAAACTGACACAAAGTTCAACAAAAGTGAGATTATTTTCTCACTGTCAAGGAATAAATGAAGAGCAGTTACAACACCATGAAGACCAAGATTTAGTCCTGGTGCAGTCCTGGTTTAGGCCTGGTTTAGACCTGGTTTAAGGCCACTCACGGTTTAGGACCCTGGTTTTAAGGCCTGGTTTCGGCCTGGTTCATTCGGCCTGGTTTTCGCCTAGGTTCCGGCTGGTTTAGGCCTGGTTTAGGCCTGGTTTAGGCCTGGTTTAGGCTGGTTTAGACCTGGTTTCGGCCTGGTTTCGGCTGGTTTCGCCTGGTTTCGGCCTGGTTAGCCTGGTTAGACCTGGTTTCGACTGGTTTGGCCTTGGTTTGGCCTGGTTTCAGGCCTGGTTTCGGCGTTAGGTTTTAGACCTGGTTTGGCTGGATTTGGCCTGGTTTTAGCCTGGTTTCGGCCTGGTTTACATCCTGGTTTAGGCCTGGCTTTGGCCTGGTTTGGCCTGGTTTGGCCTGGTTTCGGTTTGGTTTGGCTGGTTTAGGCCCTGGTTTAGGCTGGTTTAGGCCTGCGTTCGGCCTGGTTTCGGGTCCCGGATTTTACCGACCTGGTTTTAGCCCTGGTTTTGCCTTTGGTTTAAGACCTGTTTAGAGCCTGGTATTAGGACTGGTTTAGGCCTGGTTTCCTGTAGACTGGTTTAGGCTGGTTTAGGCCTGGTTTAGCGCCTGGTTTTAGAACTGGTTTAGGCCTGGTTTAGGCCTGGTTTAGGCCTGGTTTGCGCCTGGTTTAGCCCTGGTTTAGACCTGGTTTAGGCCTGGTTTAGGCCTGGTTTAGGCCTTTTGGCTGGTTTAGGCCTGGTTTAGGCCTGGTTTGGACCTGGTTGACCTGGTTTAGACCTGGTTTCGCTGGTTTCGGCCTGGTTTAGGCCTGGTTTAGACTGGTTTAGCCTGGTTTCGGCCTGGTTTCGGCCTGGTTTCGGCTGGTTTAGACCTGGTTTAGACCCTGGTTTAACCTGGTAGCCGGTTTAGCCCTGGTTTAGCCTGGTATTAGCCCTGGTTTAGACCCTGGTTTTAGGCCCTGGTTTAGGCCTGGTTTAGGCCTGGTTTAGCCCTGGTTTAGGCCCTGGTTTAGACCAGTGGTTTAGACCTGGTCTTTTAGACCATGGTTTAGGCCCTGGTTTAGCCTCCTGGTTGTGCCTGGGTTTAGACCTGGTTTAGACCTGGTTTAGAAGGCCTGGTTTAGGCCTGGTTTAAGACCCTGTTTAGCCGGTTAGACCTGGTTTAGACCTGGTTAGGCTGGTTTACCTGGTTTAGGCCTGGTTTAGGCCTGGTTTCGGCCTGGTTTCGCCTGGTTTCGGCCTGGTTTCGGCCTGGTTTCGGCCTGGTTTGCGGCCTGGTTTCGGCCTGGTTTAGACCTGGTTTTCGGCCTGGTTTCGGCCTGGTTTCGCCGTCGGTTTAAGGCCTGGTTTAGACCTGGTTTAGGACCTGGTTTAGACCTGGTTTGCCTGGTTTCGGCCTGGTTTCGGCCTGGTTTAGACTGGTTCAGACCTGGTTTCGGCCTGGGTTTCGGCCCTGGTTTCGGCCCGCTAGGTTCGAGCTCTGGTTTAGGACGCTGGTTATGACCTGGTAGTGAGTCCACCTGTTTAGCACCTGGTTGATCCTATGGTTAGATGGTTTAGACCGTGGTTTTTAAGGACCCTGGATTTAGGTCCTGGTTTAGGCCTGGTTTAGGCCATGGTGTTAGACCCTGGTTTAAGCCCTGGTTTAGACCTGGTTTTTAAGCCTTGGTTTGACCTGGTTTAGACCCGTAGTAACGCCTGGTTTTCGGCTGGTTTAGAGACCTTTGGTTTAAGTGCCATTGGTTTAGGCTGGTTTACGGCGTGGTTTGCCCTGGTTTTAGGGCCTGGTTTAGACCTGTTTTAGACTGGTGTTAGGCTGGTTTAGCACCTGGTTTAGGCCTGGTTTAGGCCTGTTTAGCGTGGTTTCGGCTGGTTTTCGGCCTGGTTTCGGCCTTGGTTTCGGCCTGGTTTCGGCCTGGTTTCGGCCTGGTTTAGGCCTGGTTTTAGGGCTGGTTTGACCTGGTTTCGGCATGGTTCGTGGTCTTGGTTTACGGCCTGGTTTCGGCCTGGTTTAGGCCTGGTTTAGACCTGGTTTGACCTGGTTTGGCCTGGTTTGCCTGGTTTCAGCGCCTGGTATTAGGCTTAGTGTTAGACCTGTTTCGGCCTGGTTTCGGCTGGTTTAGACCTGTTTCGAGCTGTGTTTAGGACTGGTTTAGGCCTGGTTTCGGCCTGGTTTACGGCCTGGTTTCGGCCTGGTTTAGGCCTGTGTTTAGGCCTGGTTTAGGCCTGGTTTCGGCCTGGTTTCGGCTGGTTTCGGCCTGGTTTCGGTCTGTGGTTTTACGACCTGGTTTAGACCTGGTTTAGACCTGGTATTCGGCCTGGTTTAGGCCTGGTTTAGGCCTGGTTTAGCCTTGGTTTAGACCTGGTTTCGGCCTGGTTTAGGCCTGGTCTTAGGAACCTGGGTATTAGCCCTGGTTCACCTGGTTTAACTGGTTTAGAGCCTGGTCTTAGTCAGGCCTGGTTTAGGGCCTGGTTTAGACCTGGTTTAGGCCTGGTTAGGCCGGTTTAGCCTGGTTTAGACCTGGTTTTATAGAGCCTGGTTTAGGCCTGGTTTAGACCTGGTTTAGCCTGTTGGGTTAGGCCTGGTTTGGCCTGGTTTAGGCGCTGGTTGTAGGCCTGGTTTTAGGCCTGGTTTAGGCCTGGTTTGGCCTGGTTTGGCCTGGTTTAGACCTGGTTTTGGCTGGTTTAGACTGGGTTTAGACCTGGTTTAAGGCTACTGGTTTAGACCGGCCTGGTTTAGACCTGTTTAGGTCCTGGTTTTAGGCCTGGTTTAGGCCTGGTTTAGCTGGTTACGCTGGTTTAGGCCTGGTTTTAGACCTGGTTTAGGCCTGGTTTACCATTGAGATTATTTTAACACTTCTAAATAGAGAATATTTACAATAAATGCATTATTTAGAAAACTATTTTTTTAGCATTTTGATTTAATAACACGGTCTTTTGTTTGTGTGAGTTTAATATCTGTTTATTCCAGAGATTATTTAATAGTTGATCAGTCATGATTGTATATAGCGCGTTCTGACCGCGGCGTCCAAATCGGCGGGGCCGCCTAAACTGAACGTCTGTACATTTGACGTCCTGGAACGCGCCGTCTCGAATGTGCGGCCCAAAAATAAACTCTCCGCAGCCAGACGAGCCGAGGTCGGCGAACGCACATGCGCAGCTTGAAGTTCTTCCTACGGCAGTTCAGGTTAAGAGAATGGCTTTGCGTGCATTTACTTCACCAAAGTCCAAAAATGGAGGCGATCGGCCCGGGGGCCGGTCTGGGTCCAGATGCTTCAGAGGTGAGTAGAGTTTAGTGAAGAGCATTATCTGCTCCAAGAGCTGCGTCTGGGCCACCGTCTCGCGGGTCGGCGAGCACGTACGCCCACGTCTTCCGGGGTTCGCGAGGCGCACGTACGTACCACTAGCAGCCCGTAGTCACATAGACTGATGTAAACTAGGACGCTTTGGACGCCGCGGTCTGAACGGCCATTCATCATGTTGCTGCCAGTCTAAGTGCTCCTTTACTGACCCCTGGTGGTTACTATTTTGCCCTCACCTCACAAAGTCTCATCTGTAAGAATGGAGCAGCACGAGACAAAAATAATGGAAGAAGAAAGACGAAAGACAAAAGCCCCTGACGGACGTCCCACTTTCACAAAGACATTTATAAATAACTCGAACTCAATGAGAAGAGTAAAAATAACTGCAGTCAAAAACTCTTCTTTAAGATATTCTGAGGCCTTTCTGTGAAAACACTTTATTTATATCCAAACATGAGACAAACGCCGCTCTGTTTTTTATACCATCGTTTCTTTATATTTCACATCATTATTACTCAGTGTTTTAAGTCAATTCCGAGTTTGTGAATTCTGTGTCAATAAAAACCTTTTCTGAACGTTGAATATGTCTTTAAACTAAATCATTTTTATTTGATTTAGGTCCTTTTTTTATCTGTTTGTCACTTTTTAAGTCCTTTTTCCCATTTTTAAACAAATAAAGCTTGAAATATTGTGACAGAAGGAGAATATTTACGAATGTGGCTGTCTTTGTCATTAAAGCTCGGTTTTAGAGTCTTTTTTAGTCCAGATTACGATGAGGTTTATCAAAAGCTTTGTTTATTCATCGTTTTCAGAGCTCAAAAAGGTGGATCTGGTCTTCATTTCTGGTGATGGTCTGTTGCTTACCTGGAATCGGTCGATGGGGTCCTCCTGCTGCAGCTGGCTCTCCCTCAGACTCTGGTACTCTTTCTCAAACTTCTTCAGCTTCTTCGTGGGAACCTGCAAAAAAAACCACACAATATTCAACACGTTCTAGAGTTTTCAACCGTTTTGACCGGACAAAAGAGCTCCGGTTCAGGACACAAATAGAAGATCTGCAGAACAAAGTGTCTTTACAGCGCCCCCTACAGGTCGGACGACTCGTTGAACTCAAACGCAGTTAACATAAACATATTTCGAAATGTGCTACAAATGATGAAAATGTGATCACAGAATAGCACTGTTTTAGGTGTATAACTTCACTTCCTGTTTGTAATTGATGACATCACAACAGGAAATTACACCGGGCCAAAACCCATCTGATGTCGCCATTTATTTTATTCACCAAATAAAAAATGATGAGTGATTTTATTTAGTTGAAATCATGTTTAGAGCGTCAAAAAAGTTGTTTCTTTTGTGTAAATTATTCATAAACTTTGACTGAACGAGTGTCCCTGGTGTGATGTCACTTCCTGTCATTTTCTACATTTTTCTCATCATCATTCATCATTTATATGTACGACAGGTTCAAACACACCAAATAAAGTCAACATTAGAACGTCAGAGGCACTTTGAGTCTGTTTCGTGCAATAAGAAGACTCACTTTGTGGAATAATAAGACTCGGATAAACCGGTTTATTGTCAGGATCAGGATTATTCAGGTCACAATACAAATACAAGAACTACAAACTGAAGTATTCTTTATTCAGCGTACACAAAACAAATCCCCCCCTGAAGTTAAACGTACTTATCGCGGACGCAAACACGTCGTTCAGCGTGAACAACAATCAAACTCTGACGTTACCACGGCGACCTGCTGCGGCGTGGTCATATGAACCTCCTCCGCGGGATCGGGCCGCCGCGCTCTGGGAAATTCTCTAAGGGAGATTTAACAAGCTGTGGTAATGCTGGTAATACACTGTTATTTCTGGGGTCCCGGACGGCTACAGACGGTTATAGAGCAGTGTGGAACGGGTTAGACCGGGGTTAGAGAGGGGTTTAGAGAGGGGTTAGGGCGGGGTTAGGGCGGGGTTAGGACGGGTTAGGACGGGGTTAGGACGGGGTTAGGATTGGGGATAGGCGGGGTTAGGATGGGGTTAGGGCGGTTAGAGCGGGGTTAGGGCGGGGTTAGGGCGGGGTTAGGACGGGGTTAGACGGGGTTAGGACGGGGTTAGGGCGAAGTTAGGATGGGGTTAGGGCGGGGTTAGGACGGGGTTAGGACGGGGTTAGGGCGGGTTGAGGCGGGGTTTAGGAGGGTTAGGAGGGGGTTAGGACGGGGTTAGGGCCGGGGTTGGGGCGGGGTTAGGGCGGGGTTAGGCGGGGTTTAGGATGGGGTTAGGCTGGGTTAGGGCGGGGTTAGGCCGGGGTTAGGGCGGGGTTAGGGCGGGGTTAGACCGGGTTAGAGTCCAGTTCACCATGAGCGCAGGTGTCTGGAGCGTTGGGACACACACTGTGTTGACGCGTGTGTGCGCGGGTCGGTTAGTCATTGCCAGCAGACGCCCTTCTTAAAACACACAAGCTCGGCGTGAATAAGTCCAGCGACACGAGGGGTTCAGCTGAGAAGAGGAGGAGAAAAGGAGGAAGAGAGGAGGGAGAAAAGTGTGGAAAAGTACAGCTGTACTAAAGTAACAACACTGTTTAAACTGGATATGTCATTATGTGTTGGTTTTGGGTCAGAAATATGAACGACATGTCGACAAGTCCTTTCAACTGACAACTATCACGACTTCTTCAAATGAACAAATATACAATTCTAAATATTCCTGAACACGACCCGACAAATGTGAGACGCAAGCAGAGACAGAGAGAGAGAGAGAAGGGAAGAGACGAGGAGAGGGAGAGGGAGGAGAAGAGAGAGAAGAGAGAGGAGAGGGAGAGGGGTGAGAGGGAGAGGAGAGAGTAGAGGGAGAGAGAGAGAGAGAGAGATGAGTGAGGAGAGGGAGGGAGAGAGAGGAGAGAGAGAGGGAAGAGAGAGAGAGAGAGAGAGAGAGGAGAGAGAGAGAGAGGAGAGGAAGAGAGGGAGAGGGAGGAGAGAGAGAGAGAGGGAGAGAGAGGAGAGGGATCGAGAGGGAGAGTGGAGTGAGAGAGAGAGGCAGAGAGAGAGAGGGAGAGGAGAGGAGAGAGAGCGAGAGAGAGAGAGAGAGAGGGGAGAAGAGGAGAGAGAGAGGCGAGCTGAAAGTGCTTTTCAAGGTGACAGGAGACGCCTCATAAACCTCCTCCAGTCAGACAGGACTAAAACAGGTCTAAAGCAGGTCTAAAGCAGGTCTAAAGCAGGGTGGTAAAAGCAGGTGTAAGCAACCTAAAGCAAGGACTAAGCAGGTCTAAAGCAAGACAAAGCAGGACTAAAGCAGGACTAAGCAGGTGTAAAAGCAGGTGTAAAAAGCAGACTAAAGCAGCTAAAGCAGGTGTAAAGCAGGACTAAAGCAAGACTAAAGCAGGACTAAATGCAGGACTAAAGCAGTTAAAGCAGGTGTAAAGCAAGAACTAAAGCAGTGTAAAGCAAGACTAAAAGCAGGTGTAAAGCAAGACTAAAGCAGTGGTAAAGCAGTGTAAAGCAGACTAAAGCAGGTTGTAAAGCAAGACTTAAAGCAGGTGTAAAGCAAGGGGAAAAAAACTAAAAAGCAGGTGTAAAGCAGGTGTAAAGCAGGTCTAAAGGGGAGTCTAAGCAGGATCCTTTCTGCCAGACTAAAACCAACAAGGCCTCGTGGTTTACAGGACTCATAAACATGTTTTGGTCTGAACGTGGAAAAACGTCAGGGTCGTTTTCAAAACCATGCCCTGGATTTGAGTCCACAGTGCGATTCAGCCACGACCAGGACAGAACCAGGGACGCAGGACCAGGGACGAGAACTAGGGACCAGGGATCAGGAAACAGCGAACAGAGCTGATGAGAAGCTCGAGGACTGAATCAGACGGCCCCAAAAGCCAGTTTAAATACCAAAACGACTAGAACAGAAACCAGGTTCACCCCGCCGTTACCCCAGCGCTCTGGTTGGCTGCGTTTTAGCGGTTCTTCTTTTCTCTCTTCTAACCCTGTTCCACCTTCGTCCGCTCGTCAAGTTTCGTTCCGTGAATCCTGTTTACGAGCTCCTCTTCTCTGCTCCTCCCCCGAGCCTCACCAAAACACTCTGTTTCAAATTGACCAGATTTGTGACGTCAAAAGGCAGCGTTGCGGACCCATAAATCATCACGTTCTGAGCGTTACGGACTCAAATCACCTCCATTACAACTGCGTGCTTAGGTTAGCGCGTCGTGGCGAGCTAGCTATGTGGTTAATTTCCCCTTGAGAGGAAGAAGCGTTTGCTTTTCCCTCTCCTCCTCCTCCTGTCCTTCACCACAAAGTGTCTCTGGGGAAAATTCTCGTTATTTTGCCCAGCCACAGTATTTTTTCCAAACTATGAACTTCAAAAAAACCCCAAAAGTTCACGATTCGATGGTTTTCCAGAGTGCGTTTGCATCGTTTCCATCGGTCACGTCCGCGTAAAAGGCCTCGTGTGGTTAGATGAGGTACAACCAGCAGCTCGAGGTATTTTGGATATTTAAATGTGGCTTAAAGATGTCTCGGGGGGGTGAACTAGGTCACTAAATTAAATTACGGACATGAGACAAACTGCAGACAAAGGCTCGATTCAGGTCGGTTAAAACCCTGTAACAGAAACAGACTTTTTATCATTTGTACAGATTATAAACTAAACGGCGGCCGATAAATGGACTCGAGAAAGAAAATTATATTATTAAATAGAAGTACAACAAACAAACTGTGAAACAAAAGCTCAAAATCTCATGTTCAAAGCGCTTCAAGCTTTTGTCCGAAACGACACTTTTTTTTACGTGAGTACGAGATGCTTAAAGCGCCCCCTACAGGTCGGACGACTCACTGGACTAAAGTGCAGTCAAGATAAATATATTTTAAATTTAGCTGAAAAATGATAAAAAATGTCATCACAGAATAGATCTTTTTTTAGGTTTATAATTTCACTTCCTGTTTGTAATTGATGACATCACAGTAGGAAATTACCCAGCAACCACTGGGGCAAAACTCATCTAACGTCACACTTTTGTTTCATTTGACAAAAAAAATACATAAGAGCGACTTTATTTAGTTGAATTCCTGTTTAAAGAGTCAAAAAAGTTGTTTCTTTGTGTAAATTCTGCACAAACTGAATGAGTGTCCCTGCTATGATGTCACTTCCTGTCCCTGCTGTGATGTCACTTCCTGTCCCTGCTGTGATGTCACTTCCTGTCACTTTCTACAAATTTTTAAACGTTTTCTCCACAAATACCTGCTCAATTGGTGTAAAAGTATTATTTATATGTACGACAGGTATAAACACACCAAATAAAGTCAAAATTAGACAATTGTAAAAACCCATCAGGGGCCCTTTAAGATACACTGTACAAAATGGCTTAAATAAGTAAAATAAGTACCAATTGAATTAAAACGTAAATGAGTACTACACACTTCTGCAGCTATTTATTGTTCAAAGTCAAATCATGGGGTTTACGGTTAATGTGGAGAAGACTTCTGGACATTCTGGACTAGACCAGGACTAAACCAGGTCAAAATCTGGACCAAACGGGGCTTAAATCCAGACCAAACCAAGACCAAACGTGCTAAAGCGTGTCTCCTTTTCAAACGTTCAAATATCTATTAAACGGAGGCGGGCGAACATCGATATTTTCAGTGAAATGATTAATAAATCTGTTGGAACACAAAGGTCGAGCTCTCCGACAGAAAAGTACCGTTAAAGTAAAGTACAGTACAACATTACTGCAGAGAGTAAAGTACAACATTACTTGCAGAGTAGTAAAGTACATACAGTACTGCAGAGAGTACAGTACAGTACAACTTACTGCAGAGAGCAATTTACAGTAATAACATTACATGCAGAGAGTAAGTACAACATTACTGCACATTACTGCAGAGAGTAAAAGTACAGTACAAACATTACTGCAGAGAGTAAAGTACATTACTGCAGAGAGTAAAGTACATTACTGTACAACATTACTGCAGAGAGTAAAGTACAGTACAACATTACTGCAGCAGAGAGTACAGTACAACATTACTGCAGAGAGTAAAGTACAGTACAACATTACTGCAGAGAGTAAAGTACAACATTACTGCAGAGAGTAAAGTACAGTACAACATTACTGCAGAGACTTACAGACAACATTACTGCAGAAAGTACAGTAAACATTACTGCAGAGAGTAAAGTACAACAGTACAACAGTACACTGCAGAGAGTACAGTACAGTACATTTACTGCAGAGAAGTAAAGTACAGTACAACATTACTGCAGAGAGTAAAGTACAGTACAACATTACTGCAGAGAGTAAGTAAAGTACAGTACAACATTCTGCAGAGAGTAAAGTACAGTACATTACTGCAGAGAGTAAAGTACACAATTACTGTAAAGTACAGTACAAATTTGCCAGAAGTACAGTAATACAAATTACTGCAGAGATAAAGTACAAGTACACAACATTTACAACATTACATATACTGCAGAGAGTAGACAAGAGTACAGTAAAGAGCAAAAGGTATAGTAGACAAAGCAGGTCTAAAGCAGGTGTAAAGCAGGTCTAAAAAGACCTAAAGCAACTAAAGCAGAAAGCTAAAGCAGGTCTAAAAGCAGGTCTAAAGCAGGACTAAACGACTAAATAATGCAGAGAGGTATAGTACAGGAACAACATTAAAGCAGGTCTAAAGCAGTACTAACAGGACTAAAGCAGGACTAAAACAGACTAACATTAATGGTCTAAAAGGTAAAGCAGGTCTAAAGCATTACTGCGGAAGAGTATAGGACTACAGACTAAAGCAGGACTAAAGCAGAAAGCAGGTGTACAAGCAGGCGAAAGCAGGGTAAAGCAGAGACTATAAAAGCTTAAGAAACAAACTAAAGCAGTAAAGCAGGACTAAAGCAGGTCTAAAGCAGGTCTAAAGCGGTCTAAAGCAGAAAAGGGACTAAGCAGGACTAAAGGCACTAAAGGGTCTAAAGGGACTAAGCAGGTCTAAAGCAGGACTAAAGCAGGACTAAAGCCAGGACTAAGCAGGACTAAAGTCTAAAGCAGGTCTAAAGCAGGAAAGCTGGACTAAACCAGGACTAAAGCAGGACTAAAATTAACTTCCTGATCGCAGTACTTTCCAACATCGCGCAGCCGTAGGTTCAAACTTTTGTGCGCCGTTACTCCCACATCGAGCGAGTGTAAATGAAAAAGAGGACACACCTACCACTGCTGAGCGCGCGCAACGGTCTGGAGCGGGCCACGATGCTCGCAGCGCGTCCTCCTCGCCTCCTCGCCCGGCGCTCCACAACGGTGAGCGTCGTACGCCCACCATGATGGACACTCCTGCATCATATTCACTCGCAACGCCGGACGCGGGAGAGAGAGGGACGAGGAGAGGAGACGAGGAAGGATAGAGGAGAGGAGAGAGAAGGAGAAGAGATGAGGAAGGAGAAGGAGAAGGAGATGAGGGAGGATGGAGATGAGAAGGAGGATGGAGAGAGAAGGAGAGGAAGGAGAAAGGATATGAGGAAGGCAGATGAGGAAGGACAAAGGAGGCAGAGGAGAGAGAAAGAGGAAAGGATAATAGGAAGGAGATAATGAAGGAGAGAAGAAGGAGAAGTGAGGGAAGGAGAAGGAGGAAGGAGACGAGAACAAGATGTGAAGGAGAAGAGGAAGGGAAGAGAAAGGAGATGAGGAAGGAGGACAAGGAAGAGAAGCGAGACGAGGAAAGGAAGAGAGTGCTGCTGCTGTTGACAGTACCTCTCTCTCTCCTCTCGAACGGTAAGTGAAGGAGGGATTTTAGAGTGTTTCATACAACACGCCTCCATTTACCTCTCTCAAAAAAACCAGAGAGAGATAGAAGATGACAGCGAGAGAGAGAAGAGAAGCAGAGAGAGGAAGAAGGTGAGGAGAGAGAGAGAAGAGCGAGAGACGAGAGAGAGAGAAGCGAAGATGAGAGAGAGCTGAGAAGAGAGAAGGAGGAGGAGAGAGAGGAGAGAGATGATGAAGAACGAGAAGAGAGGAGAGAGGGAAGAAGGAGGGAGGAGAGAGAGAAGGAGCGAGAGAGGAGAGCGAGAGAGAGAGGAAGGAGGGAGGATGGGAGAGGAGAGGTTAAACAAAAACACACCCACCTCTCCTAAAACCAAAAACCGCCTCCCACGACCTTTTAAAATTTCACAAAAAAGTAGAGGAGAGAGAGAGGAGCAAAGCAGGTGGAGAGAGAGAGGGACCCAAAGGGCGAGGGGGAAAGAAGCAAAAGAAAGAGGGAATGCAAGGAGAGGAAAGAGAGAAAGACAGGAAAGAGAGAGAAGGAAAGAAAAAAGGTGATTGAGGATGCAGTAGAAAGAGGGAGTAAAAGGGAGGAAAGACAAAGGAAGAAGAGAAAATATTCTGAATATAGAGAGGGAAGGAAAGATATGAAGAGAGAAGTAACGCAGTGCGGAAAAGGGAGAGAGAATTGTTGTATTTGTAGAGAGGAAAGAAGAGAGAAAAGTTACGATACTGAGGGTGAGGGAAAGAGAGAGGAGAGAAGAAGTGAGACAGTGAGAAGAGGAGAGCACGACGAGAGTGAGAAAGGAAAGAGCGAGAGAGAGAAGAGGAGAGAGGAAAGGAGAAAGGGGAAAAGGAGAGAGGAAAGAGAAGGAGAGGAAAAGAACAGGAAGTGGAAAAAAGAGAGAGAAGAAGTAGAAACAAGAGAACGAGAAAGGAAAAGGGTAGAGACAAAGGGAAAAGGGGGAGGGATGGGAACGAGAGAGAGAGCGAGGGGAAAATGAGAGCGAGGGAGGAAAGGAGAGAGGGGAGAGAGAGGAGGAGAAGGCGAAGACGAGGAGGAGGGGAGAGAGGAGAGAGAGAAGAGAGGGGAGGATAGAGATGAGAGATGAGAGGGGAGAGAGAAGAGAGAGAAGAGAGAGAGGAGAGGTGAGAGAGGGTAGAGAGAGGAGAGACGAGAGAAAGAGGAGAGATAGAGAGAGAGAGAGAGGGGCGGCGCGGGATGATAACTGAGGAGTGCGGGAGAGAGGAGAGAGAGGAGAGAGGGAGAGAGAGGAAGAGAGGAGAGAGAGGAGAGGGAGGGAAGAGGAGGGAGAGAGAGGAGATAGAAGAGAAAGACTGGAGAGAGAGAAGAGGAGGGAGGGAGAGAGAGAGAGAGGAGAGAGGGAGAGAGAGGAGAGGGAGAGAGGAAGAGAAAGAGAGAGAGAGGAGAGAGAGAGAGAGAGGGAGGTTGAGAGAGGAGGGACGAGGAGAGGAAGGGAGCACAAGGCATCCTGTTTGTCCCTGTGTAAGTCCTTAAACCTGGATGACGAGCCAGAACGGACTCGCGCATTTACGTATTGTCGACACCTACGGAAACTTCCCCACTTTCAAACACATCTCACGGCACCAAAGCCAACGCAGAAAAAAACACTTAAAAAAAAGAAAATAAAAAAGTGTGACGAACAGAAACAGTTGCGACAATGTTCTCGAAAAGAGTTTAAAATTAACTTCAACGTAGTATTACTGAAGTAAAGTGCAGGAAATACTCAAGTAAGAGTAAAAAAGTATTTGAGAAAGTATATACCAAGTCAGGAGAAGAACATGGATAGAAACAAAAATGAGACAAAGCTATTCATTTTGTTTCATTACTCAAGTCGAAGTAAAGAAGTTTATAGTGTCAAAAGTTACTCAAGAAGTACAATTCTTAAAAATTACTCAAGTAAAACTCTTTGTTCACGGAGTGGTGGAGTTGTGAAACGCTTGGACGTTTTCACACCTTTAAAGAGAACGTTAAAACGACCTCCTTTGGACTCCGACTCCCACCGTTTCTCACAAACAAACTGTTGTTTTTACATCTCACTCGTTTTCCATCTCTCTGTGTTTTTACCACTCCGTCGTTATCTCTCTCTGTGGTTTTTACACTCTCCTTGTTTACACTGTCTCTGTCACTCTCTGTGTTTTTACACTCTCGTCTCGTTTGACATCCTCTGTGTTTTACACTCTCGTCTCTGTGTTTTACACTCGTCGTGTTTTTACCATCTCGTCTCTGTGTTTTACACTCGTCTGTGTTTTTGCACTCTCTCTCTGTGTTTTTACACTCTCGTCTCGTGTTGTTTTATACACTCGTCTGTGTTTTTCACTCTCGGTCTCTGTGTTTGCACTCTCGACTCTGTGTTTTGCACTCTCGACTCTGTTTTACACCTCGTCTCTCTGTGTTTTGCCACTCTCGTCTCTGTGTTTTTGCACTCTCGACTCTGTGTTTATGCACCATCGACTCTGTGTTTTTGCACTCTCGACTCTGTTTTTTTGCACTCTCGACTCTGTGTTTTTGCACTCTCGATCTGGTTTTGCCACTCTCGACTCTGTGTTTTTGCACTCTCGACTCTGTGTTTTTGCACTCTCGTCTCTGTGTTTTGCACTCTCGGACTCGTGGTTTTCACTCTCGATCTCTGTGTTTTTGACTCTCGGACTCCGTTTTTTGCACTCCGACTCTGTGTGTTTTTGCACTCTCGGACTCTTGGTTTTTGCAATCTCATCTGGTTTTGCCACTCTCGACGTCTGGTTTTAGCACTCTCGACTCTGGTTATTTGCACTCTCGACTCTGTGTTTTTTGCACTCTCGACTCTGTGTTTTTGCACTCTCGACTCTGTGTTTGCACTCTCGCTCTGTGTTTTTGCACTCCGACTCTGTGTTTTTGCACTCTTCGTCTCTGGTTTTTACACTCTCTTCTCTGTTTTTAAAACACTCTCTTCTCTGTGTTTTACACTCGTCTTGTTTTACACTTCTCTCTGTGTTTTTACACTCTCGTCTCTGTGTTTTTACACTCTCGTCTCTGTGTTTTTACACTCTCGTTCTGTGTTTTACACTCTCGTCTCTGGTTTTAACTCTCGTCTCTGTGTTTTAAACACTCTCGTCTCTGTGTTTTAACACTCGTCTGTGTTTTTACACTCTCGACTCTGTGTTTTACACCCTTGACTCTGTGTTTTTACACTCTCGTCTCTGTGTTTTACACTCTCGTCTCTGTGTTTTTAACACTCTCGACTCTGTGTTTTACACTCTCGACTCTGTGTTTTTACACTCTCGACTCTGTGGTTTTTACACTCTCGGACTCTTGTTTCACACTCTCGTCTCTGTTTTTTACACTCTCGTCTCTGTGTTTTTTACACTCTCGTCTCTTGTTTTTTCGCTCTGTTTACACCCTTGTGTTTTTACTCGACTCTGTGTTTTACACCCTTGACTCTTGTTTTACCCCTTGAACTCTGTGTTTTTACACCCTTGAACTCTGTGTTTTTACACCCTCGTCTCTGTGTTTTTACACTCTCGTCTCTGTGTTTTTACACCCTTGACTCTGTTTTTACACCCTTGACTCTGTTTTTTGCACTCTCGACTCTGTGTTTTTGCACTCTCGACTCTGTGCTTTTGCACTCTCGACTTCTGTGTTTTTACACTCTCGTCTCTGTGTTTTTACACCCTTGACTCTGTGTTTTTCACCACTCTGACTCGTGTTTTACACTCTCGTCTCTGTGTTTTTACACCCGTTGACTCTGTGTTTTTACACTCTCTTGTTTTTACTCTGTGTTTTTTTACACCCTTGACTCTGTGTTTTTACACCTTGACTCTGTGTTTTTACACCCTTGACTCTGTGTTTTTGACGGACACTCTCTGTGGGCTTGTATCATCTGGGACGTGCAGAACTCTCGTTAGCGCCCCCTCTCTCCGGCTGCTTCCTGCTCGTCGTGCGCAGATAAAAGTGCACGTTTGGGGGGTTTGGAGCGTCGCTAGGGGAGGAAGTCGTCGGCGACCGCAGAGACGCGATGGTATCTCGCAGTCGCCGTTGCAAAGGGGGAGGGGCCAGGGGTGTTTTTGTGTTTGGAAAGAATGAACAAAGAAACGACAGATAATGTGAGGCAGAATGAAGGATCAATGACACTAGTTTTCCATTTTCACTCTAAATTTGCCTCGATTTAGTCGTGTTTTGTCTCTAACACGTGAATATATTTCATCGTATCTGTATCTTATTATTGACTAATGTAATAATTAATATAAAGTAATTATACTGCAAAAACATCGAAGTCCTCCATCTGTCAAAAACATGTTTGGTTATTCAAATTAAAATGTTGAAAAAGGCATATTTTATTTATAGTTTTCTAAATTAGCCTTGATTTTGTCTCGGTTTTGTCCCTGCTACGTTTTTATTTTGACGCAGCTCGACTAATACATTAAGACATGAACATATGTGTTTTAATATATCTGAAATTATGATTATTATTTTTTATTATTATTATTTCTCTTCCTCTCTTCTGTTTTGTTGTTTTATGTTAGAATAAATAAGTAAGTAAATAAGTAAATAGGTAAGTCAGTCAGTAATGAATCATTTCCGATATTGCGCAGCCCTGAGTGTGACGTCATTTATCTTGCAAAACCTCCCCTCTGCACAGACCCGGCGCGGAGAGACTCGAGAGACACACTGTAACGTTTTAACCACCTGACAAACAGCGCGGTCGCCATGACAACCAGCCCCTCCCGCCTCTCAACAACAACGACGACGACGACAGCGAGCAGGATGCGAAACAGCGACTGGCACAAGGTCTCTTCCGTCAAAACCAGTGAAAGTGAAATTAGGTCATGTGGTTTACGTCGATACAAAAAGTGCAGGAATTATTCAGTCACAAAAAAGAACTTCAAGCCACAAGATTTTAAAAGATGAGCATTTGCGTATTTTTATTTGTATTATTTATTTGTTTTGGATAGTCCGAAATAAACATAAGTATTTGAATGTTAATATATCATCCAAGCCCAAATAAAGTGTTTAGCTTCATTCAACTTGCAAACACACAAAAAGGACTTTATATATTGTTTTTTGTCATACGTGTCTAATTCACGGCCAAATCAACCCTTGAGAACGTGCAGAAATATCAACTGGCACCTGAACACTGCAAGGTTCTCTTTTAACAGAGCGTTTTGATCGTTTTGTAACGTACGCTCGATATTCAACTCGAAATATCACCATTTTCTTGGAGTCAGAGCACCATTTTATGTGTATCACGACTGAGTATCTTTATATTAGCTCTAATTAGCTCTAGCGGTAAATAAAATCACCAGCTTCTTCACTGTGCGTCTGCGTTTGATCATCGAGTGGCATTAAACCTGTCGCACTGAATCACAATATGACGAGCTCTAAACTGGCAAAACGTCACATCGAACTCTATCAGATCTCACTGTGACTCACCAGCCTTTGTTTTTGAAGAACTTTCTCATTTTAATAAGAATCATTCCAACCGTAAAACTATTAAATGTGGGGATTCCACAGGGCTCAATACTGGGCCCGCTTCTTTTTATCATCTTTGCTGATGATACAGAGTTACTTCTATCCCATAAAAATCCACAATATCTTCCAAATCCAGTGACCAGGAAATGTGAAAAATGAATTTGACGGTTTGGTAGGAAGCAGTGACAGTTTGTGTAAGTTCAGGTCAGTTTGTATGTTGGAGGATTAATGCTTTTACTGTAGATTTTGTAATAAAATGAAACAAAGTCTAAATTTGCATCTTAAATAGCATTTCGCTGCCAGTTCATTTCTCTCCATTTGCACAGTCACTGAAGTCAAGGCGGATTAATCAGTTCATGTAATAACCTCGCCGCTATTTTCATAAAGTCCAGAGAAGTCATCAGCGCAGCGCTTCGGTCCGGTGCACGTTCAAGGGGCCTGGGAAATTCCAATTCTTCTAGTAATCCTGAGTGGAATAAGCCACACTCCGCCCGGTGTGTTAGAACTCAGGTGCCGTGGATTCTTTCAGGTTTAAGCTGCTTATGAAGTTGGCCTGATCCGCTTTGAGTTTGTCTGAAGAATGTGAAGGCGGGGCTTCGGACAATGAACTCCAAAGGGGGGGAGGAGCCGTTTCTACTGAACGTGGGTTTGACATCTGAGTTCATCAACACAGCTAAAGCAGGGCCGTTTAAAGGACACGTATTATCAACTTTTAACCACGTTACAGCTTTGGTCCCTCGTCAACAACATTCCTGAAAATGCGTTTAGCTTCATTCCCACTCATTTCAGTAATCCCGTTTACGAGCTCCATTGGCACGGAGCCTCAGAAAGAAGCTCCGATTCAAATTTCTCCTGTGCCGTTGAAAAGTCCAGAAATCATCACGGACTCGTTCTGAGCATCACCATCATTACACGTGTGTGCGCCCGTTAGCATGCCGGGGCAACCTAGCTTTTGTTTACTCCCCCATGGCAATTCCCTCTGCCGCCAGTAGATGGCGCGCTAACACGAATCCTGACGTGTGAACGCCTTACTGAGAGAAAGTCATGTGTGGTTTTCTAAAACATCAGAAGCCAACGCAAAAGAGCGAGTTCAAAGCACTAGAAATATAACAAAAAAAGGCTAAATGTGTGTCCTTTAAGTGAATGTCAGTAATAATAAGGTCTGTAATTGAATGCCAAATGTGATCCGGGGTGCCCCTCTGTTTCAGGAGGATTACCCTGTTTATCCGCTCCATCGTCGTCCAACTACTCCTGCTTCCTGCACCACACCTCAGAGCCAGCGCTGGAGGTTTGGGTTTGGGTGTCCCGGGCGCATTCTCCGGATGCCGGCCGCGCTTTGAGGTCGACGCGGCGCTGATAAGACGCGGGTTTGTCTCCGAAACGGCTTCACAAGCAGCCGACGGCCTTCAGAGTCCAAGGCTCCCGTCTGCGAGCTGCTCTCACAGGCTGTATTTATATTTAGCATATTTAGTACGGGCAGATATTTAGGGGCAATATTTAGTATGGGGCAGATATTTAGGATTATGGGGCAGATATTTAGGAGATATTTAGGATTATATTTAGGGCAGATATTTAGGATTATGGGGCAGATATTTAGGCAGATATTTTAGGCAGATATTTAGGATTATGGGCAGATATTTAGGAGTATGGGGGGGCAGATATTTAGGAGTATGGGCAGATATTTAGGAGTATGGGCAGATATTTAGGAGTATGGGGCAGATATTTAGGAGGGCAGCAGATATATGGGCAGATATCAGATATTTAGGATTTAGGGGAGATATTTAGATATTAGGAGTATTTAGGGGCAGATATTTAGGAGTATTAGGAGTATGGGGCAGATATTTAGAGTATGGGCAATATTTAGATATTAGGATTATGGGCAGATATTTAGGATTTAGGGGAGCAGAATATTTAGGATTAGGGGCAGATATTTAGGAGTATAGGATATGGGCAGATATTAGGATTATGGCAGATATTTAGGAATTAGGGGGGGCAGATATTCACGATCACATTTGTCTTCTATGCACAGGGAGTGTCGATGGAAGGTCTCGACAGATGAATCAGTCAAAACTAAACAGCTTCTGGCTCATCAGATCATCTTATAAATCACATAAATGACTTAAATATGAAGAGTTTGTCCCCATAAACTCTTGTTCTTCTGATATGTT
The DNA here is from genome assembly GCA_015082035.1 of Chaenogobius annularis. Lineage (NCBI taxonomy): Eukaryota > Metazoa > Chordata > Actinopteri > Gobiiformes > Gobiidae > Chaenogobius > Chaenogobius annularis. Next base: position 47,832 of record BJKM01000847.1, read on the forward strand.
TTTTAACGTTCTCAGGATTTCTGAAGCAAAAATAAAAAGTTGCGATAAATTTATTTGATTCAGGGAATAAAGGCTCCCAAACTGGGGGTCCGGAGCCTTATGTAAATATTGAGAAGTTGTAGTTTTGTTACTTACGACTCATTCAACTAAAAAGCCAGAAAAGTTCTTCTTCTTCTTCTTCTTCTTTAGAGAGTAAAAAAAGTGGTTTCTTTTGTGTAAATTCTGCATAAACTCAGGACGGAATGAGTGTCGCCGGTGTGATGTCACTTCCTGTCATTTTCGACACATTTTTCTCTGATATGAAATGTAGATATCACAGACTTGTTGCTGCACAAACTCAATATGAGCTCAGTATTTTGATAGTTTAAGATTATTCCAGTGACAAGCTCTTCCTGTAGTGACTGAAATGAGGTCATTGTGTTTTTGTTCACGGTCACATTCATGTGTTCACAGTCAGAGCAGCTTCACTCTGTCATGTTCACACTTTATTACACTCTGACCTGTGTTTTTACCTGTGGCTCCTGATCTGTCCAGGTTTGAACTGGTTTGGATGTTCTCCTCACAGAGCATGATTACAGATGTTTGTTTTCTTATTGTTAGCTCGCATTAGCTCCGCATTAGCCTAGCCCAATTGTCCCCATTAGCCCCACATTAGCCCCACATTAGCTCCACATTAGCCCCACATTAGCCCCACATTAGCCCACATTAGCCCCACATAGCCCACTAGCCCACATCAGCCCACATAGCCCCACATAGCCCACTAGCCCACATTAGCCCCACAATAGCCCACATAAGCCCACAATAGCCCCACATTAGCCCCACATTAGCCCCACATTAGCTCCACATTAGCCCACATAGCCCACATTAGCCCACATACCCCACATTACCCACATTAGCTCCCACATTAGCTCCACATTAAGCCCCACCATTTAGCCCCACTTTAGCTCCACATTAGCTCCACTTAGCTCCACATTAGCTCCACATTAGCTCCACATTAGCTTCCACATTAGCTCCACTTTAGCTCCACGTTAGCTCCGCCATTAGCTCCACATTAGCTCCCATTAGCCCCACAGCTCCACTTTTAGCGCAGCTCTAACGTCCACAGTCTCATTTCTTCTTCCATGTGTTTCCCAAAAACACAGGTCTCTTTCCCCGCTCAGAACTCTGCTCAGAAAGTGCATTACGGCACTTCTCAGCCCTCAGCACTTGCTCCAGCAGCACACACAGCAGCGCTGAGCAGCGTGGGGGAGGGCAACTGCTGCAAAGGATTGTGGGACTTGGAGTTCTAGTGGTAAAACACTATATAGCTATTGGAAATTAAGAAATATAAATTAGAACGTTCGGCGGCCGGATTAAAACGTCTGGGAGCCAATGCGGGCCGCGGGCCGCATGTTGACACCCCTGTTGTAGAGTATCACGTGTAAGATACTGATGTTGGTCTTGTGTGTAAGGCGTGTTTGGTGAATGCCTCCACGCTCCCCCTTGTGCCGTACCTTGATGTTGCAGGCCTGCTCCATCAGCCGGCGCGCGTTCTCGGCCGCTCTGTAGCGCTTGGGCAGCTGCACTCTGAAGAACTTGAGCGCTCCCTCGAAGTCGGCCTGCAGCAGATCCTCTTTGGACGTCTGCGAACACAACACAGGGTTCAGACCGGGCGCAGGTCCACGGCACGACCACGGCACAGGGTTCAGACCGGGCGCAGGACCACGGCACGACCACGGCACAGGGTCAGACCGGGCGCACGACCACGGCACACCACGGCACAGGTTCAGACCGGGCGCAGGACCACGGCACGACCACGGCACAGACCACGGCACGACCCACGACACAGGGTTCAGACCCGCGCAGGACCACGACACGGGTTCAGACCGGCGCAGGACCAGACACGGGGTTCACCGGGCGCAGGACCACGACACGGGGTTCAGACCGGCGCAGACCAGACACGGTTCAACCGGCGCAACACGACACGGGTTCAGACGGGCAGACACGACACGGTAGACCGGTATCGAAAACAACCACTTTTAAATATTATACAAAACTAGACTCGGAGTCAAACTGAGTCTTTAAAACTGGACCAAAACCAGACTAAATATTGGAGGACGACTTGAATTGTCACATTTTTGTGTCGTCTTTTACAGATACTTTACGAAAGACCACAAACAGGTTCAACATTTCAATGTTTAGCAAGGCTCTTTCTTTGCAAACGCTTTAACTTTATTCAGCGTTGAACTTTTAAAATCAGGTCCGTTTGTGAAGGAAATAAAAAAAAACATGAAAACCAAAGCCACTTTAAATATCATTGGTGGAAATTCTGTATTGTTTGATCAACTCTGAGCTGTGAAGTCGAGATTCAAACACAGCAGGGAAAACACAGCCCTCTTCTGGCCGAACAGTGCAACTGCAGAAAAGTAGAGCTCACATTTCAGCGCTGAAATGTCTGTAAACGCCTTGGTTGAGGTCCAAGTATTAAAACGTGAACGGACCAAAACAATAACAGAAATATCACTTCATATTCTTGTCTTGGAAGACCACACTTGATGTTTCTGCTTCTTTTTTTTTAACGTAAATTGTAATAGTTTCATCAACAACTCGACAACTAAACACTCTGCACATCTCGAGAGCAGAACTCAAAAGTCCGGGTCCAAACCCGTGTCTCTCAGTGGACATGATGATGAACTCGCTCCTGAGCTACACAACCCCCCCGCCTCGTCTCACCGCCAGCAGTTTGGGCACGAAGAGCCGGTGTCCCATCCCGAGGAGGCCCATGACGCGGCAGACGGAGTCGGCCGAGGCCTGGCTGCCCTGCGACGCCTCCCGCTCCTCCGGCGCCGCCTCGCCATCCTCCACGGCCCTGAGCGCGGACGGGAGCGGCAGGTGCGCGTGCGGGGCCGGGTGCGGGGCCAGGGCGGGGGGCGGCGAGGGCGGGGTGCGGGGGGGAGAGGAGGAAGGGCCCAGGGCGGCGGTGGGCTCGTCCAGCGTGCCCGCGTGCAAAGTCCCGTCGGCGAGAGTGCGCGTTCGGCCGTTTCTCGCTCGTTTCTCCAAAAGCATCGAGGAAGAGCGCGATTCTCCGCACGTTTTTGGGTGTTTTTTCCAATCAAGTCAAGTCGATGTCGCTATTTTGTCGGTGACATCGCGTTTTCCGTGTGAGGGCCAAATCAACGACTTCGACGGCTGAAAAAGGTTCTCGTTGGCCACGTTCCACTTCGCGAAAACAAAAAAAAACAAAAAAGATGTCGTTTTTGTTATTATTCGTCTATTTCTTCATGTAAAACTGGAAGCTTCAGGTAAATCCAAGTGTCTGATTGAAAGCTCGAACTGGATCACGAAGGAAAAACTAGTTTGAATTTCCTGCTCAATATCACAAGTCTCAGGCGCAGAAATGGACTTAAAACTATAACGATATCGTACGCTTTTCCGCTTTCACGATCGCTGAACCGCGACGTTAGGCACCGGTTTGCTCAAGGACCCGACCAAAGCAACGGAACGCTGCTTCCGCGGCGCCGACGTCAGAGGGCGGGAAAAGCCCAGACGTTCTCCACGACGGGAGGAGGCGCGGCGGAGTGGCTCTGTGACATCACGCCGTCCGCCACCGATCCAACGACGCCGATGGAACTGACGTCAGAAATGAATCTACTCATCCAACGATTCCACGTGTTTCGGAACGAGAACCATCTGAGAACGAGACGTGGCCTTCTGAGGACCACCGGAGTCTAAAGCAGGTCTAAAAACGGACTGTTCCAGGACTAAAACTAGGGCTAAATCACGTCTACAACCGGACTAAAGCAGGATCTGAGTAGTTCTGTCCAAGGACCAGCCCAAAGTCGGACAGAAATGTGGATAAAACTGACTCAAAATTGCGTGTCGTACTTTGAGAAACACGACATTCGGCGTCAGAACTGAAATGTGGCGACGGCGAGACTTTCAGGAGCCAAAGTGTTTCAACTGTTTACGTCACATTAACTTCATCCCTCAGAAACGTGCTGGAGAAACGGCCGACGGCGACGCTGCATTTGTGGCGTTTCCTTTCTCACAAACGATCGGAGCGTTGAGCAGATAAACGATTAAACGTCGTCAGCCGTCTTGTCCTCCATCTTTTTTTTCTTTTTTTCGGGGGGACAAAGAGTGGCTTCAGTTCTTCCTTTCACGTGAATCCGCTGCTGCCGCTTCGAAACGCCCGTAAATCCTCCTTCTATTTGGCTCTGGACGCGACGAGCATCTCCGCGGCGACGCAGACAAACAGACTTGAGGAGATCATCGAACAAAACCGCGTGGACAGGTCGCGCTCGGAGCCCACCACACGCGCGCTCGGAGCCCACCACACCGCGCTCGGGACGGCCTCGTGAGCTCTTCTCTTGCCCCGGTTTGTGATGCTAACGGCTAACGGCGGCGAGCAGGGGTTGTGGCTCCCGACGCAGGGGTCTTCTCTGGTGGGAACAGCTGATGGGAGGAAGGAAGAGGGGGAAAAGGGGTGGGTGGGGGTGGGCAGAGTCCAACGCGAGACGGAAAAGAAGAGGATTGGAGAGAGAAGAAAGAAAAGGTCTGAGGACGTTAAAAATGACAGCGCAGAACGGCGGAGGTCCGGGATGCTAACGCTACGGCTAAGGCTCGTGTTTTGAAGAGCGATGTGGAGAAGAGGAGGAAGAGGAGGAGGAGGAGGAGGGGGGGAGCGATGGAGCAGGCCGACTCCGGGGGAACATGTCGTCATAACCAGCCAATAGAAAAACCCAAGCGGCCGGCCAATCGGAACGCAGCAGCCGAGGCAAAGGGGATTTCTTCTTCTGATGTGACAAATATCGAGCTTTGTCGCATGCTAACGTTCCTCTGGACCAAACGGACCCTCTTCGTCGCAAATACAGAGGCATTCGTCAATCAAAATGACAGCGAAAGAATAAACGAGCCGCGATTTCTGCCAATAAAGCCCTTCAGTGGAACATGTTCTGCGTCTGGAACCTGTTTCGACTCTTATCTGGCTGATAACGTGTGTGAAAAGTCTCATTGTGCGACAGAAATAATCGTTTCACTGTTTGACTATAAAAATGATCGTTTCTAAACCCCTAAAACATGAGCTCTAATTCCTTAAGAGTCAAAAGAACCCGTGTTATTTGTAATGTTGTGGACGTCATCTTAAACAGCTCAAATGTTCAATTAAAGAGTGACGTCTGAATATTGACCCCACAATGATTTCCTCTGTCCATTTAGTGACGATCAGAACAAGATTGGGGTGTTTTCTGGTGTTTTGTTTGGTTTTGCCGATAAAGCAATTTCATCTAATCATATTAAATTGCAATAACGATGTGTGATGAGGTTTGTTGGTCACAAATGCAACATACAACTGTTTTTGTGTTTGCATTTTCTTGTTTTTTTTTCGGAATAAAAAACGAAATAAACAATAAACGGAACAAGACCAGAGAGAACGGAAGAGATGCAAATAAATGAAAGAAAGTCCAAAATGAAAGTCAAATTTGTCTCTTTCTGCAGCGATGAGGAGCATCTATATTCCACTACATAATGTATTATAAATGCTTTATTTTCAAGTTTAAATAAATACATTTAAATCTGCAATAACGACGCGCATATTTTCATTCACATATGTAAATAATAAACGAAAGTAAAAGAGAATATACTTTATTCTGATGTTCGGCTCTGGGTGCAGTGCTCGACGCGGCCACTAGAGGGCGCTAAATGCCAATCAAAGGCTGAAAAGTTCAACTGAAGGATTCCAAATGATTCATTCTCTTGAACATTGAGACCTTTAAATAAAACATGAATAAAGGTTAAAGCGCGTCAAACTGCCGTTCTGAAAGGTTCTAAGGTGCGACATGAGGCCGTTTATCTACAACCGCCTCCGCCGTTTATCTACAACCGCCTCCGCCGTTTATCTACAACCACCGCCGCCGTTTATCTACAACCACCGCCGCCGTTTATCTACAACCACCGCCGTTTATCTACAACCGCCTCCGCCGTTTATCTACAAACAACGCCTCCGCCGTTTAATCTACAATCGCCGCCGCCGTTTATCTACAACCGCCTCCGCCGTTTATCTACAACCACCGCCGCCGTCACTTCTTTCTGCGCCACCAGCGCAGAAAGAAGGGTTTCAGCCCAACGTTTTGAGGAACACTGTGCCGCGTTTCTATGAGAACGCTCACGGAAACGTAAATGAAAAGTACATGGAAATACCTGAAGTACATGGAAACACTGAAGTACATGGAAACACCTGAAGTACATGGAAACACCTGAAGTACATGGAAACACCTAAAGTACATGGAAACACCTGAAGTACATGGAAACACCTAAAGTACATGGAAACACCTAAAGTACATGGAAACACTTAAAGTACATGGAAACACCTGAAGTACATGGAAACACCTAAAGTACATGGAAACACCTGAAGTACATGGAAACACCTAAAGTACATGGAAACACCTAAAGTACATGGAAACACCTAAAGTACATGGAAACACCTAAAGTACATGGAAACACCTGAAGTACATGGAAACACCTGAAGTATATAGAAACACCTGAAGTACTTGGAAACACCTGAAGTACATGGAAACACCTGAAGTACATGGAAACACCTGAAGTACATGGAAACACCTGAAGTACATGGATAATAATAACTAATAATACTAACCTTGAGCAAAGCCAGCGCTACGTTGAAGATGATGTTCAGTCCCTGGAGGAGAAAGGAACATTTGTGACGTTACCATTCGATCTGAGTGCAGTTATTTCACAACCCGACAACACGGACACGCCCTTTAAACGTTTGAGTGAAGTTTCAGCACGATGCGATTTCACTGGACAAACCGGGGATTTACCTGTAAAATGTCAGAAAAGATGAGAAAAAAAATGTGAGAAATCCAGACGTTTTCAGACAAATGTGAGTGTTTTACGGCGTTTGTTTATTCATTACGAGCTTATGATTGAAACCAAATCCAAATCTGAGGTTTTACTGGACAAAGACTGAGAAATGTTGAACCCAGAGCAGCTTTTCATCTCATCCACTGAAATATTTACCACCGATGATGTTTTTGTGAAGCTCAAACGCGATTTCAAGGCCAGAAAACTGTCTTTTGTCACTTCTGTGCTGGAAACTGAAACATGTGACTTAAAATCATTAGAATTTGAGATCTGATATTTAAAAAATACATATATATACTGTCATAAACTGTAGTATTTCAGTACACATCTCGTGTAATACTCAGACATTCAGTCGCGTTGTGTTCATATTTAGTATTTCCTTTTGTGTTTCTAAATATACAAATCAACAAAAGATTCCAACCAAAAGTCTGGGAACACCCATCTCCCAGGTTTCCGTGACAACCAACGCACATGGCAACACCAGCTAAAAATATCTGGCAGCGCTAAAAATAACCCGGGCCGGGGGAGACAGGGGGCGCTGTTTGTGTGTGCGACACTAGAGGGAGCTACAGCGCTGAGGCGGAGGACGACGAGACAGAAACGCAAAACCTGATCCTCTGAAGTAAAAGTACAGATACACAGGGTAAACTGAGGTAAAAGTACAGTTACACAGGGTAAACTGAGGTAAAAGTACAGTTACACAGGGTAAACTGAGGTAAAAGTACAGTTACACAGGGTAAACTGAAGTAAAAGTACAGTTACACAGGGTAAACTGAGGTAAAAGTACAGTTACACAGGGTAAACTGAGGTAAAAGTACAGTTACACAGGGTAAACTGAAGTAAAAGTACAGTTACACAGAAACTGAGTAAAAGTACAGTTACACAGAGTGAACTGAAGTAAAGTACAGTTACACAGAGTAAACTGAGGTAAAAGTACAGTTACACAGAGGTAAACTGAGGTAAAAGTACAGTTACACAGGTAAACTGAGGTAAAAGTACAGTTACACAGGGTAAACTGAAGTAAAAGTACAGTTACACAGAGTAAACTGAGGTAGAAGTACAGTTACACAGAGTAAACTGAGTAAAAGTACAGTTACAGTAAACTGAGTAAAAGTACAGTTACAGGGTAAACTGAGGTAAAAGTACAGTTACACAGAGTAAACTGAGGTAAAAGTACAGTTACACAGAGTAAACTGAGGTAAAAGTACAGTTACACAGAGTAAACTGAAGTAAAAGTACAGTTACACAGAGTAGGCTGAAGTAAAAGTACAGTTACACAGAGTAGGCTGAAGTAAAAGTACAGTTACAAGGCATGTACTCAGTATGTATAAGTATGCAGCCAAAATGTACTGAAGTAAAAGTACACATGAGTTCTTTTGAACATGGTTTCGTTTCATTTTAGAGCCGTTTTTTGTACGAACACTCAAACCAGTTTAAACCAGTTTAAACCGGTTTAAACCAGTTTAACCCAGTTTAGAACTACGACAATCCGCTTTCTTTCGCGCTCTTATTTATTCATTTATTTCAGGAAAAGAGGGATCAATAAACATCAATAAACATCAATAAACAACAATAAACAACAATAAACAACAATAAACATTTAAACAAACGTAAATATGCCAGATTAAAGACAGGAAAGTCCCAGAAGCTCTTTTTCAGGGGAGGAGCCTGGCCCCAGACGGGAGGAGCCTATTGTTTTTTAGTGGGCGGGGGAAGCCTACAGACAGGGAGAGAACATGCAAACTCTCCACATATGCATCATTTTTATCTCACTCAAAAGTTTAGTTTCCCTCGACACAAAACGACCCAAAACACCGGAGAAGAAGCTCCGCCCAACGAGGAACCGGAAATGAGCGTTCCGAAATGGCACCGGAAAGAGCCGTAAAGAGCCGTAAAGAGCCGTAAAGAGCCGGAAAGAGCCGGAAAGAGCCCGACAAAGGGAGTAAACAACGAAGTGAAGTCGGAGGCGATGACGGAGGAGCGGAAATGAGCTTAAACGGGCCCAATCTCATCACACGGCTCAGTGACGGGGGAGACGACGGAGTGGTCCGCGGGAGGGAGGGAGACGACGGAGGGGATGAGAAAAGGGGGAGGGAAAGTGGAAAAAGGGGTAGAGCAGTGGAGGTAAACACCAGGTGGAGGAGGCGTTGAGAGGAGCAGGAAACGGGGCCGAAATAGACAAAATCATGGAGAAAACGACAGGAAAAAAAAAAAAAAAAAAAAAACAGAGACTCAGACCCCGCTCATAAAACAGGCTCAGGGTCTGGCTCCGGGGGCCTGGGGGCGGGGCCTGCGACGTCACGCAAATGTAACAAACGTTTAACAAATCCAAATCGTACCTGGATTATACTTTTTTTAATCTTAAACCCGATCGCCGCCGTTCACAAAAACACGTTTAGTAATTCCAAGTTTGTGTTTGTGTGTGACGGGAACAACCTTTGCCTCATTTTTGTCACTTCTCTGCAAAGCCTCTACGCCGCGCTTTGGCTCTGGACACCGTCGGAAGCGTTACGCACCGGAAACATCGCGTTCTCGACACGAGGGCGGTGCCGTTATTCGCACGGAACGGCCGTCTCTCTGTTTTGGTAACGGCCTTTATCGCGGCCCACCGTCGGCGTCCAATTATAAGACGTTTCACTGATCGCAAACTCGGAAGAAAGGATGTTACACGAGAAAGACTGCTATGTTCAGAGCTCTTCATACCGGACGTGACGAGGGCCGTGATGTTCAGGGGCGTCTAGTAATTAAGCATTAGCAATAACACTCATAGATAAGCGACATAAGACGACGCCAAACCCTAAGAGAGCTCTGACCGGAATGTTCTGTGCGTGCAAATGAAGACGCTGACGGTCGAATGTGATGAGGCGCGTGTGTCCGTACCTCGCAGAGCAGCAGGTCGGTGATGTGGAACACCATGCACAGGGGGAACTTGGCCGTGAAGAGCGTGAGGAACCACTGGGAGGCGTACATGTGCGCCTCCAGGCTCAGCTCCTGGAAGTGGCTCCAAAGGTCGGGCAGCTGCTCCTGAGCGCACAAGCACAAACACACCAACGTTTGTGGTGTTAAGGCTAATTCTGGTGTAGTTATTATCTACGGATCATTATTTCATATTTTAGACAGCTTAAATTGAAATACTGAGCTAAAACGACAAAATAAATATAACAAGTCAGCTGAGTTCAGAAGCAATGGCATCTTCATCTATTTACATTTTTTATTAATTGTATTTAATTGTATTTAATTGTATTTAATTGTATTTAATTGTATTTAATTGTATTTAATTGTATTTAATTTTTTTTGTTTCATTTTGTTTCATTTTGTTTCATTTTGTTTTATTTATTTTATTTATTTTATTTATTTTATTTATTTTTTTATTTTTTTTATTTTTATTTTTTATTTATTTTATTTTATTTATTTTATTTATTTTATTTATTTTATTTATTTTATTTATTTTATTTATTTTATTTATTTTATTTATTTTAAGTTATTCATTTTAATTAACATGAATCAATAATAAAGATTAGATTAGAATTACTCGAGGGGAAATAGTTCTAAAATGGTTAAAAGCTCTTAAAAGCTCTTAAAAGCTCTTAAAAGCCTAATATGTCTCCTTTAATAGTCACGTATCAGTAAATCATTGTTTTTGTCTTTGGTTTTTATCTGAAATAAATTCTATTCTCAATCAGTTTAAAATAAAGACTTGTTTGGGACCAAAAGTTGATTCCGCATATTCATCTTTGGAGAAGGTTCAGCTCAGCGTCTCATCAGCGGCCCCTGGAGTCTGTTTACAGTCACAACAACAACAACACGACGCACACATGATGCAAGAGACGGCAACGCAATTTTTACAACTCTCACCAGGATCTACAACTGCGAGGCTTCCGAACATCTGCAGTGCGACGTGCCACAGCCCACAGAAGAGCCATGTCTGAGGTGGAAGAGCGACCGATGCGGGTTCTTCATGGACCATGCCAAACATTTCAGAACCTGCTCGTGCTTTACGCTCGTCAAACCGGTTCAGGCTTTTTCCAGTGGATTTGGATTATTTGTGTTTTGTAATAAGATTGAAGCAGAAATAACAGCTCAGAAGAAAACTGTAGAGATGTTTGTCCATCTGTAACTGAGTGCTCCTCGCTCTGACCTGCATGATCTTCTGAGCTGGTAGAACCTGACTGACCTGCATGATCTTCTCAGCTGGTAGAATTTAACTGACCTCCATGATCTTCTCAGCTGGTAGAACCTGACTGACCTGTATGATCTTCTGAGCTGGTAGAACTTAACTGACCTCCATGATCTTCTCAGCTGGTAGAACCTGACTGACCTGCATGATCTTCTGAGCTGGTAGAACTTAACTGACCTCCATGATCTTCTCAGCTGGTAGAACCCGACTGACCTGCATGATCTTCTCAGCTGGTAGAACTTGACTGACCTGCATGAGCCGCTCCAGCTGGTAGAACCCGACTGACCTGCATGATCTTCTCAGCTGGTATAACCTGACTGACCTCCATGATCTTCTCAGCTGGTAGAACCCGACTGACCTGCATGATCTTCTCAGCTGGTTGAACTTGACTGACCTGCATGAGCCGCTCCAGCTGGTAGAACTTGCAATGCAGATCCTCAAAGTTGTTCTTGTAGAGCGTTCTGAGGCCGTACTCGAACATGATCTTCACCAGGACGCAGAAGGCCTGCTCCTCCGGCATCTGCAAGACAAACACGGATGTGAAGCAAGAAACGTTCTCATGATGGAGCCAGGTTTCAGTCAAATACAGAATTTATAAATGAAAACATGGCCTGAGGACAAACGTGTAATAGACTTTTTCTGGTTCACGAGAAATTGATATCTCTAAAGATGTTTCCCTCTTCAGGTGCAGAGGCTCGCACTAATCGCTCGTCAAAATCCGTCGTCAGAAATGGCCAGAACGAGTTTGGTGATTTATGGAGTTTTTAAAATCTGGGAAACTTGAAACAGAGTGTTTTCTGAGGCTAAGAGGGAGAGGGCCACAGAAACGAGCTTAATGAAACAAGTGCGAATGAAGCGAAATCCAACTCCTGTTTATTTAATTTAATTTAATTTATTTATTGTAATTAATTTAATTTTATTTCTTTGTATTTATTCCATTTATTTTTCATATTTCATTTTCAAAAATAAAAAATAAAATAAAATAAAAAATAAAATAAAAACTATAAAACAAAAAAACAGGAACTATTGCTACTTTTTTACGAGGGAACTATTATATCAAAAATCTATTTAATATTTCTTATGGATTAATGGCGCTAAAATGAATCAAAATATGAACCAAGACGACACTGAACTTTGTGCCAGTTTTTTTCAGTCTGAACAGAGCGATCGAGCATAAACAACACGTGCATTCTGACACCTCCGAGGCCATTATGTGCCGCGCGCCGCTCGCTCGTGTGTCTGCGGGGCCCATAAACCACAGTGCGAGGCCTTTAATGCCTCTGCAGCGTGGATGGATGGAGATAAGAAGATGTTTACGGCGTTGTTCGTCCTCTACGGCTCCGGCGCTGGACACTTGGAACCGTCCGACATCGGCGCTCGCGCAGATGAAACTCAAACCCACATTTATTTTCCGGACACTCTCTTTTCTTCCTCCTTCGCTGTAAATTCGAGGTGTTTTTTTGGTTTTTTTTTACGGCCGCTCGTTTCACTCTCGATGTCTTTGTCCTCTGCGACTTCAGCTCGCTCTAAAACGTGATGTGGTTATAACGTCACATCCTTATCTAAGTTTAGTTCATAATTAACTAATCATGAACAAAAAATGAACTCATCATATCTAAGTTTAGTTCATAATTAACTAATCATGAACAAAAACGAACTCATTATCTAAGTTTAGTTCATTATTTACTAATCATGAACAAAAAATGAACTCATCATATCTAAGTTTAGTTCATAATTAACTAATCATGAACAAAAAATGAACTCATCATTATCTAAGTTCAGTTCATAATTAACTAATCATGAATAAAAAATGAACTCATCACTATCTAAGTTTAGTTCATAATTAACTAATCACGAACAAAAAATGAACTCATCATTATCTAAGTTTAGTTCATTAATTACTAATCATGAACAAAAAAATGAACTCATCACTATCTAAGTTTAGTTCATTATTTACTTATCATGAACAAAAAATGAACTCATCATATCTAAGTTTAGTTCATAATTAACTAATCATGAACAAAAAATGAACTCATCATTATCTAAGTTCAGTTCATAATTAACTAATCATGAACAAAAAATGAACTCATCATATCTAAGTTTAGTTCATAATTAACTAATCATGAATAAAAAATGAACTCATCACTATCTAAAGTTTAGTTCATAATTAACTAATCACGAACAAAAAATGAACTCATCATTATCTAAGTTTAGTTCATTAATTACTAATCATGAACAAAAAATGAAACTCATCACTATCTAAGTTTAGTTCATTATTTACTTATCATGAACAAAAAATGAACTCATCATATCTAAGTTTAAGTTCATAATTAACTAATCATGAACTAAAAATTAACTCATCACTAAGTTTAGTTCATAATTAACTAATCATGAACAAAAAATGAACTCATCATATCTAAGTTTAGTTCATAATTAACTAATCATGAATAAAAAATGAACTCATCACTATCTAAGTTTAGTTCATAATTAACTAATCACGAACAAAAAATGAACTTATCATTATCTAAGTTTAGTTCATTAATTACTAATCATGAACAAAAAATGAACTCATCACCATCTAAGTTTAGTTCATTATTTACTAATCATGAACAAAAACGAACTCATTATCTAAGTTTAGTTCATAATTAACTAATCATGAACAAAAAATGAACTCATCATTATCTAAGTTTAGTTCATTATTTACTAATCATGAACAAAAACGAACTCATTATCCAAGTTTAGTTCATTATTTACTAATCATGAACAAAAAATGAACTCATTATATCCAAGTTTAGTTCATAATTAACTAATCATGAACAAAAAATTAACTCATCTAAGTTTAGTTAATTATTTACTAATCATGAACAAAAAATGAACTCATCATTATCTAAGTTTAGTTAATAATTAACTAATCATGAACAAAAAATGAACTCATCACTATCTAAGTTTAGTTTATTAACTAATTATGAACAAAAAAATGAAATCATTATCTAAGTTTAGTTCATAATTAAATAATCATGAAAAAAAAACAATCTAACCCCAGGAAATGATTATTAAACGTGACAATGCTCGGTTTGTTTTGAAATGATTATTACATATTTATAAAGGCTTCGTATCTATGCCGTAAGTGACGCTGCTAATTAAGAGTGAACCACGTTATAACGAGTTTAAGGTCAGTTTGTTATGACACGTTTAAATTAAGAGGGGCACTCACGTGAAGCAGGAGAACGGCAGCGAGGAAAGACTGTCCTTGGCAGTATCCGATCTCCTCGTCGTAAACGGAGTACGCCTGAAGAGAAGAAGAGGTCACGTTATGGAGTCAGAAGAGAAGAAGAGGTCACGTTATGGAGTCAGAAGAGAAGAAGAGGTCACGTTATGGAGTCAGAGAGAAGAAGAGGTCACGTTATGGAGTCAGAAGAGAAGAAGAGGTCACATTATGGAGTCAGAGAAGAAGAAGAGGTCACATTTATGGAGTCAGAAGAAGAAGAAGAGGTCAACATTATGGAGTCAGAAAGAAGAGGTCACGTTATGGAGTCAGAGAAGAAGAAGAGGTCACGTTATGGAGTCAGAAGAAGAAGAGTCACGTTATGGAGTCAGAGAAAGAAGAAGAGGTCACGTTATGGAGTCGAGAAGAGAAGAAGAGTGACGTTATCTGGGAGTCAGAAGAAGAGTGACGTTATGGAGTCAGAAGAAAGTCACGTATGGAGAGAAGAGAGAGGTCACGTTATGGAGTAAAGAGAAGAGGTACGTTAGGATCAGAAGAGAAGAAGAGGTCACGTTATGGGGAATCAGAAAGAGAAGAAGAGGTCACGTTATGGATGTCAGAAGAGAAGAAGAGGTCACGTTATGGAGTCAGAAGAGAAGAAGAGGTCACGTTATGGAGTCAGAAGAGAAGAAGAGGTCACGTTATGGAGTCAGAAGAGAAGAAGAGGTCACGTTATAGAGTCAGAAGAGAAGAAGAGTTCAAAATGCAAATACATGTAACTAATGAATTCATATTATTCGAGTCAATCTGTGCGAAACCCTCGTGGCTCTTCCTTCGTGCGGCGTTTCACCCCTGAATGAACGAGTGAAAGTGCTTCTAAAGTCCATTCTTCCCTCAGAGTTCTCGTTCATCTGAAATGTCAAACTAAAGCTCTGAGCGTCGGCGCCGGTCGCCGGGCCGACCACGAGAGCCCCGTGTTTGTGCGAAGCGGCAGATCAGGCCGACACGCCGCGTTAGCCGAGGTGATGAGGCACGCTAACATGTTTACGCTTTCACCTCCGCCGTTCCCATGGAGACCGTCTGTTTGAGCGCGCACCGTGTGAAGCATGTGACCCGGGCGTCTGCGGCGAGACCGGGTCTGGACCGGGTCTGGACCGGGTCTGGACCGGGTCTGGACCGGGTCTGGACCGGGTCTGGACCGGGTCTGGGGGAAATCTGAGCACTGAAGACTACAACAAGTCCAGAGTTTATAATGGGCATTTAGCAGATTATTCTTATATATTTAGGACATTTAAATCACAGTCTTGATCTAAAAAGACTTGACAAACCTGTAACTAACAATTATTTCAGAAGTGAATATTTCTGCGACGTTTTAAACACATTATCGACCAAAAAAAGGTTGAAATAAAGAGACTGAAGGATTCGAAACGCACAAGATTTACGGGAAAAAGAGTATGATTGATAATGACTGACATAATAATGTCTTTGTACAGTCCAGATGAAGTCCCAAGTCAAAGACAGGACAAGTCAAGTCCAGGTCCGAGTCAAAGTCCAAGTCCAGGTCCGAGTCCAGGTCCGGGTCCAGGTCCAGGTCCAAGTCCGAGTCCGAGTCCAAGTCCGAGTCCAGGTCCAGGTCCAGGTCCAGGTCCAGGTCCAGGTCGAGTCAAGTCCAAGGTCCAGGTCCGCAGGTCCAGGTCCAGGTCCAGTCCAGAGTCCGAGTCCCAGGTCCAAGTCCAGGTCCGAGTCCAGGTCCAGGTCCGCCAGTCCAGGTCCGAGTCCAGGTCCGAGTCCAGGTCCAGTCCAGGTCCGAGTCAGGTCCGAGTCAGTCCGAGTCCAGGTCCGAAGTCAGGTCCAGAGTCCGAGGTCCAGGTCCGAGTCCAGGTCCGGAGTCCAGGTCCGAGTCCCAGGTCCGAGTCAGGTCCGAGTCCGAGGTCCGAGTCCAGGTCCGAGGTCCAGTCCAGTCCGAGTCCAGGTCCGAGTCCAGGTCCGAGTCTAGGTCCGAGTCTAGGGTCCGAGTCCAGTTCCGAGTCCAGGTCCAGGTCTGAGTCCAGGTCTGAGTCCAGGTCCAGGTCCAGGTCCAAGTCCTCGAGTCATTGTTTCCAAATGATCAAAAACATCTCATATTTTCGCAATTTATTATATATTTTTTGAATGTTTTTGTCTTTAAAAGTCCTGGGTCTCGACTGAGTGTTCAACTGGAGAGAGAAAACATCGTGTCTCGAGTCACAGGGCTCAAGTCCAAGTCAGGTCCCAAGTCTCGGTCCATTTTATCAAAGGGCAAGTCCCAAGTCTCGGTCCATTTTATCAAGTCAGTCCCAAGTCTCGGTCCATTTTATCAAGTGGTCAAATAGCGATTCAAGTCTGACTCGAGTCCAAGTCCCCGGCTGGAGTTGCTCCACGTTGCGGTCCTACAACTCGCCGTTTTTGGTGTTTTTGTTTTGTTTCATTTTTGTCTTTGTTTAAAAAAAAAAAAGAATAAATATTTGAAGTAAAAAACAGTATTAAAACCCGCTCTTATGGTCCCTGGCCCTTTTACGGACGACCTTCCCTCACAGCGAGAGGTGAAGCTCTGAGACTCGAGGCTGGACACGCCCGTGACTCGCTCAGCCGCAGGTCCGAGCGCTTCCATCGGCGCTGCATCGGCGCTGCATCGGCGCTGCATCTCCTTTCCATTTGCATACAGATGGATCCTGGCTCTCGCTGAGCCCACTTGGGCTCTGCAGTGGAAGCTAACTCTGCCTGACAGGCCGTCCCAAAGCGCTGCCCCGCTCGCTCGCTGCCCGCTCACTCCCCGCTCGCTGCCCGCTCGCCGGCAACGTCTCCCAAATACTAAGGAGCCAAAAGTTCGCCCTCCGTGGTCCGTCTAAAACCACAGGGAGCGCTTTCGATTACTGTTGCTTAAACGCACCGTCTGGGCACCGTCCGCTCAGAGCCGTGCGGTTCAGAATGCCGTGCCGCTGGAGAGAAGACAGGAAGTGCTTTATTTGTGGAGATTTGAGGAGCGCAACGGAAAGTAAAGCTAAACCCAACTCCGCTTGACCGCAAAGGCCAGACGGGTGTCAAGAGGAATCGAGTACAGGTTCAGTAATGATCCTTTAATGTGTTCATGGCACGACTGCTGGACGAATGAGGAATTACATCGACTTTTTATGTGTAAAAATGTCCTGATGATTTTTGGACCACATAAAAAAAATGGGCCGAGCTGGTTTGAATAGTTTGCTTTGTTTTGTTGAAAAAATTAAAAACAAAAAACGTTTACAGAAATACAAGTCTTTCAGGACGATTGGCCAAACTCTAATCTGTAATCTGTAATCTCTTAACTCTAAACTCTAAACTCTGTAATCTGTAATCTGTAATCTGTAATCTCTAATCTCTAATCTCTAAACTCTAATCTGTAATCTGTAATCTGTAATCTGTAATCTCTAATCTGTAACTTCTAAACTCTAATCTGTAATCTTGTAATCTGTAATCTCTCTGGGGGAAATGTCGTGTGAGTGGATCGAAATGAAACACGTTTGTTTCCAGGTGAAAACTGAATGTTTAGAACAAACGGACTGAAAATAAATCGTGGAAAAATCAAGCCTCAGAGCGATTATGTTGAATATAATTGTATAAAGAAATCTTTTTTAAAAAGTACGCACTTGAAATACTTTTGTTTTGAATAATTGGCCAAATATAATTTGAACACTTAAAATCATAGTGTTGCAATTTGTGCTTTTTATAAAATCCCCGTCATTTTGAACGTAAAAAATAAAACGGAACCGAATCATCATAAAAAAACACACCAGAGTTTCATTTGTAACGTGAACCAGAAGATCGTGGGAAAACTCTTGAGGTCGTGTGGGAAACTCTGAGGTCGTGTGGGAAAACTCTGAGGTCGGTGTGGGAAAACTCTGAGGTCGTGTGGGAAAACTCTGAGGTCGTGTGGGAAAACTCTGAGGTCGTGTGGGAAAAACTCTGAGGTCGTGTGGGAAAACTCTGAGGTCGTGTTCGAACTCTGAGGTCGTGTTTGAACTCTGAGGTCGTGTGAGACGATGAAAGCGCTCTCTAAAACCATGTTCAGCCTCGTTAAGTTCACTCTCTTCAGTCTGAGTCTCACTCCAGTGACACTCCTCCCTCTTTCTCACTCCTTTTTCAGTCATTTCTCTCTCTCTCCTCTCTTCCTCCTCTCCTTCCCCTCTCCTCTCCCACTCCTTCCCCCTCACCCTCTCGTCTTCATTCCCCCCTCCTTCCCCCATCACCCTCTCGTCTTCATTCCCCCCTCTCCTTCCCCTCTTCCTCTTCCCCTCTCCTCTCCCACTCCTTCCCCCTCACCCTCTCGTCTTCATTCCCCCCTCTCCTTCCCCCTCACCCTCTCGTCTTCATTCCCCCCTCTCCTTCCCCCTCTCCCTCTTCGTCTTCCTTCCCCTCTCTCCTCTTCCTCCTTCGGTGCTGCAGAAAAGAGCCGAGCAGAAGCTTTTGTGTTTTGAGTCTTCAGAAGGTCATTGTTTATTTGCTGTAAATTTGAAGGAGAGATTACAGCAGGGGGCGCATGGGGGCGCGATGGGGGCGCATGGGGGCGCGTGGTGGCGCGTGGGGGCGCGTGGGGAGAGTGGGGTGGGGCGCGTGGGGGCGCGTGGGGCGCGTGGGGGAGATAAAAATAACACACCCCTGCACACGCACCCACACACACACGCACACACGCGCGCGCACACACACTCACCACACGCGCACACACACACACGCACAGCGCACACACACACACGCACACACGCACACACACGCACACACACACGCACACACGCGCACCACACGCGCACACACACACACACACGCACACACGCCACACACGCACCACACACGCACACACGCACACACGCGCACACACACGCACACACACTACGCACACACGCACACACACGCGGCAGCACACACGCACACACACACACACCTTGCAGATCTTGTAGAGAGAATCCTGTCCGTCTCCGTCCGAGTCCTTGAAGTAGTCGTGGGCGGGAAACGTGCGGTGGATGTCCCTCGTGATGACGCTCTCCTGGGCGGAGTCCTGCAACACAAAAGCCACGCCTCTTTAGGTCGTTGGTCGGTTTCCCTCATTCGGACCCTGATGAACGCTGATTTGAACTTTGAACCACAGAAACCTTGACTTAAACCTTTGAAAAATGAAGCTACGGTGAGTAAGTGGGCGGAGCTAGGGGGAAGGTGAAGAAATACAGCTCAAAAGCAAAAAACAAACACGTACAAATGGATCAAAACACAGCTCCGAAAAGTTCACATTCCGACGCAAGTTCCTAGAGACTTTCTGATCCCGGTTCTTTTGTGTCACGAATCCTGGTCACGAGCTCATCTCCTCTGCTCCTCCTCTGAGCCTCACAAAAACACCCAGTTTGCAATTTCACACATTTGAGATCCGGCGGTCCCTCGTGTCGTCCTAAATCATCACAGACTCGCCTTCATTACACCTGTGTGCTAACATTAGCATGTCGAGGCAGGCTGCGATTCCCTCTGCCGCCAGTAGATGAAGCGCTAGCTCGATTCCTGACGTGCGAAATGCCAGACCGATACAAAGTCACGTGCTCTTTTTGTATTTTAAAGCTGGAAAACGGGAGATGCCAAAGCAGAGGTAAATGTTTGAAGGCAAAAGGAAATAAAGTGTCGGGGAAAACAGTAAAAAAAAAAAACACATACAGAAGATTTGAGCAGTTTAAATGAGGCTAAAACAACAGCTGCTAAGCCCAAGAGGAAACCCAAATATGAAGTCAATACGGCAAAGAAAGAACAAAAAACTTTAATTACAAATACTACCCATTCATGTTGTGTAAGTGTTGTATTAAGTCGTACATTTTGGGGGGAAAACACGGCACACGTAAAACCCTCACTTTGCTGAATGCCTGTCGCTGTTCTCGGACTCTAAACCTACAAAGGGCATACTTCCCGCGTACTTCTCATCGTAGTACAAGCTGTCAGAAAGTACTTTTTGTATCGTAAGAATGCAGAAATGTTCTAATGTATCCGCGCCGCACAAAGCGGCAGTACAGCGACTGCTGCCAGCGCAACACTCGTTTATCCCTGGAATAATTAAAAGTGAAGATTGTGACCTCCTTTGACTTAGCTCGTCAATAACAAACAATCACCATGGCGACGTCAGCGCGGCGCGACGGAGCCGAGGCGACGGCGAAAGTGTCGGCACATGATTGGATAAAGCACGCGTGTCTCCGATCATTAACAGCTCGTTAGTCAAGACGGGAGCGTGTCCTCAGACGCCTTCGGGTTCTGCACACGCGGCCCGGTTTGGGCCGTGTTTGAACCCGGTTTGAGCCCGGTTTGAGCCCGGTTATGAGCCCGGTATAGGAGCCGGATGAGCCTGGTTATGAGCCCGGTTTGAGTCCGGTATGAGCCCGGTATGAGTCCGGTATGAGCCCGGTTGAGGCATTTCGGTATGAGAGCCCGGTTTGAATTGATCCGGTATGAGCCCGGTTTTGAGTCCGGTATGAGCATCCGGTATGAGCCCGGTTTGAGTCCGTATTGAGCCCGTTTGAGCTATGAGCACTGACCGGTGATTTGAGTACGGTGACCGGTCATGAGACCTTGCGTATGAGCCTGGTTTGATCCCGGTTTGAGCCGTATGACCCGGTTGAGTCCGGTATGAGCCCGGTTCGAACCCGGTTCGAACCCGGTATGAGCCCGGTTCGAGCCCGGTTCGAGGCCCGGTTCGAGCCCGTTCGAGCCCGGGTTTCGAGTCCAGTTTGAGTCCAGTTTGAGCACAATTTGGTCAGTTTGAGTCCGGTTTGAGCCCGGTTTGAGCCCGGTTTGAGCCCGGTTTGAGCCTATTCTAACAATCAGTCCAGAAATATGTGCCTTTTTAAATCTTTTACTTGAGGTTCAAATTGTGTCAAACGAACCACAAAAGTGCAGAAATATCACTTACGTTTGGTTTTGACTTCAAATCCGCCTCTTTTTTTCGACCGTTTAGAGTTGTTTTTTACAAATGCATTTTTTACAGATTCATGGATTTAACTCGATTATAAATGTACCATTTTGCCGTGTTCTGGAGCCACCTTTTCACCAGAAAGACAGCAAAACAATCCCCACGACCACATTTAAAGAGCCAGACACATAAAACGGTGTGATTTGGTCATATTTTGGTTGCCGTGACTCAAAAAAGGTAGAAAACACACAGTTCTAACAGGCTTTATGCTCTAGAGTCTCATTTTGCACATCACAAAGGCAGAAACGGCCGCGAGACAAGCAGCAGGAGATTACACTGGGAGCTGTCCTTGGTGCTGAAAAGAAAACGCTGCTGTTAAATTCAAAAAAAGGAGCGAACTCTTGCATAAGACCAGCGTGGTGAAGTTACACCGGGTTTGGCCAAATCATTTGCAGAGTCGCATTTCAATAAAAAGACTAAGACGAATTTCCGGTGCCACTTTTTAATCACGACACGTTCACTTATGAACTCCATGAACGATGATGAACATTTAGTTTATTAAGCATGATTCAGGCTTAGTCACTACTTAATTAAGGTGAGGAATAGAGCTGCAACGATTACTCGAATAAATCGAATAATTCGATTACAAAAAAGCTTCGATTATTATTATATTGATTCGATGATTCGTTTAATTTACATATTTAATCAAAACACGTGAATCTGTGGCGCACGGAACGACTTGTGGCGCTTTTGTTTCACACGGAGCTTGTTCCGCTCTGACGAAGGTGCAAGAGAAGTGAGCGGCGCGTTTGAAACTCACGAGTGCGACTGGGAAGAGTTTTGATGAGTGAAGAAAAGCCATGGATCTATTATAATAATCCCGAGCTGTGACTCTAAACACCGTATCTAGCTCCGCCCACCCCCGCGCCCCCCCCACTCAACAAACTCTGCTTCCCAGTGTCGTACTTTTAAACAGCCAATGCACATGGAAACAGCGCGGAGGACCCGGGTTATTGTTGAATAATCTGTTGTGAAACAGAAAGTCCGAGACGCGGAGGCCAAAGTGACCGGCACACGAGCCACAACACCAGGACCGACCGGGCCCACCCAACAAAACGTTTTCAAATGTCTTTATTTATACTAGTGACTTGACAGAGTCACGTAACTGTTTACAATCTATGACAAGTTAATTAGTCCTTTATATATATTATTTATATACAAACAGAACAGGTTGGACTGAAGTGAAATGTTGCTGTTTTGGGGACAAATTTATATGAAATTAAGAATAAAATGTGTTATTTTAAGCCAGAAATTCTTATTTGTTTTCTCTATTACTATGAGCTATAACGTTTATCTAAAAAAATGATTCAATATGTGTTTAAATGTTACTGAATGTCAAAAAATCTAACCGATTACTTGATTAATCGAAGAAAAAATCTAGAATTACTCGATTACTAAAATAATCGATAGCTGCAGCCCTAGTTAGGAATAAGGGTTAGAGTATTAGTGAAGTAATTACTAAGCCTGAATCATTCGTATAAACAACACTTTGTTCACGCTTTGCTACGGCAGGAGAAAATGTGCTCTGAATTCTCCTTTACGGATGAATAAAAGTCATCTGAGCTGATTCTGAAGTGGCACAACAACAGCCACGGTTTGAGCCCGGTTTGAGCCCGGTTTGAGATGGTTCTGATCCTCGTTTGAGCCAGTTCGAGCCAGGTGTTTCGAGCCAGGTTTTAGCTCAGGTTTTGAGTCAGTTTTGAGTCAGGTTTTGAGTTTGTGAGCCAGTTTAGCCAGGTTTGACCAGGTTTTGAGCCAGGTTTTGAGCCAGTTTGAGCCAGGTTTTGAGCAGGTTTTGAGCCAGGTTTTGAGCCAGGTTTCAGCTGTGTGGTTCAGCCAGGTTTTCAAGCGTTCGAGCCTGGTTTCGAGGCCTGGTTCGAGTTCGAGCCTGGTTCGAGCCTGGTTCCAGCCCTGTCGGCCTTCAGCCTGTATCTCAGCCTGTTCGAGCCTGCGTTCAGGAGGCCTGGTTCGAGCCTGGTTCGAGCCTGGTTCGAGCCTGGTTCGAGCCTGGTTCGAGCCTGGTTCGAGCCTGGTTCGAGCCTGGTTCGAGCCTGGTTCGAGCCTGGTTCGAGCCTGGTTCGAGTCTGGCTTTGAGCCATCGGAGCGGCCTGAGGCGGAAGTGACGCTGGACTTTCCCCAGAGACGTTTTACTGTGACTCGAGTTTAAAAGAGAGGAAACACAAATGAGAACAAAAACTTCAGGGAGCTTGTACGTCACAATGAATGACCAATGAAACCTCTGAACACATTTTTAACCAAAACACACGAGTCAAAAAATAAATAATAGTATCCACGAGTTTCCTTTTGCTGAAGGAGCAACATCACGACGGACGCTACGAACACGCTTCAGGCAGAACGCTCCGAAAACCTCCGGGTCGCAGTTATGTAACAAATGGCGAGTGCGGCCGCGTTGTGCCGAGGAGGCAGGATTTACAGGAGCGGTAATAAAAGCAGAAGATGAAGCGCTCGTACCTTCTCTGGACACATCATCACTGCCTGTGGAGCCACTCGCAGCTGCTCGGTTCTGTTTACCACAGCATTTCTCTGCTATTTATGACTTCATAAGGTTCGTATCACAATCATGAACTGATGAAACGACTAAGCACCCTGTTCTAACGGTGTTCCGGCAATAAAAGCACAGCTGGAGTTTTAATTAGCGTTATTCATCCTGTTTACCAGCTCGTCTTCTCTGAACCTCACAAATCACTCCGTTTTGACTTCCACGTCACAGAAAGTCTCCCGTCGTAAACCATCGCGGATTTGTTCTGCAACATTTCTGCCGTCGCACTGGGTTCACACTGAACACATGAAGCAGCGTCTCATGGACATTTCCCCATGGCCGACAGAAGAGGGCGCTAGTTTTTAAAACCTTTTTCATTTATCAAGTGGTTTTTCAGTCTACAATGGACAACATGTGAAATAATGTAAGAAATGATCAAGAAATACCAGAAATGACAGACGTTTTCCCAGTACACAACCAGGAAGTGCGCCGTTAGCGTGCTAATTGTTGTTAGCATGCTAGTGGTTGTTAGCACTGGTGTAACATCCACAATGCTAGAAACAGTGAGGCAATGTGGACCACGTTTTTAGTCAAAATCAGGAGCATCACATTTAAGATAACTAACGCTAACACTAGCACTAACGCTAACGCTAATACTGACGCTGACGCTAGCATCGATTACTTAAAACTTTTAGAATTTAGAATATCTATATAAAGATCTACATTTAAGCGTTTACAGTGGGACAGTTTAGATGAATAAACATCATAATAATGTAAATGTGCCCGAATTAGCCAAAAGGCTAGTTTACGCGAGACGGTAAAAACACGGTTATATATTTACAATAGTATAACATTTGAATTTAGAATAATTGTGATTAAATTAGGCACGTTTTTGTGCATTTCTTATAGACAGAAAAGGGACCTCTCTGATGTGAGTGTTTGGATGAACACCAGATTAGAAATGTCAGTGAAAATGACAAAATAAAACTCTACATGTTAAACTTCATAATGAACAGACTAAGCTTTACTGCAGAGTCCATAAACCAACAAACGAGGAAGAGCACAGATGTTTTATGGGAACATTACCTTCTGATCACCACCGGGGGATCTACAGGCCAATCAGGTTACACTCTAAAGGTGCTTCCACACAGCAACCTGTCCCTCTGAAGACCTCAAGACCTGAAGACACTGTCCCTCTGAAGACCTCAAAACCTGAAGACCTGTCCCTCTGAGAACCTCAAGACCTGAAGACCTGTCCTCTGAAGACCTCAAGACCTGTCCCTCTGACGTACTGAGACTGAAGACTGTCCTTGAAGACCATGTCCTCTGAAGACTGTCCTCTGAAGACACTGTCCCTCCTGAAGACCTGTCCCTCTGAAGACCTGTCCCTCTGAAAGATCCCTCAAGACCGAGACCTGTCCTCTTGAAGACCTCAAGACTGTCCCTCTGAAGACCTTGTACCCTCTGAAGACCTGTCCCTCTGACAGCGCTGAGACCTGTCCCTCTGAAGACCTGTCCCTCTGAAGACCTGTCCCTCTGAAGACCGTCCTCTGAAGACCGTTCCACTGATGCTCTGAAGACCTGTCCCTCAGACGCTCGAGGACTTGTCCTCTGTCCCTCTGTAGACCTGTCCCACATGACCTATGACCCAGTTCCAACTCAAACGCAGGTCAAACACATCGTGTGCTAAAAACGTGGACTTGTTTGACTGACAGGTCCGTCTCACTGTTTTATATAACACCACAGTTTCCAGTCCGACGTGTTTTTTTATGAAACGCACAGCAACAAGCCCGACACGCCCTAACCCGCCGCCGCTCGTATGTTTAGCTCTGTTCGCCGCGGGGCCCGGACGCCGCCGCGGGGCCCCGAGCGCTGGAGAAGGCGGTCTACACACGAAGCTCTCGTCTGAGCAGGTTCTAAACTCTGTGGAAATGTCAGGAGGTATTTTGTACGGAAAAGGTTAAACCACATGAGGAGAGAAGGGCAGGGAAATTACACCGAGACGAGTGTGTGTGTGCGCGGGGGGTGTGAGTGTGTGTGTGCGGGGGGTGTGAGAGTGATGTTGTGCGGGGTGTGAGTGTGTGTGTGTGCGGGGGTGTGAGTGATGTGTGTGCTGGGGTGGTGGTATGTGTGTGTGTGCGCGGGGGTGTGAGTGTGTGTGTGTGCGGGGGGTGTGAGTGTGTGTGTGTGCGGGGTGTGAGTGTGTGTGTGTGTGTGCGGGGTGTGAGATGTGTGTGTGCGGGGTGTGTGAGGTGTGTGTGCGGGGGGGTGAGTGTTGTGTGTGTGTGCGGGGTGGTGGAGTGTGTGTGTGCGGGGGGTGTGAGAGTGTGTGTGCGGGTGGTGTGAGGTGTGTGTGCGAGTGTGTGGTCGGGTGTTGAGTGGGGTGTGTGTGACGGGGGGTGAGAGTGGTGTGCGGGGGGGTGAGAGTGTGTGTGCGGGGGTGTGTGAGTGTGTTGTGTGCGAGGGTGTGGTGAGTGTGTGTGTGGGGGGGGTGGATGATGGTGTGTGGGGTGTGGAGTGTGTGTGTGCGGGGTGTGAGTGTGTGTGTGTGCGGGGGTGTGTGAGATGTGTTGGTGTGTAGTGGTGTGTGAGTGTGTGTGTGCGGGGTAGTGAGTTGTGTGTGCGGGGGGGGAGAGTGTGTGTGTGCGGGGGGTGTGAGTGTGGTGTGCGGCGGGGGTGAGAGTGTGTGTGTGTGCGAGTGTGTGTGTGCGGGTGTGTGTGTGTGTTGGGTGTGTGGGGGGTGTGAGTGCTGTGTGTGCGTGAGGAGTGTGGGAGTGTGTGTGTGCGGGGGTGTGTGAGTGTTGTGTGTGCGGCGGGGTGAGAGTGTGTGTGTGGGGGAGGGGGTGTGGGTGTGGTCGTGTGTGGGGGTGGTGGAGTGTGTGGTGTGGGTGTTGTGTGTGGGGGTGTGGATGTGTGTGTGCGGCGGGGGTGTGAGTGTGTGTGTGTGGCGGGTGTGTAGCTGTGTGTGAGTGTGTGGGCCGGGGGTGAGAGTGTGTGTGTGGGGGTGTGTGGAGTGTGTGTGTGCGGGGATGTGTGTGAGGTGTGCTGTGAGCAGGGCGGGGCAGTGTGATGTGTGGTGTGTGGTGAGTGTGTGTGAGTTGATGTGTGGGCGGGGGTTGAGGTTGTGTGTGATGGGCGGGGGGTGTGAGAGTGTGTTGGTGTGCTTGAGTGTGTGTGAGAGTGTGCGGCGGGGGAGAGGTGTGTGTGCGGGTGTGAGTGTGTGTCGGGGGTTGTGTTGTGATGTGTGTGTGAGAGTGTGTGTGCGTGGGAGTGTGTGAGTGTGTGTGAGTGTGTGTGTGAGTGAAGTGTGTGTGCGGGAGTGTGATGTGTGTGCGGTGTTGTGAGTGTGTGTGCGGGGGTGTGAGGTGTGGTGTGTGAGAGTTTGTGTGTCGGGGGTGGAGCGATGTGCGGGGGTGTGTGAGATGTGTGTGGGGGGTGTAGTGAAGTGGTGTGCGGGGGGTGTGTGAGTGTGTGTGACTCAATTTTAACTCTAAAAATGAGTCAGATCTAGTTTACTCAAATACTACATAAGAAATCCCCAAAAAATTTTATCAATAATTAGTAGTTTCATTTTAATTGGACACATCGTTTTAGCCCAGGTATTTGTTTTAACATTTAAGTCATGGAGCTCACATTAAACAACAATAATGGACAGGATTGTTCAACGTTGTGTTTTCTTATTCTGGCTCGACACAGTGTTGTTTCAACAGCTCGACGTTGTTGTGTCCAGTTAACGACCTGTCGCTGTCGTTTTCACACTCACAGCTTTTCAAGAGCACGGACTTGTGTTCTGATCCTAAAATATAACACCCGCACAGTTGGAAATGAGGCTCCTTGAAACTGTCTGCGAGTAGGCTAATGTTTTTAGCATAGCCACTAGCATTAGCCAATCAGCTCTGTAAGTCCACTGGTCCCTTCTGACCACAGGAGCACTTTTCTGGAAAACGAGAGGTCCCTTAGGGGATCGTGACAGACAGAGGAAGAGAATCCATTTGGTTTTCTTGGCACTGCCCACAGTGCGCATGCAGCTTTTGTCCTCAAGATGGCAGTAGAGCGTGCGATGTCATGAATATTCAAACATCGCAAAAATATCAAACATTTCCAATATTACATTTTAATATTACATTATATCTATCATTCAGCAGAACACGTCTCCTTTAAAGTCCACGACTCAAACGCTCGACTCCGCCCACCGCCGCCGCCGCCGCCGCGATCACTTCGCCCGGACGCACAGATAATCTATTAGCGCGTGATCGGGGCCCGGTAATTAAAACGGCACAGCATCTCCCCGATGGGCCCGTCCTTGGCTGTGGTCGAGGAAGTTTGGGTTTCTGCCTGTTCCCCCTGGAGGGCGCGGGCTGGCGGGCTGGCGGGCTGGCGGGCTGGGCGGGCTGGCGGGGGGGTGTAGGGGGTGGGATAGTAACAGCTGGGCTCGACGGCAGATTGCAAATTCATCTGTCTCGGTACGGCTGCCGTGGCGTTTTAATGGTCCGAGCGCCGCTGCATCTCAATGAGCGGAGTTGAGCGAGTGCACGGCGCGCTGGAGAAACGAGCGGCGGAGACGGACGAGTCGCGTCTCCTCCGGGGCGTTTATGCCACGCCGGTGGAGTCTCTCCGAGACGGCGTTCTCTGTTAACGACGGAGCGTTTTCGAAGGAACGGTCAAAGTAAAATCGTGCAAATGCTGAACCGAGGCCTGGGCCAAATACGTCTCATGTTTTTCCTCATTTTGACCACAATCCTCAATAAGATTTTAACCGATTAGTCGATTAATGGCGGATTAGTCGACTATTTATAATGTTATATTGTTGTGATTATAAAGGATTTACATGGAGCACAGCAGAAAGGAGAAGGTGTGGAAGGAGGAAGCTGGAGATGCTGCCTTTATATAAACAAGAACGTGTCATTTTTCTATTCTTTTTATTATACATTTGTACTAGATTTAAATATATTCATACAGATAAGTATATTTTTAAGGATGTTTTGTATTGTTCCACTTCTGTTCCTAATCTGCGTTGCAACAGTGGAATTTCCCCACTGTGGGACAAATAAAGGTTCTCTTATCTTATCTTTTTTACAAACAAATACGCAGTGTACTAGTACTTCATACTTAACTCAGCTCCAGTGTCGGTATAAAACATACAAATTCCCAGTTTGTCCTCAGAGCGTCACATTTGTGGTTTTGAACAGACTCATGAGCAGAAATGCAAACAGAAGCGCGATGTCGGCAAATATCAGTTCTCAGCCGCAGCAGCAAGACAAATACTGAAGGCTCAAAACAAAAAGTACTGGAACGTTCATTCTTTTCGTGTCAGCGCACTTTGGGTCAAATATACGTTGGGATCACGGAGACAATTCCACGACCTCTTTTGTCTTTAGTTGACCAACAATAACAGATTTCAAAACGATAAAAGTCTGAACAAAAAAAAACAAAAAAAAAGATTTGATTTTGATTCGTTTGACATGTTTTCTGTTGTTTGGAGCCATCTTTGAAACGGGGAAATCAACTTTTATGTTAAACTGTGAAAAAGAATGAATTCCAAACGTTGACATTAAAAAATGCAGTTAAGTTTCTAATTTAGTTTCAGTTTTCTATTAAATGTATTATTTATTTATTTATTTTAAATGCTTACATTCTCCAATAATTGTATTTGTAATTTTCATACAAACAGTTAATTGTTGAATAATTTACACACAGCAAGATTTTTATTTCATATCATTGCGTTTTCTGTACATGTCACTACTTCACTACATGAAAATATAGAAAAAATTATTGTCACGCGTTAATTTAATTTAGTCATGGCACATTTTTGGTTTCTTTTTCAAAAAAAAAAGTTAATCTTTTTTTATGAAATTTTTTAAAACTCATTTTTATATTTTTTTTTCTTTTTTTCTAAAATTTCGAGTCATATTTCTTCAAATTATTCTGGTTTGGACCCGATTTGGACTTTGGCTGAACTTTTTTGCCCTGGGTCTGGTCTGGACTTGAATTAATTAATGAAAGAATTTAATCAGAAAATACATGAAAAACTTGAAATGTTTTAATTATTTTTTCACATTTAAACATTAAAACTTGAATTCCCAGTTTCACATTTTCGTTTCTCAGTTTCAAAGCTCATGAACCTCTTCAGAGTCTACGACGTTGAGTTCATCGACACGTTCTGAACGCAGCACCTTCTCGTGGCATGACTTGAAAGAGAAAACAGACGCTACAAAGGCGGAAAAGCGCGACTGAAGCGGACTGGAACATGTGCAGTTCCCTAAATTATGTGGATCTATTTAAGGCGTGTCGTCTGTCAGGGCAACGTGCATAAATGAAGCGTCATTATAAATATTCCCCAAACTCCACGAGACGAAGCCAGAGTCGCCAGGGAGAACACGCTCGGCCTTCACTTGATTAAATAACACGTAACATGAATCAATATGACGCCGGAGCTATTCCCGCCTAATTGCTAACATGCCATTTTAACATTGTGTCCGTATTTTTAAACTTCAAAAATACTCCTGGTTGCTCCGCCGGCTTAGGTTTCCATGTGACACTTACCTCTCCGTCGCTGCTGTTCGACGAGGGAAAAATTGTACGAGCGACAACAACAAAAACCACAGAAAACTGCTCCGATCGCAAAGGGGACAAAACCAGCGATTTAGATCTTAGCATCGATCCCTGCATTAATAACGAAGCCTACAAAGCGTTGCCCATCGCAGTGGAGAGGACGTGGAAGCCGGCGAACGTGCGGGTGGGTTTAGTCGGTGGTCAAATAAATAAAATAAATAAAAAGGCGCAGGAGGCTGTCAACGAAACGAAATCCTGAACTGAGTCAAAAATGAAGATTGCGGTGGGGGCAAGGCGGGACAGATTGCGCGGCATCGGCCAGACTCGATGGCGGAGCAGATAACGGATAGGCAGGGTTACCTGAGTTAGGAGCCCTGATCCGCTTGGGGTTGGAGAATTCACTGGAGCGTGCCGCTGAATGGAGCATGAAAGAAAAGCGTGAACGCTCTTATTTCAGTAAGAAACACGAAAAAAAACGACAACCTTTTACACACATTTGGGATTATTTTGAAATCTCTTGTCATTGGCGATTACGGATGCACATTTTCAAAAGCAGCATTCACCTCAAGACGGAGGCGCCTTAGCGGTCATGATATAGTCGATGAGTTCGTTTGAAGCTCCCCCCCCTCCCGGATGTGTCACTACAGACCCCAACGCTTCAGAGAGCAAACACAGAGCCTCAGGACAGGCGACAGGTGCGCGACAGGTGCGCGAGCACGGCTCGATGAAAACATCTATCTTAACGCTCTTTTAACGCCTCTTTTAACGCTCTTTAACTAGCGCCAATCCTGATCGTGGCTAAACCGCTGCTAAATAAAGATCAAGTGTTTTAAGAAAAAATATATCAGAAAAAGGTTCATTGCCATTTGTCAGTGAATAAAAACAAGATTCACAAACTAGGAAAGGTGTAAAGGTGCAAAACACGAAAAATAGCAAATAATATATTATATAAATAATAATAATCGTATGAATTAAAAAAAAATTGGGTTCACTATATATGATAAAAATATAAAAGGTAAAAACCTATACTAAATACTTTTACTGAATATATACCACAATAAATATGAATGGTGCTACAAAATAACTTAACACTATCAATCGTTTCACCATCTGAAAAAAGATGAATAATCCAGTCATTTTCTTCCCCATGCGTGAGAGCTCGAATTAAATAAATAAATGATTAGTTTCGGCAACTTTCTTCACAAGAGTTGAATGAGGGCAAGTTGTGGCTCTCTTGCGGAACTTTTGGTGGCTACATCTATTAGACCAGAGAAATGAACGGTGTCATTTAAAGTATATAAAAAGTGCAGCCGTTCTTTTAAACAGAAAAGGGCAGCACTATTTCGCGTTTAACCGTACACAACTCAAATAATTGGAGCTGTTGTTCAAAATGTAATTGGAATTCCACAATTGTGCCGCAAAATCGCTCCCAATGAACGCAGATATCAGCCCACCAGTACCAGCAGCACCAGCAGCACACCACAGGCACAGCACTATCAGCAGCAGCAGAGAATACAAGTGGCCACTTCCAGCAGTAAACCGACGGTAACCAGAAGTGACAAAGGACACACGCACTCCAGTCATTATTCCTGCTCATTTTGCCGTCCTCGTCGCTCCGGCGCAGAGGAGCTAAATGCCACATAGAGACCGACGGAGCGAGGCGAGAGCGAGCGAGAGAGAGAGAGATCACGGACTACATCAAGTGCACCCCGAGGCGAGCTGCTGGACCGTCCCGACCAAACGACTGCGACGCACCAGAGAGAGAGAGCGAGAAGGGCAGAGAGAACTGCGCTCAGGAGCCGAGGGCCTCATTCCTCTGTCTTATGGGTGTTTAATTCGGCTGAAGAGTCCGGAGAGAGAGTTATCCGAGCGGGCGCGCATTCTGCCGCGCACCCTCGGGGTCCGCGGCGGCTCGGGTTTTGTCCTACAGCGCCAGGCAAGGTGATCGGGTTTGTTTTAAATGTGAAATATTGAATTAAGGGGGCCGGTTTGAGTGGGTGCTGGAGGTGGACGAGACGCTGCGCTCTTGAAATGTGAACGCATTAGAAAGACAAACACTGTGACATCCTGCATATCTAATTTCAAATAGAAATCCTTCAATTATTGAAGGATTTCGCGGGTCGTTGAGTTTGACAAAGCGTTGAACAAAAGCTGTGTTCACTAAAGTAAAAACATGGGAATAATGAGATTTATTATGAACGTGAGATCTCAGTCGTGCAGAATGACACAATAAATGCATAATAAATGATTAAAAATGTCTCTGTGAAAGACACTTCACCAGAATGGTATTTATTTATTTATATATATATATATAATATATATATATGAGAAAAGAGTAAAAATCATCCAAACACTTTCTGCATCTATCATTTCTAACAAGAATGTATGTTTCTAAAATGCTGTTCGCCACAAAATATAAAACATAAAAACCGTGCGTGAGATGTTGTGTGATAATGTTTATTTGATCTCTACTGCTAACGCTACATTTTAACAAGGATTCAAATGTTCAAACTCAAGAGAATCCATCTCGATACGGCTCCCGCTGATCCTTTTGAGTCCGCACGACTTTTTGGAACATGGATCTTTTCACCAAAAAGTTGTATTAGCAGTAAGGTTATTGTAGCAAGGGTAAAAAAAAAACCACAAGGCAGAGATCGACCGATGGGTTTTCCATGACGAAGCCAATTCTGAACGTTATCAAGCCTGAGAAGCTGCCAACTCTGCCTCTGCATATGTGTTAGAAACTTGGACAAACACAAAGATCGGACTCTGTTGGAGGGTTGATAGTTGAAGAAGGAAGTTCGGGCGTTGATCCTGATCTACAGAGAGTCGCTGACACTTTAAATGACAAACTCTAGTGGACATTTCCATCTGCTCTTCCAACTCTCTCTGCACCGGACACGCCCTCTGCACCGGGACACGCCCTCAAAGCTTTCAAGAGCACGGACTTTGTGTCTGATCCTAAAATATTAACACCCGCACAGTTGGAAATACGGCTTCTTCTTAAAGTAGGCTACACGTTTACTAGCATAGCCACTAGCATTTGCCAGCTGCTAACGACCTGAAACAAACAGCTGTGATTTTTGTAAGTCCACTGGTCCCTCCTGACCACAGTCACACATTTCTGGACAAACAGGGTCTTTGGGGGTGTGACAGAAGAGAAAGAATCCTTTGTTTTGTTGGCTCGCCCACAGTGAACATGCAGCTTTTGTCCTGAAGATGGCAGTAGTGTGTGAGACGTACTTCGGACACACGAATAACCGAAAATGTGCTAAAGAGTGCAAAATAACGGCCCATCTATAGTCTGACCCTGGCAGAGTCACAGAGACCAGCCCGGGCCCTAACCCTGCCATGGTGACCCTGCATGTGTGACCTGCCATTACCATGGACCGCTGCCATGGTTAACCGCTGACATACGACGTGAGCCGAGCGCGAGGTAATGCCACCCTGCGAGCGCAGCAGCAGCTCATGTAAATTTCATCAGCGCTTCGATATCTGATGCTCTCTGATTGGCTGTTAGTCCATAATGCGCTCGCCAACAGTCGTTAGGGCCCGAGTGAGGAAACCGGCTCTTAACGGGCCCTTCAGAAACACTGTTGGCGTCTTTCTCCATGAAATGCGTTGGAAACAGATGTTTGTTTTTCACACGTCCATTGGACTCTTTCTGAACGTGTTTCATGCTGTTGATGTGACATTTTAAAGTTCTTTACACTCCGAAACTGGAAGTCATCGTTTTGTCCATGTAGTTTATCATTTCAAGTTCACGCCTTGAGCTTAGGGCCATTTTTCCCTGAATGAAAAATAAAATGAGCCACAAAAACTGAAGTTGTTTGATTGATTCTTCTTTGGGCTTTTATTGGGTTTTGACTATTCCTCTTTAAAAGATGAAGTTAGTTTCACCAAAAATGAAATGTAGAGGCCACAAAGTCCAGGCAGAATCCACATCAAACTTTAGGGCAATTTGAGGTACAAACCCGGATTGATCCCAGAATGATTGATTTGACTGAAAATCTAGCAGTTTAATCGTTTCCTTTTATCAGATGGTGGGCAAAAAGGAATAATTTAAGAAAAAGTCAGAATCCGCTTCCAATTTGACTAAAGATTAAACACCCAAGTAGAGTGGTTAGCACCTCCCTCAGAAAGTACTGGGTTTGTCTTTGAGCTGGTGAACTTCCAGGTCAACTTCAACTGGCACGAGCCAGCTCACCGTTTGCTCCGTCAGGTCATTTCAACCTGAAGACACTCAGATGAAGATGATACGTGCTGAATTTAGTGCTGGGCACGTTAACGAGT
Source organism: Chaenogobius annularis (assembly GCA_015082035.1). Classification (NCBI taxonomy): domain Eukaryota; kingdom Metazoa; phylum Chordata; class Actinopteri; order Gobiiformes; family Gobiidae; genus Chaenogobius; species Chaenogobius annularis. The sequence goes on from BJKM01000847.1 coordinate 82,402, forward strand.
GCTTCATCACATTTAATTATTTTGTCATACGTGATCACAGGTCACATGGTCACAGGTCACGTGGTCACAGGTCACATGGCCACATGGCCACAGGGTCACATGGTCACAGTCAAAACCTGAAGAGACGAGCCCTGTTTCTGTTTGATGCTGCACTGTCCTTTTTTCCTCTGGGCCCCCCCCTCTTTCCACACGCACGCACATATGCAAACACACCCACACACATGCGCACACATGCGCGCACATGCGCGCACACACACACACACACACTTCCACACACACAGAGGGTCTTCTGTCTCGGCAGGTGTCTGTACTGTTTGAGGAATATTGACCTTTATTTAGCCAAGAAAGTCCCCAGAGGGGAGGAGCCTGGTCCCGGAGGGGAGGAGACTGCTCTCAGAGGGGAGGAGCCTATTACCAGTAACAGGTCTTGTTTTAAAATGATCCAATAGGCCTCAGGAAGGACAGGGACGGCCCACAAAAGACAAACCGAGAGCCAAAAACATCCTTATTAGTGATCGATCAGCTGCAATGTGCAGAGTTTCCTTCAGGTTACTTGAAAACAATGAAAACGAAGATGTTATACTCCATTCATGAGCAGTGAACTGACTTGAACCAGGGACTGAACCAGGGACTGAACCAGGTCATTTAAGTACTCATTTAATAGTATAATCCGTTGGAAAACAATGAAAACGCCCCCAAACACCAGTGAAAATATGGAGTACAAACAGCCCCACTCACACGTCACCACATTTACCTTTAGAAATAACAGAAGTCCGGTAAATGCACTACTGACCTTTATTGTGTTGGCAGCTACAGCAAAACCAAAGCCTTTGACCACATTAAAATAAAAAAATAGATACTGTCATTAAAAACACTTTGCCTCCTATAGTTTAAGACATTAGCAGCCTAGTCAAAACAAACCACAACAAGGCAATTCTTCCTTTTTTTTTTTCTTTTTTTTTTGGCCTCACAGCTGTAAAAAATAATCATTATAATCCATACACTTTGCATACAGTATTCAAATACACAAACCTCTTCTTCCAACATGAATGAGAACATGAACAGATCGTAGCCTTTAAAATCTCCATCTTCAATAAGCACTTTGAATCGTTCTAAAACGTCTCGAATGGTTTCCGTTTGGTCAGTGCCGTACGAGGGACGCGCGAGCAGGAAATAACCCGGCCTGCGGCTTTAAGAAACCCACACAGATTTCACACAAACGACGACAGCAGCAGGAACAAAGCCACCGCTCCGGCTTTTATACAGCTGCACAATATACTGCAACGTTCAAGGCCAAATCCAGCTTTCGCGCCGAGCTTTCTGCACGTTTTCCAATGCGGTTGTCAAACGGCAAAAGGAAAATGAACTGAACTCGATGTGTTTAGTCACAATAATCACAATAATAATCATAATAATCATAATTGTTGTTCAAAAGGCCAAGGTTCAAGACTCAATAACGCAAAAGCACCGAAATGCAGAATGTTTTGGCCAGATTTAGTTGCAAATTAAAAACATGGGACTAAACTGCAGCTTTAAATGTGGATCCTAAATGTCTAAGTTCTTCTGTAATGTTCCCTCATCACAAATATGCAAAACGTTTATAAAAGTACTGCAAAAATGTATATATTGTAAAAGTATAACACAGACGGGCATTTTAGATCAGTGAATAGAACGTTTAACCCACTTGAACATATATAACTGAACGTAACGAACATATAATGAAACTGAACATATGAAACTGAACTGAACATATGTAACTGAACTGAACAATAATGTATACTGAACTATATAAAACTGACTGAACATATGAACAAATAGAACTGAACAGTATCTGACCTATATAACTGAACTGAACATATGAATCGACTGAGCATATGTAACTGAACCTATATAACTGAACATAGACTGAACTGAACAATGTATAATCTGAACATATGTAACTGAACTGAACATATGAAACTGAACTGAACATGTATAACTGAATCCTATATACTGAACTGAACATATGAAGACTGAACTGATACATATATATATTGAACTGAATACTAACTTATTGAAACTGAACATATGAAACTGAACTGAACATATATAACGTGAACTGAACATGTATAACTGAACCTAGATATAACTGAATTGAACATATGACAACTGAACAGAACAATATATAACTGAACTATATAACTGAACTGAACATATGAACTGAACTGAACATATATAATTGAGAACTGACATACATAACATGAAACTGAACATAGACTGAACCTATATAACTGACCTGAACATATATAACTGAAATGAACATATATAACTGAATATATTTAACTGAAATGAACATATATAACTGAAAATATTTAACAGAACATATTTAACTGAACTGAACATATATAACTGAATATATTTAACTGAAATGAACATATATAACTGAAAATATTTAACTGAACATATTTAACTGAACAAATATAACTGAATATATGTAACTGAACTGAACATATGTAACTCAACTGAACATATATAACTGAACTGAACATGTATAACTGAACCTATATTACTGAACCTATATAACTGAACTGAACATATATAACTGAATATATTTAACTGAACATATTTAACTGAACTGAACATATATGACTGAATATATATAACTGAACTGAACATATATAACTGAACAAATATAACTGAACTGAACATATATAACTGAACATGTATAACTGAACTGAACATGTATAACTGAACATTGAAATATAACTGAACATATATAACTGAACTGAACAAATATAACTGAACATGTATAACTGAACATATATAAATGAACTGAACATGTATAAATGAACATGTATAACTGAACATTGTAGTATATTGTGCAGCTTCACTCGATTTTGCGGTTTCTCGGCCAGTGTCTTGGAGCTTTAGGTCTTCATTAAAAGGTGAAGGTCATAACGTTTTAGGTCCGACACCTGCTTGTCGCCATGGAGATGTTAGTGCTTTGCCTGGAATGTTGCATTCAGTCAGTGACTAGTTAAACTTAAGGGTTCTCTGAGCTGACCGTTTCAGTAACGCCGGAATCGAACAAAAATCTAAATGAAGTAGATAATAGTTTTCAGCTCGAGTAAGTTTTAGTCACTCAGGACCATAACTGGCATGTTTGTTCTATTCATTTTCAAAATGAGGTTAAAGAATACAAAATGTTATATAGTAAGAATATTGAATGCTTTTTAGGAGATCATTTATAGTAATCAGTAATCTAATTACATCTGAAATCATCAGAATAGTACTTTAATTACATTTCAGAAGTGTAATGAGCAGTAATCAGTTTAGTTGCACAGAGTAATCAGACCCACACGTCAGATCTGTGAAGAGGCGACACCGGTTTTATCAGTAAAAAATAATTTAATAAGCACAAAGTGTAATGCTATACCGTGGGACATTTCAGGCAGGCAAAGCAACATCATCTCAGGTGGTTGAACAGAGTGCACCTTTCACCTGCTCACACCGAGAAGCCGAGCGCTTTGGGTGTGTTTCTGGTGTTTTCAGGGTCAAAAGAAGGAACAGAGAGTCTCCTTTTAGCTTGTGTAGAAACATGTTTGCACCTTAGAGACCGGCCGGCAGAGAGGAATAAATGACTGGACCTTTTCTTGGCTCCAGAGGTAAATGTGGAACTGAAACCACGTGTGCGCTTACAATGTCTCCGGAAAATCACAATATGTCAAAGTGCGGCATGTCAATGGTAAAAACGTCTATAAAATACATCTGTAGGCACGTGTACTGTGTAACAATCTGTGAGAACATTAAAGCTGCATCAAGGAATAATAGATCAAAACAAAGGGATACGGTCTACAAAACAAATTAAAGGATTTGCCAAAATATTAAGTTTTAAGTCCCAAAAGCTGCGCAAAAAACCCATTTGTTTTTGCTTTAGAATACTTCCCTTTCCACAGATAAAACCACATTAAAAAAATTATTTCCGATTTTTTTCTTAATTTGGAAACATGACGTTGCAATATTTAACAAAAACAACACATTAACACTTGAATCTTATGTTCGGTTTTGAATTTAGTTTGATGTTTTTGTTTTCTTTTGTTGTAAAATACTCTAAAATGCTCTCTTCAATCATCTAAAACTCACAACATTTGATAAATCTGTAAATCAGCTTTGAATAAATATGCCATGTCCTAATTCAGGGCTAAAACTGGGCTCAAACCAGAACCAAACCACCTTAAATCAGTAAAAATACAAAAAAAAATACAGCGGAGACTTTAACATTCACGCGCACATTCAGAACCAGCAGTGGAAAATCACTTAATGCAGCTTTAAAAGGAGCAGAGGTGTGTCCGTTTAAAGGGATTGGACCGGCTGTGTCGTCCTGAGGCCTGAAACAAGGACAAACCCGGGGCTAACCACTCCACCGCCCGCACGGCAAGGGTTCAAGACCGGTTTGCGCTGTTTAGGGATCAACACTAAAAACCACAACTCCATGTTTTCATGTCCATTAAAGGGTCACGGCGGCAAGCTCGTCCCGTAACCTCTTCACACTGGAACATTAGCAGTAGTCACTTTTTCTTGTTCTGATTAGAGAGTTAATAATAAAGAAAAAGTCGTGAATTCACAATAATATCATGGGATTTTACAGATATAAAATGAGTTTAAAAACAAACTAATAATGTCACCTTTTTGGTCTATTACCTATAATATATCTTTTTTTTGCTTTTGTTTATAAAGAATAAGTTAATTTTGATAAATATATTTCCGTAATAACACCATGAGATTTGGATGATGTTAAAAGCTTAAGGGTGCACTATGTAACTTTAGATGTTATTGCTTTCCTTGAAATGTTTCACAGTACGGCATTAAACGTATCTCCAATTGACACTATAACAGGATTTATGCAAACTGTTAATATTGAGTGTATTATTTGTAGTAAAAACAATGACAGATTACATAAAACAAGAGCTAATTAAAGATTAAATGAACAGAGACGTCTCGTGTAATCGCACAAACAATGGTTGTGCACGTAAATGTTATGGTCCGTTCACGTTTTGTTTTGGAGTGAGTTTTGGGAGTTACTTTTTTTCTCGTACTTCTCCACGTTTTTGCCAGCGCCACGAACACGTCTCCGTTTTAGTCGACCGAGAACGGCTGCTGCCAATGAGCGTTCCAATCAGCGCCGCGGAAAAGTGTCGTGGCACGTCTATAATTTTGCCTCAGAATGTTGTTTTGGATGATTGCAGGGTTTTTTCCCCCTTCAGAACAAGCTCCGTCTCGACAGCGAAAACCGCTCCACAGCCGATGTCGAAGGGACCGATTATAGAGTAATATCCGTGAACCGCCAATTTGGATTAATTAAAAGGAATGTGCGGCGCGGAGGCTGGGGTGGCGGTGTTGCTATGGCGATGGCCGTCTTGAAACGCATCAGCTGCGCTTTGAAAAATCCAATCAACAAAACGACAAAACCAGAAATGTACAAAGTGAGCGCGGCAAAAACCAAAGATCGAGCCTCGCTTTTTATGATTTGAATTCTGGATTTCAGTTGTTTTGACGAAGTTTGACTGGAAATAAACTATTGCCATTTATACTTTTAGATTGTATACAGTACTTTACTCTTATTTCTAAACTGAGTAATACTTGTTTGACTGCGCAACACTTGATAATAAAATGTGCTCTACAAACAAAGTTCAAGGACGGAAATTAAGTGAAATATTTAGCATTCGAGTCATTTGAACTCATCTCGATATCATTTTTGTCGCGCTCAATCTATAAATAAAGTGCTCAGAGTTGATCAGATCAATAAACATTAAATATTTTAATGTTTTGAATGTTTAATATGTTTTAATGTGTTTTGTATGTGTTGTAAATACACAAAATAAATAAAGATTTGACATGTTTTGTCCCGGTTTATGGTTCATATCTCTATAATTACAGGCTCTATTCACATGAAACAAAAACTGGCGCTAAGTCCAACGTCTTCTCTGTCAGTATTAATGAACTAAAGTGCGATTACGTTGTCACTGTGTTGGCAAAAAGTGGTGGTTTTATACAACCGCGGTGGTGTTAATGCTTTGCCCGGAAGGTTCTATTAGAAGGTGAAATGGATAATGTTGCTTTGGAGATATGCAAATTTAGCGTTTCATCTGTAATTTAAATGACAAAAAATGACCTCGAAAAGAGAAAGAAACGCATAATCTCCCAAACAAAGTGATATTTCTGCACTCTTGGAGTTAATTTCATGGTCCAGTCTCATTTTGTGCAATACTTTAACCTCAATTAAGACAGTTAAAGACACATTTTAGCACAAAACTACACTAATGTCTGAATGTTGCCAAAAAAACGGACGTGTAGACAAAAAAAACATGTCCACCATTTGGTTTTAGTCTTGCTGATCAGTTACAGGTCAGATCTCTGGAGAGGCGAGTGATAATGCATGTTTTTCAAGGATCTTCACTCCCTTTTTCTTTTCTTCTTTTTTGTGAGAAATACAAACACATGTAATTAAAATACATTGAAGATAAAAGCAGTTAAAGCCTCGCTGTGGAACATTCTAGGCAAAGCAGTAACATCTCCATGGAGACAAGCGGGAAACGCACGAAACAACGCCAAAGACCAAACTATTTCGCACATTTAACGAGGAATGGGCCGATAAGTTTATTTATTTATGTGTTCATTTATTTCCCTAATTCCATTTTAAAATCCACGGCAAGGTTGAAGTAAAGTTCACAAATGTGAAGTACATTTTAAAAAAGAGATAATAATAGATCAAATGTTTTTATCTGGGATATAAAATCCTTTGTTTTGTGATTGTGTAAAAATATACGGCCAAGAAAAAAATATGTAACTATGTACCAAATATCTGCTGTTTTGTTGTTCTTTATTTCCCCCCCGATATCGGTCGATACTGGAACCGATATATCGCCCATACCAACATCTAACTGTAAAACATAGCATTTTGTAAATTTACGATTGTATTTTCTTGTCCCAGTAACACTTTTATTACAGTTTTGCGTTTTTCTTCTCGCGTCTCGGAGTATTCATAGGTTATTTCGGGACCCTCCGCCTGAAAAGTTACATAGTGCGCCTTTAAGACCCAATCTAAAATTCAAAATGTGTTTTTTTTTTTTCTCTTCGATAGTACAATCCACACGTTCACATTTTAAAATATGGACAGTATAAACTAAAGGCGTTTTCATAATTCTGGATACATATATTTTACATAAAGTGTTCTAATATCCTTGGCTCGTCCTTAAATAAATTGTGCATATGGTTATTTCAGTTGTCTCTACACTTAGACACTGCACTTTGCATTATACAGTGTTTAATAAATAAGACTTATGATTGTTAACACCATCACTGTTAAAGCCTTGGCAAACGACTCGATGTGTCTTTTTATTCTAACGCCATATTTAATCTTGACATGGAGAACAGTCGAGGCCATGAGCCGCTAAATATCAGGATCCTTAGTCTCATCATGGAACTACTTTTGTGCACCAGAATTATCATGATTCTAAGTGACTATGCTCTATTTTTTCATGTACTCTAATATCAAAGTCACGACGGGCGATAAAAAATACGGAGGTTTCGAATACTGACTGTACAGCTCATTTGTCAAAGTTTCGTCCGGTTCGGCGACAAACCGTTTCCGTCCTTTGACAAAACACGTACCGAAGCGGCCGTCGTTCACAAAAACCTCTGAGCGACGGGATGAGTGTCCAATTAAAAAGAAAAAACCGACTCCGTTAGATAACACGACTTGAATTTAAAATAATACTCGCGTAGTTTTGACTTTTGAACGTCTTTTTGGGCGTTTTTGACAAGGATCTTGCAGTTTTTTCGTCGTGAAATGATCCAACAGTGAAAAGAAACAAAAACAAACATCTCACTCCATTGCTGGGTTTCAGGTGACAATACGACATTCTAGAAGGTGCGTTATGTAACTTTTCTGCTGTTTGCTTCCATGGAGATGTTATTGATCGGCCCAGAATGTTCCGCAGTACGACATTAAACCTAAAGTGGGTGACGCAACAGAACCATTATTTTAAGACTTTTTAAACACATTTTCAGCCAAATAAAAGTTGAACTATGGCAACTGAAGGCTTCCAGATGGAGAATGTTCACAAATAAAGTGTATTATTGATCCTTTCGATTTAATAAAGCCAATGCCTTTGTATAAAAAGGTCTTTTAGAGTCTGTATAGTCCAGATAACGATCCTTTAGAGTCGACTACTCACAATTAGTCGTTTAATTGTTGCAGTGCTACTTCACAAACACTGTACGTAATGGAGGGAAAGTAAATTTAGCATCATCAACAGAAATGATTGCATTCTAAGGCTTTTTGGCCCCATCTACCAGCACAATATCACATTAAAGACTCTAAAAACACTAATGGATGTAAGGTAATGCACGTTTATGTAAGTGGAGCTTCCGAAATCTTCTCGTCTCCATGGAGATATTGTTGTTTTGCCTGACATGTTAAACAAAATGGCATAAAACTTGGGTATCTCTACAGAGTATTTTTGCAATGAAAAAAAGGCTGTAATTGAACATTTAAGATACAAGTCAACTGTGGAACATTCTAGGCAAAACAATCATACTTTCACGTGAGAAGCAGGTTACATAATGCACCTTTAAATAATAGGCCTATCAAGTTAATGAATCTAGTCAAATCCATCGGGTTATTCTAAATTCAAGTCATATTTCTTTTTGCGGTGTGATCAAACGCACATTTGTATTTCCGGTCTTTAGATGGAGCAGGAGTTCGCCCGTCTCCTCGGCTTAGAATCCCCGAAATCCCTGTCGTCGGCTGCGCAGTGGCTGAAGGAGCACATCGTCTGCGAGAGCCTGCGCATGCCGAGTCGAAACACGCTATTGGACAGGCTGTAGATGACACAGTTGCAAAAGCTGTTGCTAATCGCCAGCCAAGTCGTTATGAAGGACAGCGCCGGGCTGTCCAGGACGTGGGAGCTCTCCAGCAGAAAGTAAATGATGTACGGCAACCACAGCATGTAGAAAACACTGGTGATCCGAAACAGGACCATGGCGTAGCGTCTGTCCGGCCCGTGACCGCCGCTGTTGCCGCTGTTGCCGCTCCCACCGTGATGCCCGCCTCCGCCTCCGCCTCCGCCCCCGCCGCCTTCCGCCTCCATCTCCTGGCTGGGGAACCGCGCCCGCCTCTCGCTGATTTCGCGGTTGTGCTGCTGGCAGATGCGGAAAATGTGGTAGTAGGTGAAGCAGACGACGAGCGCGGCGGGGGCGTAGAGCAGGCAGACGACGAAACCGGTGAAGAGCGCGGACGTGGGCCAGGAGTGCGCGCACCACTCGAATATGTCGCCGTGGTATCCGGGCTTGCCCCAGCCGAAGAACGACGGGAGGAAGACGAGTCCGGAGTAAATCCAAATGACCGTAATGCAACCGCGCAGCCGGCACGGCGTCACCAGCTGGTTGTACGACAAGGGTTTTGTGATGGCCAGGTATCGGTCCACGCTGATGCAAGCCAAACACGCCATGGAGACGCTCTTCAGCACCGAGATGACGTAACTGAACACCTGACACGTGATCGGCTCTTGGACGCTGGCCGGGTAGTGGAGCAGCGAGAGCGTCGGCACCAGGCAGCTCAGCCCCACCAGCAGGTCCGCGTAGGCCATGGTCTGGATAAAGTAACTCGTGGTGTAGTGATGCAGCAGCGGCGCGCAGTGGAAAACGAATATCACGGTGACGTTTCCCGCGATGATGAGCACGGTGAGCAGCACGATCACCGCAGTCTCCAAAATGCAGGCCTCCAAGCCCACGTTCAAGCCCCAGCCTAAGGGGCAGGAGTGGTTGGAGCGGCCCGAAAGCAGATCTCCCTGGCTGGAGTTGGCAGTGGGCCCCGGGTTCACTAACACAACAGACTGGTTCATTGTGGTGAATATTATAGCCGCACACCGTAAGGCAGCTGGTGTGAAACTGGAGAACAGCCGGCCGCCACCCCGCTCCTCGTTTTCTCCCTTTATTTTCCGCCGCTTCGCAAAATGCACTCCTCGGACCTTTCACATAGCTGGTTCTCGATCAAACGGACGTATGCGGGAGAATCAATACGGCCGCTGCCGGGAGGACAGGGCGACCCGCGCGCAGCTCCGATCACTCATGGTTAGCGGGGGGAGAGTGTAGGAGCGAGAGCGTGAAGCGGACCGTGCCGGAGTCTCTCGCCGTTCCGCCCGCGAGCTGCTGCCACATCGCCACAAGCCTAATGAGAGCGGCCGAAAGCAGGCTCGGGGCATTTAGTGTCCTCGCAAGGGCACGAGACACGGCTCAAACTTGGAGCGACGAGGCTTGTGGAGAGACGCGGTGCTATTTCCGACGTAGAAAATGACACGATCTACCGCGGGGTTCAACATTAGCATTTACATCCTTGTTTTTTGGGTATTTCAGAGTGCCGTGGTTACAAATGACTGTGCAGGAGTAAGCGTGCCTTCGTCCTGACTTCCACTGGAATAAATGTCATGTAATTTCTGTTTTTGAATGCCTAAAAGTTACGTCCTGACAAAACAAACTGTTATTCCCTCATGACGTCTGGCGTTTTCTCCGATACGTAATCCAGAGAAATCCACAAAGTTTCGGTTGACTCTTCGACAGTCTCGCATTTCACGTCTTTCCGAAAACCGTAAGCTCTCCGTTCCCTTATCTCCGATCCCAAGCGCGGTTACTGTCCAGTGGTATTTCTGGTGGTCGCTGACCCCCTGCTCAGTGTCCGGAGCTCGTGTTATGCCCGGCTATTGTCGAAATCAAAACACGACGTGGGCTAGAACAACACGGGGACGGCACATGAGATAGTGTGGCAGCCCGCTCGGCACACACGGAGCTGTTTACCGGGCAGAGCTTCTCTCGAGCAAAAGCAGATCTATCCAAAGTCGATGCCCGAAAGGTGTACATGTGTTGAAGTAGTCGATGGCTAGGCAGCTGGGAAGGACTCTCCAGGAGAAACGAGAGGCCGACTGAAAAAACTCAGCGCTCCACTCACTTTAAACTCCTCAGCAATCCGAAAGCGCACGCAGAAAAAAACAAACAAAAAAACCCTTCATACGCTCCCTTTAACTTTCTCGCACGGGGCGTTTCATTCATCCGTTCCCGTGCCGACCGGGCTCCTCACTCCTCCTCCTCTCCTCCTCCTCCTCTTCCTCCACCACCTCCTCCGCCGCCGTCGTTCACTTGAAACACTTGAAGAATTAAGTCCCGGTTTCGAGCGACATCCATGGAAAAGGAAAGTGGTCGCGGACGACGGCTGAGCGAGCGAGAATCTGCGGCGAGCGCGCGCGCGGGGGGGTGGTGTGGTGTGTGTGTGCGTGAAAAGGCGAAGAAATGAAAAGAAAGAGGGATGCGGATGGGGATGGAGCTGCTGCGGGAGAGGGTTGAGCCGTCCTCGTCCTGGCGCAGTGAAGGTACAGATGCTTCGACTGCCTCCTCCCTTCCCCTCGCTCGCTCGCTCTCTCTCTCTGTACTGTGACTGTACCGCGCACACACACACACACACATATCACACACAACAGCGAAGAAGACACACCTCCTCCCTCTCCCCCGTCTCCCCTTCCCTTCTCGCTCTGCTGTGACTGTACGGCACTGCACACGCTGGAGCTGCGACGTCGACCAAGCGCGAAAGTGATGGCGCGGTGGCGGTTTTGATCGTCGCTATCTGGACTCTAAGACGCGTACGGGGGGGGGGGGGACGCGCGACCTTTTAATCGCGAAGAGAGCGGCGCAATTTCATCAAAATGTCACAAAGAGCATGAATAATTACGGTTTTCATCAATAATAATAATACACTTTATTTGTACATAGCCTTCATTTGAACCTTTATTTGGTTGATAAAGTCTCAAAACTCTCAATATAGAGTAGGAAATATTGGTTTGACCAGTCGTGCAGTTTGATTTATAATAAAAGATAAGGGCTGAAACAAGTTAATCGATGACATCAAAATGACATTAAACAAGTTGCAAAGTAAAACAAGTGCACTTCAGGCTCATCTGGGTCAAGTCTGTTTTGAAATGTCAATTCAAAAGGCATTTCACGATCTGATCACTGAATCAAAAGAACAAAGAAACGCCATCGAGTGATTGTTACGGCCAAAATGTCAACAAGGAATTGAAATGATCTCAATCTACATTCTTCAGTTGCCATATTTACACCTTTATTTGGTTAAAATGTGTTATAAATGTACAATAGAAATTATAATTTGTCTTGCAGAAGTGGGAGGAGAGAAAAACTGATAATATTGTAATTGTTTAGGATTTGAATATTAAAGTGACGTATTTTACGATTGTCTAATTTAGACTTTATTTGGTGTGTTTAAACTTGTTGTACATATAAATGATAGTTTTACACCGATCGAGCAGGTATTTGTGGAGAAAACGCTGAAAAATCTATAGAAAATGACAGGAAGTGACATCACAGCAGGGACACTCATTCCAGTCAAAGTTTATGCAGAATTTACACAAAACAAACTACTTTTTTTGACTCTCGAAACATTAATTCAACAAAATAAAGCCGCTCTCATATATTTTTATTTGTCAAATAAAATAATTGTGACATTAAAAGAGTTTTGGCCCAGTGTTTGCTGGGTAATTTCATACTGTGATGTCATCAATTACAAACAGGAAGTGAAATTATAAACCTAAAAAATTTGCTACTCTGTTTTTAACATTTTTAGCCAAATTCCAAACATATTGATCTTAACTACGTTTTAGTTCAATGAGTCGTCCGATCTGTAGGGGGCGCTGTAAGTATATCTTCCATAATAAACAAACAATATAACAGACAATGACGTGATATTTCTGCACTTTTGTGGTTAATGTTACGGTCCATTCACAGTCACATTTCAGCACGTTCCTGATGCTTTGGTAAAATATCGTCATAGAGACCGTAAACATAGAGGCCATCGCTCACCCTTACTGACTAAAACAATCGTTATTTGCACACACGAGCTAATTACGCCTCCTTCTCGCTACTCGCACCTTTTTCCCTTTCACCGTTTAGCGCTCTTCTTTTTATCTGCTGTGACTCTGCCCGGGTTGCCAGATCTTCCGAGACCACCAAGCACCCAAGCCTTTGAACAGAAGCCCGACACGAGCAACGAGAGCCGCACAAAAACACACAATTTTTAAAAAAAACAACTTGTTAGTTAAAGCAATTAAGAGTCGCAACTGAAGGAGGTCGATCCTGTTGTTTTGGGACTAGTAAGATCAAACTGAGCGCTTTTATACATCTGTTTGTGTTTCATTGTCTCCGTGCAGCACCATGGAAACTGCTTTTGTTCAGAAAATGTGCTATATGCATAAAAATGACCTGTTTTATGAAGGGAAAGTGACGAAATCTGCACTCTCAGAAGCGTCTGCACAACTTTTATCTTTAAACATGTTTATTTGAAGTTAAATATGAGCTCAAACTGAACACTTAACGGTTTAATAAGGAGCACACAGATCAGAGCAGTGAAACATCGAGAGTAGTTTCATATATATATATATTTTTTTAATTCTTTCTTAAACTATTTAACTTAAATGACTGGCAAACTACAACTTCAACTGAAACTTTTTGTTTTGCTATTTTATTAAAACATAGAAACAAAAAACACACAACAACAAATTAAAAAATATATATAAAAGAACGAGCTGGACCAGAGAGAAGGTAAGTAAAGGAGTAGAAGTAGAAGAAAAATAAGGGCGTGGCATCAGAAAAAAGAAAAAAAGGTGAATTAGTGCATATTAAGTTTTGAATAATTGTCTAAACAACTGAAACTTTTTTAATGGTTTCCGACTTTTTAAACCAGGAGAATTTAGTCACGCTGACGACTCGCACGACTAAACGACGAGGCGCAAACACCGAAACGGCCTCAACCTTCGACAATACTTTGTTTGCGAGTCCGTTTACTGTAGAACAACTATTATTATTGTGGAAAGAGGACAAGTCACGATTTTAACTGCAACTGTCAAAAACAAAGCCCAAAGTTGCTGTAAAGAAGTGGACTTGGCCACTCTGGACTCGCACGCACACACACACACACACACTCTTCCTCCTCCTCCTCCTCTTCTGCCTGGACTCTCCCGACACATTACTCAAACTGGCGTCCGCCCAGAGGTCAGTTTGGATCCATTTCCTGCTGCACACGACTTATCTGCCTCACAGGCCGTTCGGGGCGCTCACCGCTTTTTAAAAAGGTGTCGCGCTCGAAACGGGGGAGCGAGCGTCGCCGGGCCAAATATAGACGCCGCATTAGAGACGATCATTTCCAACAGTTATTTATCAAACGGGAACGAGAGCAGACGGAGCCGGACGTGCTTCATTCGGACGTCTAAAACCTCTTGTGGTTTTGGCGTCGGCCCGGCGACCGCAAACAGAAACGTGCCCACTGACGGCTCATCTGGTCTTAAACAAATACATAAATATCACGTTTTAAAGAAAAATGGACCAAAACAGCCAGATAAAAAAAAAAATCTCTTTATTTGATGTTGATTTTTTTTAATTATAGATGACTTTGCTTTTAATTCCTACATTTTATTGTGACTGCAATAATCATTATTAGCGATTAACACAATAATCCCTCCACACAAATCAGATGAATGATTATTTTAAAGGCGTTTTGGGTCAAGGCCGACCAGTTTTCATCTCAATCCAACAATGTGGCGTTCTGCACACGTTCGCACACGATAAACTGACATTTAATCCATTTTGATGTGTTCTTTTCATTCTTTAGAGCGACACGAAAGCGCTGCATAAATACCTCTGAATCTTCTTTTAATTGTGTTGCGTTTTATGAATGCGAAAAAGAACAGAAACTTCAACCGCACCGTGTGAACAGTCAGAAATCAGATTACTCTCATCAGCTGAAATATGTTTACGTTTCAACAATCACAAACCAGATCGTGGTTTTTACACTCGACACCAGGCTCGGCTTCAGGTCTTTCCCACAGCTTTCCTGGGAAAAAAAAGCCCCTCCTCCAGGTTTATAGACCGAGCTCCTCCCACTTTCCATTCTGTTTTTCTTTCCATTGGTTCTGTGGAGTCAGCTGACTCCTTTCACTGCACAAGGAAATGTCAGTGTGGAATATTTCCCGTTCGGCATCTTTCCATCGACTCCGCAAACATCCACCGACTGAAAATGACTCCATATTCAACTTATTCAAGCAATGAAACAAAACACTACACGAGAGACGGCCTCTGCCAATATAAAAAATATAAAAAATGAATTCAAAAAGCCTCTGCTGCATTCGTGTTTGTAACCGTCAGTATTCTTATTTCAAATGTATAATATGCAAAAAGATACATCAGATCAAATGTTTCTAAACTGTTGGGTAAGACGAAAATAACGTACATATTTTGCAGATTCATTGCATTTTCAGAAAAGGCTCGATACATTATATAATTTTAAAAAAACACTCTTAACCATAATAAATATTCTGATGAAGATCAAGTCCATTCTTCATAAATGTGTGCAACTTTGCCCCGTCCGTCTTCCTCAAACGATCTCCAACCATCTGAATTGACAGGTCTTTAGTTCATTATTAGTTTATCATTTATTCAAACAGATTAGAGGCTTTACACGCGGTTTTACTGGGCGATGACATTAACGGCCACAAATGTGTTAAAGCGAACATGACAGGGTGTAATTATACCTGTTGTAACAATATATTCTAATTTTACACCAATCGAGTTGGTATTTGTGGAGAAAACGTCGAAAAATCACGCAAAATTCCTGTCAAAGAAAATGACAGGAAGTGACATCACATCAGGGACACGTTTATGCAGAATTTACACAAACAAACAACTTTTTTTGACTCTCTAAACATGAATTCAACAACATAAAGTTTCTCTCATGTATTTTTATTTGTCATATTATAAAAATTATGACATTAGAGGATTTTTTGCTAAATTTGCTGGGTAATTTCCAAGTGTGATGTCATCAATTACAAACAGGAAGTGAAATTATAAGCCTAAATAATGTGCTATTCTCTGATAACATTTTAGCGAAACTCAAAATATATTTATCTTAACTGTATTTTAGTTGAGTGAGTCGTCTGACCTGTAGGTGGCGCTATAAAACAAATCTTTGAACGCATCAGTTGCGGTTTAATTCATTTAATTAAATGTGACCGCGTGTCTATACAATTAATAATAAAAGTGCAGAAATATCTTTTACAACAAAACAATTTTTCATTTTTAATCAGCTCTTTTTGTAGCGCTTTTTACATTTATTTTTTACTATAAACGGTAAAATAAAGAATGTGCATATCTTAAAAAGTAAAATTAAACTGACGATATGCTCCAAACATTGCTGTATTGTCTCTGTATCGTTGGCCTGGAAGTTAAAGCACCTTCACTGCACTTTTAACACTTTTAACACTTTCAACGTTTTACCCACGACAAAAATCCACCGCCCCTCATTTCCCACAAACCCGACTCGTCAGCGCCCATCTCGCACTCAAACCGATCGCCGCCGAAACCACTGACATTCTCCTTTTTCCGCTTGGCCGGGCTTCTCGCCGGATCCCCTATTTATTCTTTATTTAACAAACAGCGCGGCAGAGACGGGCCGGCCCCCTGGTTACGGTTGCCAGGCGTCCGGGGGCGGCGGCGGCGGCGCTCGGTGGCCAGAGAGCGATAAGGAGGATCGAGTGACAGCGAAAGGAGAAGCCAAAGAGAGAGAGAGAGAGAGAATCTGGCAGCTCGCGGCGGCTCACGGAGGGGAAAAAAAGAATCTTGGTTTTCATAATTTAGTGTCTATTTAAAGCCCATTAAGCGCGGATAAGGGGCCGCGGAGAAGAGGCCGCGGATAAGGGGCCGCGGCCGACGGGGGCGAGGGGCGGAGCGACAGTGGCCATTTTGTGAATGAACAACTTTAAAACCGCAGCAAAATCCAGACTGGTCCACTACCAAAAATAAATAAATAATAATAATAATAATAATAATAATAATAATAATAATAATAATTATTAATAATAATAATAATAATAAAAAAAATAATAATAAATAAATAAATAATAATAAAAATGGTCGTTGCACAGGAGACACACTCACAAACAAAACAACAGGAGCATTGTTGACTCAAAATGTGAAAAAAGGATAAAAAATGCAGAGTTTCAATAATAAAACATAAATATTCCCGTCAGTCGCATTTTTCAAGCTTTATATGTTTTTAAAGTGTTATTGTGCAATAGAAATAATGGTTTGACGAGTCCAATACTGAAATAATCATTCGTGACTGCTCTAAAAGGCTGAATTTATAATAATGCTAATATTTGGAACTTCTTCTTCTTCCAGATGCAGTAATACAAACATGTGACTGACACGTAAAGAAAATATAAAGATAAATTCTTCTTTTGGGACATTAAACTGCTTCTGTTCTTATTTGCATGAACTCTTTTTTAAACAGTTTTCATTCTAGAAAACGTTAATTGGCAAATCTCCAAAACCGCAATTACAATATTATCCCGTTACGGAAGGGGGCCGCGCGAGCCCGATGCGTTTGGCGCGCCGCGGACAAAAGGCTCGTCTGAACGGGCGGGCGGATTATGAAAGGCGCCGGAGCGTGAGCAGCTGGAGCGGAGCCGGCGCGGGAACACTCTGCGGCCCCGGTGTCCTTCAGGAGGAGCTGGAGACGCGAGGACGACCGCAGAGGCGTGGACCTGCGCCAGCTCCAACCGCCGGCGCCTCCACCGCCGGCCCCTCCACCGCCGGCCCCTCCACCGCCGGCCCTCCACCGCCGGCCCTCCACCGCGCCCTCCCTCAGCGCGTGTGAATAAAACTGTTTTCTTTTGGTTTTGGGACGTGGAGCTAAAGAAAGATGTTCGATTACGACAAGGAACTCAAAAGACAAACTGGCCTTGAAAAAGAAACAGCGCCACCAGGAGCAAACCACTGTCACGTGTTCTGGAACCGTCTCTCAGAAATATTGGACTGAAGTTACAAAATGCACTGCGGACTTTTTTGACATTGTCATTGAACTTTAGAACTACGAACTTGGCTCGGAACTCCTGCCATGGACACAAACAGATGGATACCTTTGGAAAGTACTTTTAGCGGCAGGAAAAAGGCCATCGCAAATAAATGACGACGCAAACGTCACCAACGATCAAGGACAGGACTGAGGTAGGAACAGACATCAGGCAAATGGACAAAAATGACTTTCGACTTCATTTGGAAATGACAAATTGGACCGACTTTGGACCAAATGGGACGTTTTATTTAATTTGAATGTGCCGTGATTTTGTTTGTATTTGTTATTATTTTCATTCTCTGTTGTTGTTTATAAAAATTACCAGAAGGTATTTGCCCACATTATCTGTAAAAAAAAGAGTGCTTCTAGAAGAGAGGGGCCGTGGTTAATGTGGCCAGAGATAATGGCCCGGCATGAACTACGCCGGAGCCATCGCCGCGAACCGAGACGACCGCGAGTTGTGACATCTAAACACCAACGACGACGGTGACGACGATGACGCATGATCAGCGCCGCCGTCAGATGAAAGGTCGAATGTGAAGCTCCTCGACATGGAAAAGGTCATTGGAAAACTGCACGGTGGGACGGACTGGACCAATCACAAGGCAGCGTCGTGGTTTGGGCCGAAGATAAAGGTGAGACAAACCAGAACGAACAGAACTAAACAAACCAAAAATTAAATGAATAAACATAAAAAAAAAAAAATAATAATAATAATATAATAAATAGCAAAACATAAAATTAACAAAAATTAACAAAAACTAACAAAACTACGCAAGACAATTTTTTTTTTAATAAAACGAACCAAAAAAACAAAACTAACCAAAACCAACACACGTGAGGAAGAGCGCCCCCGTGTCTGCGTGACGAAAAGCGCCCCTGTGTCTGCGTGAGGAAGAGCGCCCCCTGTGTCTGCGTGAGGAAGAGCACCCCCTGTGTTTGCGTGAGAAGAGCGCCCCCTGTGTCTGCGTGAGGAAGAGCGCCCCCTGTGTCTGCGTGAGGAAGAGCCCCCCTGTGTCTGCGTGAGGAAGGCGCCCCGTGTGTCTGCGTGATGAAGAGCGCCCCCTATCCTTAGACCTTCTACTACAGAAAAACAAAACAAAAAATCTTTCCGTGAACGGGAACAACGTTTCTTTTCTCTCGACTGGATTAAGCGAAAGTTTGAACTCTCGTCTTCTTCGGCTGTTGTTGAAGTATTTGTCGGAGCGTTCGGTCTTTTTCCCAACCGCTTTCGGCAGCGCCGTCCCAGATCGAGGGGAGAACTCCGATCGCTCCACGTGCGCAACACATCATCCTGTAAAGCACGGCCTCTTTAAGCCCATGCCTGTTCAACTGCTATAATGTCTGTGGCCCACATTAACAGAGTGGCGTCCGCAGGGTCAATCTGAAACGTCCAGTCGGATCGTGTCGCTACAAAGCCGGCGTCTCTCAGCGTGCGGCTCTTCGGTCTGGAGGTGACACTGATGAAAAACAGCGGCAGAAGGCCAAGCTAAATTATTCATTCCGCTCCAACGGAGGCAGCACGGCCCGAGGTGGAGGGGCCGGGGACGCAGAGGTGGGGCCGTTAAAAGGGACCCACTACGGTACCAAGATTAATGGCAATCAAATCAACATTTCAGGTGGAATGGCCAGCGCGGGATGAAGAGGCGGCGTCACCTCAGGCCCGGCGCCACACGACACAGCATGAGCCGCAAAACCAGGTCAGACGTAATACATGCATTACAGCTGTTTAAAAATGCAAAAGGCCCCCCTGTCGGGCAGACATGACTGTTTATGTATCTGGGGCTTCCTTTTTTTATGTCATGAGAAAATAATGAGCAAAAGCCATAAAAAAAAAAAAAAAGTATGAGACGAACTGAAGCGACGAGCATAATCACAAAATAATGATGATAATAATATGGACATTAGAAAAACGACATTCGGACTCATTTTACAAACTTTGTACAAATGGGACATTGATGTTGGAAACTAGAGCCGGGATTTTTTAAAATATCATTTTTATTTTATTGTCTGTTATTTATTTTCTATTTTCTGCTCTCTCACTCTTTCTCTCTCTGTCGTGTTTTCTTCTGCTCTGTATATATATATTTTAACTACTTAAATAGAGAAAAAAAAATTAATAATTAAAAAATTATAATAATAATTTACAACAAATTATTTAACAAACCTAAAAAGAAAAAAAGAATATCGTGTCACAAAAGTCATCAAAACAATTCCAAAAAAACATTTCACAAGCACAAAATTTGCACAAAACAATCAATTACATATCATTTTCTGCAAATTCCTTCAGCCCTTAAGTCTAACTGATCGTGAGTCATAATTCATTATGGCCGAGTAATGACTAAGGTCTTTGCATAATTATTTTGTTGGTATTATAAAGGATTCAGCAGAAGAAGAAGAGTTTACTGGAGTTTTGAGAGCAAATCATGAGTTTCTTCTTATTATTTTTCTTACTTGTATTTTCTGTATAAATAGTTTTGTATTTCATGTTCCAGAGCTTCTGTACGACTAATCAAGAGCGTTGGACAGCCCCAGTCATTACCACAGCATGATTACCGTCGTTCAGCACGGCGTTTGAGAACCCAAAGTCCTTGCCGTTTGTCGTGTCTATAAACAGCATTCGGCTCGCGTTACGAATCGTTGCGTCGGGTCAAAGTGGTTCTGCCGGCCGCCGTGCCATCCATCATGAGGCGTGACCTGCTCGCGCGGCCGAGTCGTCCGGTCCGGCTCGCCCCGCCCGCCGCGCCCGCTGCCGCGCCGGCGACCTCCTGCGCGTCATTCACGAGCGCTTCATGTCTACGGGATGAGCCGTCGAACAAGCCGCTCTCAAACGCAGACACTGGACACTTTCAGATCAATTTGTAACTTTACTCTTTACTTTAGGGAAGACGACGCGGTCAATCGATAAGCATGATTATTGATTATATAGTGCTTTGTATGTGGCTGTTTAAATCACAATAACTTTACTTTTGCGTTCAGAAAGTTTGATTTCGTCGTCATATTGTGATGTTTCTTCTCACTATGAAGTTAAATATCGCTCATACACAGTACAATACACAAATGCACATGCCTCCACTCCAACCACTGTGACATCCATGAGTGGAAAGATAAGATTGCCGTCTCCAATGAGGTTTTTTGTAGTTTTTTTCTCCCTTTGCTTCATTCCTGTGATCGTTGTTAATCTGCTTCTCGATTACCGTTTCATCGGTTTGATCTTCTAACTCGCCGCTGGTAAAAATCGTCAGTTTCGTGCAGCCGTGCGACGCGAACGCCGCTTTGACGTTACAACAACAACAACAACAACAACAACAAAAGCGACGGTATTACCTCATAAAGACTGAGCAAACTGGGGTTACACCGCAATATTCATGGTTTTATAGAGCTATTTACCAACTATCGATCCAACCAACCAAAGAAGTCCGTTAACGCAATCGGTCAACAGACTATTGACCTCCAAAACACACAGTTTGGCTTGTATTAGAGTTTATGTGTTGGGCAGTTCTTCAGCGGCGCTTCAAGGAGAAATTCGGGCCGTAACTCTTCTTAAAGTGCATTTTGAGAAAACGGAATGTCTCGTAAAGTCGTTTTTTTGTAGGATAAACAGTCGGAAGTGGTCCAAGTTTCAGCGTTGCATCCGTCTTGCTAAGTGTCTACTGTCTCGTACTGCTTCAAGTTCTAAACCACCGCCCTCTTTTACTTTATCAAGCGCCGTCTTTTCTTGTGACGGCCGCTACAACGCGACACGATAAACAAAACAAAAACACAAAACAACCTTGCCGTTCTCGAGTATATTCTGAACGTCAGCTGTTCCCCGTTTGCACGAGCGTTGCATTAAAAGGCACTTCACACCAAGGCTGTCTGTGTGCGCGAGCGCTAAAGCTAGCCCGGGCGAGGTCGCATTTGCCTAATCCGCGCTGCCACATCGGTGTCGGCGCGGCTATGCTAATGCGGTCTCCCGTCACAACTGGGCTTTAAATACGCTCAGCAGCGGCGGCACAGACCACCGCTCGAACAGATAAATGTGGCAGAAGCGAGAGGCTTTCAGGTTCTGCAACGTCACGGGAACAGCTAAAGGTGCACTGCGTAACTTTACCGGTGTGGAGTTTGCCTTCTTGTCTAAACATACATAACATTTCGCAACGATTAAACGACTAATCGACTGGTAAACTATACAAAATCATCATGTTTCTCTAAAAAACACACTTTTCATAAATATTCTTTTCTAGAAGCCTTCAGTCGCCATATTCAACCTTTAATTGGTTGATAATGTATTAAAAAAGTGCAATAAAAACAAATAATTGCTCACTAGTCGACTGCTAAAAGAATCTTTAATAATAATACTCCACACTATTGCATTCAAAGGACACATACTATGCATTATTTGTACTTGAAAGAATGCATCAATTGAAAACCGCACATGACTTGCTCTCAGTCAGGCGTTCCCGCATCAGGATTGGTGTTAGCGCAAAATCCCATCTACTGCAGCAGAGGGAATTACCAACAGGAACTGACGCGCCAACGTGAGCGCGCCGCTTTAACGAAGGATACTGGAGCCCAAAATGCTCAGAACGAGGCTGGAGGAGAAGAGAACCGCACGGGAGACCGGGGAAGCTTGAAACGGAGTGTGTTTTTGTGAGTCTCAGAGAAGAGGAGCTCGTAAACAGGAAACATCGTGAAAGAAGCTCAACACGACGGCAGCCGTGTTTGTTGACGAGGAAGGATGTTAAAACTGGTTAAAAGCTCACTTCCTGAAGCTGAGGGATGTCCAGATTCATCGCTGAATTAACATTTTTATACAACATATTCATAGTTTAATTTCATAAAGCGGGTCAAATCAAGTCATCATAACTGACGTTTCTTCTCAAAAGAACTAACGAGCGACACTACCATTTTATATCGTGGACTTCTTTTGTGGCCAGCTTAAATGTGCTTTACCAAACGTTAAGTCGACGTGGCGTTAAGTGCTTTGACACGCGCGTTGGTTATCCGTGGCGTGCGGAGGGCTCAAAGTGTGTGGGAGCCTGACACGGCGGCGCTCAGCCCCTTTTGTCCGCCGCTGAAAAGAAACTGACGTTAAAGAAGTGGGCGAGCGAGCGAGCGCCGGACTGAGCCCAAGGAAAATTATGCTTTTTCATCACTCACAGAAGTCCAGTTTAAGGTGAACGCGCGGCGGCACGCCGCCGAGGCGATGCCGAGGCGACCGGAGTTTACCAGTCAAATTATGAACGTCCAGATCCAACCGCACCATGAAACACAATCAAATTAAAATCACTATTATTATTATTATTATTATTGCTGCTGCTACTACAGTAAAAGTAATGGTAATAGTATCATTATAATTACTATTATTACTACTACTAATATTATTTTTACTAATATTATCATTACTCTAATTATTATTACTATAATTATTACTATTAATAATGCCAATAGTAATAATAAGTAAAAATAATAATAGTAATAATAATAGTAGTAATAATCATACTTGTATACTAATAATATCAATACTATTATTATTATTATTATTATTATTATTATTATTATTATTATTATTACTAGTATTATTTTTACTAATATTATCATTACGCTTATTATTTATTATTATTATTATTATTATTATTATTATTATTATTATTATTATTATTATTATTATTATTATTATTTTTATTATTGCTACTACTACTTGCTGCAGTAGTTCTAACGTCATAAATGTAACGTACATATAGATAGCAGCAGTCGTTTCGAGCTCTACAAACGCTCTGGATTAGATTTCCTCAAACACAGACTTCTCCAGACGTGGAGCGTGTCGTTTCAGGGAAGTCACCGTGTGCTGTGCGGCGCTGTCCCGTGCACACATGCCACGGGGGCAGAACCTGTGGCATCGTCCGTGGTTTGTCCCAGCTTTGAATCGGTCGAGGAGACGTTTTGTGGAGAGTCGCTGCAAAACAGTCGAGAACGAGACGAAGCGCCAAGTAATCGACAACGCACACATTTTAACTGACGGACAATTCACCCACAAGGACCCCAAAACGGTCATTACACACTCATTGAACTGAACAAATGTGTTTTCTACATGTAAAGTCCTATATTCTGGACATGTTGCCGACTCCAGCCCTTGTTTACAGAGTGGTTGCTAGGCTTCCTGTCCAACCAGGAAGTCAAATTCAAAAACGACAGGGAAAACCAGGCAAGAGCAGTTTGAGAAATCTTAAATGTTACTACAGTTGAGGGAATACTCTGCATTCCATAAATGCACTGTACATGATAAAGTCATGCAGGAGATGTTCCGCAGCGTGGCATTAACACTGCCAGACGAGCAGATACGAGACAGATACAGGCAGATTGTGAAAGCGAGCGCACAGCTCCCGTTTATGTCCAGAGTCTGTTCAGTAAGAGCACTTGTGAGCACGGGTATGAAAAGTTCCACAGTGCAGCTTTAAACGAGCAGCGGGCTGCAGCGCCCGCCGGCTGCAGCGCCCACCTGTCGGCAAACAAAACATCACCGCTCTGAAATGCCCACAATCCTCCAAACTGTGGGTCGGATGAGGCAGAATCGTCATGCGACAGGTCCCCTCTCTACCCGCGGCGCGTGGGCGAGTTGATTACCGTGCGCTGATTGCTACCTTTGATTACACCCGACGACGCGCTGCAGTAACTCCTCTCTCCTCCTCCTCCTCCTCCCCTCCTCCTCTCCCTCTCCTCCTCCTCCTCCTCCTCCTCCTCTCCTCGCTCCTCCTCCTCTCCTCCTCCTCCTCCTCCTCCTCCTCCCCTCCTCCTCCTCCTCCTTCCTCCTCCTCCTCCTCCTCCTCCTCTCACTCCCTCCCCTCCTCCTCCTCCTCCTCCTCCTCCTATCTCCTACCTCCTGGATTCATCGAAAGAATTAAATCACCTGACACAAGCACACAAGTTTTAATGCACATTACGCGAACATTCCAGGTGGAAAGCAAGTAGCATCTCGATGATATGACGTTTCAGACCGGTGTTCATGTCAATACACCAGGCCAAGTTACGTAAGTCGAATCTGCGGATGTAGGTGCCAGAGCGCGTGATCGCAGTAAAAGTGCAAGTTTTTCAGCGCGTAAAAGCCAACGGGAACGCTTCTAATTTGTCAATTTATTGTCTGAATGTGACGTAGTGGGGCTTTAAGTAGCGATTCAGAGTCACACAAAAGCCTGAATATTGGTTTAAGTCCATACTCTAAAAAGGTTGCAAAAATAGAGCAAATATTAAAACAAAATAGGATAGTATAGGTAGTCTCTGACGTGACGTCGCATTCGTTTGAAGCAGAAAGAACCAATTGAACGACTTGTAGTATTGTTTGGACGTTCGCAACCTTCTTTCATTTTGCTACCCTTTGTTCCAGAACGCCAAACAGTCTGCTCTTTCGTGACCTTTCTGATGGGAGGCTGCTCACCGACACTGGTAGATCCGCCGAATCGCTTAACACCCTTATCCGCACGTCCCGCTTTACCTCCGATACGCGGCGAAGTTGTATTCCAAAGCTTAGCTGATTCTACTCGACAATCCGATTCCGCTTATTATGTGGCTATTGTAGACTTAATGAAATTGTCTCTTATTGATGTCAGAATATGTGCCTAGCCTCTCACTCTTGTGCTCCAACCCCCCCTCACGACACCAAGGGCGTGAGACAATGTATCGGTGAAAGAGAAACATTTCTCTAACCCACAATGAGCGGTTTCACTCTAGTCATCGCTGCCGGCACTCTCTCGTTACACCCTCGGCCCTTCCGCGGAGAAAAAGAAAGCCGCGTGAAAATAGGCCTTTGGTCCTTTCCTTTTTTCTTCTGTTCAACGGAGGAGCCTCGGACAACGCGGGCGTGTGCATGGGGGTGGGGGGGGGGGGGCTCAAGGCAAGGGGACGGCATTAGTGAGAACAGCACAAACGCATCGGATCTCTGTACAGTAACAGTCAGAGATACACGCGCATGCTTCGTATATATATACAGGTTTTCGGGACTTTAGAATTAAGTCAGAGCCGTATGTCTATTGGTTTTGATTTCTGGTGTGTCGGCCTAAGCACGACAGATGATAAACCACGACTCATCATAAGAGACCCATATGTTCCGATTGATCACAAACCCACTCGCCCCCCTTGACCGGCGCCGAGTGTTGTGAGTGCACTATAATATCTAGTTTTTCTTTGAGTGCGCGAGATCGCCGTTTTCTTCTGACCACACCTCTCCAGTCGTCTATATGATCCTCTTCCTTAATGTATGACTTCTTAATTTGTTTATCTATGATGTTTAAACACATTAATTTTTCCTTTTCATCTTCTCTCGTTTCTTTTTAGTCGAAAAAATAAAAATAATAAAATAATTGAAAGGAAGTTTAAAGGGTCCAGTATCGCTACATTCCGCTTTCTATAGCTTCTCTGCTGGCCGTACCAGCAGAGCTGGATCTAACAACACATTCTCCCTGGAACTCGCGTGCGCACAAAAGCGTGGGGGGCCACCTCTCTCGGCGTCATAACACAGTCCCACCACCGTTCTGAACACGCATCCCGCATCCAACAGCTGACCCGCCCCCCCCCCCCACACCACCACCCCGCGCCCCCCCACGCTCCCCCCCACCACGAGAACACCTCGACAGCACATAGCGCCGCCGGCGCCATTACTTTGAAATTCAATCAGGACGTTCATTTAAGAACTTGCTCTATGCGTAACTTCCGCGGGCAAGCCATCCATAAGAATGTACTTGTTTTAGTGATAGACTGTCTATCAACGGCCCAGCCGCGCCTTTACCCTTCAACTGCAGCGCCTAGCGGGTGCAACTCTCCGTGATTATGATAACTAACAGTCAATTATAGTCCTCCCAGTTCGTCTCCAATATCTCTCGTGAGCCTCCGCGCCCTGACACAACAACAGCTCTCTTCTTACTAATATGTAACTTATCCTCCTCCTACGAACGCGCGCCGCTTGCTCGTCCGCACGCGCCCACGACTCCGCTCGCCTTGCTCCAGTTTACACCGCGCGGCTGCTATAAATAAGCCCCGGCCGGTCATTCTCACACCAATTCCTATCCCCGTCATTCCCACGGCTCGCCAAACTAACATATAGAGATGAGAGTACGTAAGGGGTGCAGGCTATGTCGGATTCGCACGATTCTCACAGGAATGCGCTCAAATAGATCGGTAGGCGCGTAGGAGAGGCAACCAGCTCTTACACCTCGTTCGGGTGTAATAGCACGCGGCTCGCGTGTCTCGCCGTGCGGCATCGGAAAGAAGCGCCAGGGCGAAAAAACAATAGGCGAACGGGAGAAGCAATTAGAAGACGAGAAAGAGGCCCATCTGTACGCAGACAACTATCCGAGCGTGCGCGGACGTTCCAGCGGTATTCGGCTCCCACATAGTAATAGGTAAACTGAGTAAAGAAGAACGCTCAGATAAGTAGAGTCCCTATACAAAGAAGCCTCAACACCAAATAATGAATCGGAACGCGCACAGTATATAAAAGCGCTCAATTCTCCTACATTGAACTGCAGGAAAAGGAAAGCAAAACGTAAAGTATGAATCACGTTAAACGTTTTCCTTTATATATTCAGAGGGTTCTTTTATAAACTGAATTAACGTCCACCCTGATTTTTTCTTCACACAACAACACCCACCGAATAACGTTATATAGAGAATTAAGAGAGAGACTTGCATTGCTATACTGTATGTAAGGCTTTCCTATTTGTCAAAATGCAGTCCCATTGTTGTCCAGAATCCGATTGTGAGTTTCTGTGCACCCATCTTTTAGGGTCGCAGGTTCCGGGTCCTGATTCTAGTTCCATTTATGAATTTACTAGGTAACCAAAGCTTCAAGCTCTGAAACTCCAATCTTCAGAGAACCCCTCAGTGCCTTCTTATCTTATTCATCCCTTTGTGTGTTACCGTTCTCACAGATATCCCATCGATACATCGAACTCTATACTGACTTGTTAAAAAAGCAGATAAACAATAAACACAAATAACGACTACAAGTTCTGACAACCATCTAATGACATTCGACCTACACAATTAATATACGTGCACATCTAATTTTATAATTAAAATTAGCCCAATTTCTAAGTCTAGCCTAAAAAAGCATGAAGTCGCTGCTATGATCTGAATCCTTTGAATTAATTAAGGGGTTTTACGTTTGTCATACTTGCGTCAGTAATTAAGCGCTTAATCCCTTTCTTACACACACATAAACTATTTTGTTCTACTTATGCTATTGAGTATTTACGTTTTCAAGATTTTCATGCTTATGTTTTTACGTAAATAGTTACCTAAAAATAAGAGTAGATATGTGCTCGTTCCTGCAACCTTAGAACGATGCCGTATGTGAATCGGGGAATATAATTACATAAACAGGTCATTTCTCTTTATTATTAGAGTTCAAAAATTAGTTAATTCTTTGCTTTATTCCACAGTAAAGAAATGTATACAACAATTTCACAAATTCCCACCAATTCGACTCAAAAAACCACTCAAATAAACACGACACTTGCGATTCACAAGCTATACAAAAGAGACTTCTGACCTTTCGAAACGACGAAGAGCGGATAAGTTATTCCCTCCTCTCACATTTATACATCATATATCTTTTACTTTTGACCATCTCTCCTCTCTTAAGTAACCGGGCTTTATAAGGTCTTTTGGCGACGACGAGAGTAGGTGAGGCATCTATGAGACTGATTGCAAAGCGTCTACGTCACGTTCTGCCCACCCCGGGGTGGCAAAAAAATACCGTCTGGACCGACGGAGCAGAAGAACACGCTGAAGCGGGACGCGCAGAAGAGCGACGACTTGAAGCGCGGCCGCGCCAGAAAGAGCGCGCCTGAAGCGGCGTCCGCGACAGTAATCCGTAGAAAAAGAGCGCGAACTCGAAGCCTGGCCGTCAAACTGGGCGCAGCAGACGCGTGCGCTGTAATATCTGTCTAACGGCCGCGCAAACACAAAACTTCGAAGCGGCCGCCCAAAGAAGCGCCCTGCTGAAGCAGGCGGATCCCGCGCTAGAAGAGCGCGGCTGAAGCGCGGATCCGCGCAGAAACAGCGCGCTGCAATTCGCACTGGTCCCGCGCAGGAAGAGCGCGCTGAAGGCGGCCGCGCAGTAGAGCGCGCTGAAGCGGCCGCCGCAAGAAGAGCCGCTGAAAACGAGCGGTCGCGCAGAAGAAAGGAGCGGCCTTGGAGGCCTGCGGCAGGAAAGAGCGCACGCTTGAAAGCGCTTGATCCGCGAGCAGAAGAGCGCGCTGTGAAGCCGCTCGTAGCTCCGTCCCTGCCCGCCACACCGACACTGCACGCTGAAAGGCGGGGAACCGCGCAGAAGAGCGCGCTGAAGCGGCGGCCGCGCAGTAAAGAGCGCGCTGTAAGCCAAGGCGGCCGCGCAGTCCCACCTGGAGCAGCGCAAAGCAGGCGGAGCCGCCGCAGGAGAGCGGCGGCGCGCAGAAGAGCGCGCTGAAGCAGCGGACCGCGCAGAAGAGCGCGTGCATAGCAGCGGTGTCCCCTAGCGCGAGATAAGAGCGCGCTGAAGCGAGCCGCGCAGTAGATAAGCGCGCTGAAGCCTCGCGGCTTTGGCGTCGCGGCAGTTATAGTAGAGCGCGCTGAAGCCGCCGGGCCGCCAGGATCAGCAACGAAGAGCGCGCTGAAGCGGCGGGCCGCGCCAGAAGCGGGATTCCAGCGGCGGCACGGGATCTCCGCGCAGAAGAGGCGAGGCTCGCCGCGCAGTAAGAGCGGCGGCCGCGCCAGAAGAGCGCTGAAGCGGGCCGCCGCCCTAAACGAACGGCCGTCCGGTCTATGAGAGGTCGTTCCCTTCAGAAGACGTGTCAACATGAGACTTGCCGCAAAAGTTGAGCGAAAGATTCTAAAAATCCTAGAAATAAGGAACCTTTACGCCTATTAATGGAAGTTGCAGATGTATTCATAATTTTGTGTCATATTGCCTATAAGTTTTACCCAGCATGAACCAATACAGTAAAGCAGGTAACAATTCCCAACTACTCTTAATCTTAAATGAGCAAAATCTTAAGAAAAAAACATATATTAAATAACAAAATAAAGAGTCTTCACCTCGATATTAATCTTTCGACCCTCTACGACTCAGAATGTCTATCAATATAAAAAAAAAAAACAAGAGTTTTCTTGAAATGCAAAAAAAACGCGTCCGAAAAAAAGAGAGAGAAAAAAAGAAAAATAAAGAAAAAAAAAGAAGAAAAAAAGAAAAAAATAGGGGAAAGAGAAAAAGAAGAGAAAAAATTGGGACAAAAGAGGGAAAAAGCAGGAAGAAAAAAAGAAAAGAGGACATACAATAGATTAAAAATACTGATAAACTAGATCTATTGCATTACAAGTCGGTATAGTCTTACTGACGGGCCCATTGACGACAGAACGTAAAGATGCTTAATTTGGCATTCTTTCTGTCCCTTTCTGTTCTAGTTCGTGTTTTTGGCTGCTCCGGTGTTTTTAGCTCTCTGTGTTTTTGGCTGCTCTGTGTTTTGGCTGTCTGGTGTTTTGGCTGCCTTTGTTTTAGCTCTCTGTGTTTTTAGCTGCTCTGTGTTTTGGTGCTCTGGTGTTTTTGCTGCTCTGCGTGTTTTTGGCTGCTCTGGTGTTTTTTAGCTGCTCTGAGTGTTTTTAGCTGCTCTGGTGTTTTTGGCTGCCTCTGGTGTTGTTAGCTTGCTTACTGGTGTTTTTTGGCCTGCTCTGTGTTTTTAGCTGCGCTCTGGTGTTTTAGCTGCCTCTGTGTTTTTAGCGCTCTTGGTATTTTGACTGCTCTGGTGGTTTCTTAGTCTGCTCTGGTGTTTTTAGCTGCTCCGGTGTTTTTGCTGTCCGTTTTTAGCTGCTTCGGTGTTTTTAGGCTGCTCTGGTGTTTTTAGCTGCTCTGCGTGTTTTTGGCTGCCTCTGGCAACAACTTCTGTCCGACCTCTCACATCCGAACAGTAAAATACAGCTTCCAGAGCACATTTTATGTCACAATATTCACATTTCACATACAATCCAAAACCAAACAACGGCCCTGATCTAAAAGGGTTAGAAAAAAAAAAGGTAAAAAATACTAGTAACGCACTGCAAGTGGCTCCAAATGTCAGACTAAAGTTCATCATATTTTGACCATCTACACAATTGTATCATAAGTAATTAACCGAATCGCACTGTGACACACATTTTAGTCAAGTAAAGGCAAAAAGAGAGTGAAGTACTTTTTTAAAACGTTCTAGCACATCTGGAAAGGAACGGCACAAAAAACTCAGACGCACGCCGATAATAAAAGTAGAAACGGTCTCAAAAGGTTTCATCCGGACGCCGTTTTGTTGAGTCATTTTCAATCTTCAATCTTTCAAAAACAGCGTCCAGAAGACCACCGATTACACCGCCTCGGTACAAGTACAAAAGCAAATTGGAACGGTCGGATATAGACTTCTTTCAGTGTGAAATTGATAAAAAAAAATAAGTACAAAACTGGACCTTGAAAACATCTGGGAAGAAATGCTCAAATAAAACTAAAATGAATAAAATGAATAAAATGAATAAAATGAATAAAATGAATAAAATGAATAAAATGAATAAAAAACAAATTATAATAATTATAATAATTTGAAAAAATGATAATAATAAAAAAATTATGAAGTTGAGTGGTTAAGGCGGCAGCACACATGCCAGGCTCCAAGTGCAGCTGGCCGCAGTGTCGTGAGTTCGACTCCCGGCTCAGACAATGTACTGCATGTCCTCCCTTCTCTCTCATCCCCATTTCACGCTAAAGCTACGGGCCAAAAAATTATTTTAAAAAATAAATAAATAAATAAAATATGTAAATTAAAATGAAAATAAATAAATGAACACACATTTAGCGTATTTGCCCCTCCATTTCCATTTGAACTACATCTTCAACATTACCAGTATCGACAGCACTGCCAATAACAATATAAACATTACAGTGTCTTGCCCAAGGACACAACAGCATGGAGTTATGGGCTCAAATACCGAACAGAACCGTAAACCTCCTGCAGAAAGCGCACACATAATGCTCATTTTAGCACAACAGAGACAAAACATGGACAGCAATTAAGAGGAGCAAAAGCCAAAAGCTGCTGAAAGCGTTCACATGAAATCATAAATAGAGATCGGGATTTTGGCGTCGCACCCCGTAGACTTTTCTGTTTGTCCATTAGTAAATCTCTAGACATTTGTGGACGCCAATTACTTGAGTTGGCGTTTATTCAAAAGCATTCCGACACTGAGGTCCCCGAGCGGCCCTTTACAGTCTTTGAATATTCTTAAAATCCACTGCTCATAAATTACCCACAGGAATGATTTAATGCTGATATAAATTAACCATTAAGTGTTCAGAAATCAGTTTATTTAACAGAGAGTGACGTTAAGTAAGTAAATAAAGTGCAAGGTTGGACTAGTCATTTTTAAGACAGTTACGACAATTATATTTAAGATTTTGCCAAAAATGTCCCTAAATATAATCTAAATTTGGCAATTTTTCTGGTTTATAATTTTACTTCAATGTTATATTCTGGGCCAAAACAAACAGAAATTATGATTTAACCAATAAAAATATAAGAAAAAAAACGTTATTTTATGGAATGAATGTTTAAAGAGCCGGAAAACTGTGTTAGTTGTAAATTGTGCCGAACTTTTGAAAGGAATTTTCCTTGACTGGTGTAAAACTGACATTTCTATTTGCAACAGGAACAGATGTGATATGTGTGATAAATGTGACGAACGAGATAAATGTGACGAACGAGATGAATGTGACGAACGAGATGAATGTGACGAACGAGATGAATGTGACGAACGAGATGAATGTGACGAACGAGATGAATGTGACGAACGAGATGAATGTGACGAACGAGATGAACGTGTGAACGAGATGAAACGTGATGAACGAGTGAACGTGATGAAACGAGATGAACGTGCTATGACGAGATAAACTGATGAACGATTGATAACGATGAATGCATGAAGAGATAAAAGTTTGATGAGAAAATAAAGCGTGATAAACGTGATATAACCAGATAAATGGAATGAACGAGATAAATTGTGATGAACGATGCGAATGTGAATTTGAAACGAAAATGAATGTAGAACGAGAATGAACGAATGAATGTGATGGAACAATGATGTGCATAAACAATGAAGAGTATATGGAACAGTGAAAATGTGATAGAACGAGATGAATGTGATGGACGAGATGAATGTGATAACGAGGTGAGTGTGATGAAGATGAACGAGTAATGTAAATGTGATAAAATGTGATAAATGTCGAGGTAACAAGAGAATGTTTGATGAGACGACGATGAATGTGACGAACGATATAAATGTGATAAATTGAATAAACAGAGAGAAGTTATGAATGTGAGAATTATTGAAGACATGTGATGAATTATGAATGTGTGAATGGATGAATTATGAATGTGATAAATGATGTATGAACTTTAAAATTGAATTGATGTATAATGAAATAATTGTGATAATATGGAATGATGTAAATGGAAATCGTGAGGAGGTAATGTGGATGAATGTGATGAATGTGATGAACTTGCATGATGGACTGATTATGAATGTGACTCTTATCTGGCCTTTTTGACTTTTGATCTGCTTTTGTGAAATCCATCCCAGCTCTATTCTCTAACGGTCTGGTGCTTAAAGTGCTTTGAACCTCTTAATCCATTTCAAAACGCCATTCAAACAGTTTGTTCCAGCAGACTTCGCCCACCCTGCGATGTTACCGTGGTTGATTGAAGGACGCGGTAGATGCTCCAGCAGGTCGTGTTGTCGTGACACCCGCGAGCGGCCTGCCACACCTCGGCCCGGAGCGGTCGGGGATCCCTGACGGACCCAGCGGCGACAGGCCCTTCGGACGAGAACTCAGGTTCCCCTGCCTGACGCGAACACACACAGGACACACACACACAGGACACACACACGCACACAGGACACACACACCACACAGACACACAGTAAGGTAACAACACACACAGGACACGACAACAACACACGGAACACACAAAATGACATACAATCAGGACATCACACATAGAGGACACAAACACAACAACAGGAACATACATACCAACGGACACAACACAACAACATCACACGCACGATGCAGGACACACACGCCACAGGAACACACACACAAGGCCACAACACTCGACACGGACACACACACACAAAATTAAACATGACATAGGACATACCACCGCGGACACACACTCATTAGTCATATATATCACACACAATACACACACAGGAACATAACATACACAGGACACACACACCAACACACACCAACACCAGACAACACACGCACACAGGACACACACACAGGACACACACAGGACACACACACACAAATGACATACATAGGACATACACACACAGCGGACACACACACGACACACACAGGACACACATGCAACACACACAGGACACACAGACAGGACACACACACACACACACACACACACAGGAAACAGGTTAGAACGGTCTACTACACTGTACATACTAAATATTTATACTTAAAAATAATAAAAAAGGAAAAAAGAAACATTTATGTAAAACAGAAGTATATGTAATGATTTATTGTATTAAATGTTTTATTAACCTTTATTTAACCCAAGTAAATAACCCAATGTAGAGAGAAACCTCTTTTTCAAGTGTGACCTGGGAAAAGGTGAAAACTGCTGCACACGATCATAAAAACCTTTACACTAAACAAGAGACATTTAAGGAGGAATAAAACTGTACGACATTTAAAAGCACTGACAATTATAAGATTCTTGCTTTGCTTTGTTTTTTAAACCGAGCCAAAACCCATCAGTGAAACCAGCCCACACAACCTCAGTTCAAACTGGAGCGAGTTCCAAGCTGTGGGAGCATCTTTTTACCAGTGTAACTTAAAGAATTCTATTAAAAAAGGGCTCTCAGTGATGTAAATACACTTCAATAACATGTAAACACCTGTCCCCAAACATAAAGCATGTCAGAGTGTGATTCTACTGCGTGCACTGCGACAAAGATGCTAACTATGCTAGCGCACTATTTAGCACAGCAATCAAACATTACGGAGATTGTAAAACTCACTGAACCAACTGAATTCTAATATCTAAAACATGGGCGCAATCACGGGGGATGTGACAGGGACGTCAAGGTTATTCCGTTAAGAGATAATGGTTATTATTCAGGTCACGCTATAACCGTAACAACCAAAAAATAATAATCGTGACCATTTTGGAAGCAAAATTGTTATTTTTTCCATCAGTCTATCGTCCCAAAAAAATAGACCCAAATGTAATCAGGCTGTTTTTGTCACATTTAACTTTACTTTGTCTGTCAGAAAGTTTGCAAATTGTGCCGATTTCCCTTTTGTCTAAATAAATGCGAATAATCGCTAAATCGTGATGTTTTTTGCGCACAGTAATCGTAACACTAACATTTGATATCGCGACGTCCCGACTCACTCAGAATCTACGCTCATTACAGTTTAGCCACAATCTCTCAGAAATATAGTTTACATGGCATAACGTAACAATATCTTCTAATACTTCTGCCTCACATACTCATCAATGAATGAGTAAAACTCAGATCAGTGAAACAACGCGGTGAGACTCAAACTATATGGAACTATACTTATGTGTAGACTTTGGCAGGTTTTGCAGACTTAACACCTCCGTTCATGTGCTATAAAAATGACGGCGTGTAAATGAACAGACGTATGAATTGTGCTGTTCATAAATACAGCGGGTTGTATTGTCTGAGCGCATTTCCCGCGGCGCGCTCGACCCCGCGTTATTAAAAGCATACAGGGCCCAATAACAATAGCAGTGTTTCCCAGACGATGCGTTTCTTCTCTATTATTACGGTCGGCCACACAAAGGCAGAAAGGGGGACGTATCCTGCTCCAGAAAACACATTGTCAGCTGATTTTAATGAAGCTTGAAAACCCCATCAAAAGCCATTTGACTAAAAACATTCCGCTGTGTTGTGCTGATGTGAGAGGAGGAGAAACAGGCTGTGAAATCAAACGGGGGGGAAAAGGAAAAGACGGTCGCGTGCTGAAAATATGTCGTCGTAAAAGGCAACGCTAACGCCGGATCTGTCCGTGACGTGAAGCGGCGCACGCAACTCATTTGATTGTTTATCTAGGCTTTACGTTGTGAAAATTGTAAATTCACTTTGTGATTTTATTCAAACCATTATTTCTGTTGTAAATGGAGACTTAAAAAGAAAGAAACGGTTTATTACACTACCAAATAAAAGCCTCTAGATGAAGAATATTTACGAATAAAGTGAATTACTGAAGTCTTTCTTGACATTTTGATTTAATAATGCTGCTGTTTTGGTTATAATAGGTCTTTTTGTGTGTTTTAGGGTCCGTACAACCCAGAGAACATATACGATGGTCGGCTGAAGCAGCATTTTTAACATTTAATTATTTTCCTGTACAGCACTTTGCAGAGCTCAATACGTACATAAAGAAACCTGCCTTAAATAGCTTGCCGACAACGAATACAATTTTAAGGTATTGAAGATTTGTTTGACTAGTCTACATTAGTCTATTAATCTGGCTAACTTTTGTTCTCGTGAGTAACATTAGTTTCCGCTCATGTAGTATATAGTGTAAAAGAACATTTGATTATAAAACATTAGATTCGCAGCAAACCCAGAAGAGCCTGATGCACAGTTATGTCAGAAGTGTGTTGGCGCTCCACTCTGCCTCACTTCTGTTTGAAAAAGCTGTTCAAAAGCGGTTCTAACCTGACTGTTCGCAAGCTGTTCAACTGTTTTTGAACTGAGCTGTTCTTAAGCTGTGTTTAAACTGTTCTCAAGCCGTCTTCAAGCTGTTCTCAAGCCGTCTTCAAGCTGTTCTCAAGCCGTCTTCAAGCTGTTCTCAAGCCGTTTTTAAGCTGTTCTCAAGCCGTTTTTAAGCTGTTCTCAAGCAGTCTTCAAGCTGTTCTCAAGCAGTCTTCAAGCTGTTCTCAAGCCGTCTTCAAAGCTGTTCTCAAGTCTTCAGCCGTCTCAGCTGTTCTCAAGCAGTCTCAAGTCTTCAAGCTGTGTCTCAAGCTTGCTTCTCAAGCAGTCTTCATACGCTAAGCTGTCTCAAGCTGTTCTCAAGCAGTCTTCAAGCAGTCTTCAAACTGTTCTCAAGCCATTCCAAACTGTTCTCAAGCCGTCTTCAAAGCTGTTCTCAAGCTGTTCTCAAGCTGTGCAAATGCCTGAACAGCATGTGAATACCAATGATGTACAAAAGAACAAGTTAGAGCAGTGAGGAACAGTTTAAATGATTATGAGATGGTTTGATTTTCGAACTTTTCTGTCGGTTCAATCAACAACGTTGTGAATTCCTGCGTGTCGACGGCTCATTTAATTTCTGCCTCTGCTGTTAAACAAAACAATAAAATGTATTCTCATGATTAATATTCAGAATTCATTTATGTTGTAGATGTGATTTTAGAAACATTTTACTCCAAAAGGTGAATTTAAAACTTTATTTCTCTTGAAACGTCGTTTTGTCTGTAATGTTCCACAAAATCTATCGTCACGGAGATAAGCACGCGACCAATACAAGTGTTTTTGGCGGTAAAAATGCCTGTAAAAACCATCTTACCATCTGGTCAGGATGGATCCCCAGGACTCCAGATCTTCTCGGGACAGTCTTTGGACACGTTTCCTGTTCCGCTGGAGATTTCATTGTCACTCTCTGCAAGAAAAAAAATAAATATATCAAACAAGGGAAGGTAATAAATTGTAGTTCGGGCAAGCATTAAAAATATTCCATCGTCTAAAAGCATCATCTAAATCCGACTGGACACGTATTATTTATCAAGACACGTATGCGTTATTTATGTGTCGGGCTGCAAGATTTTTTCTTTTTTTTTTTTTACAGTTAGATTTTATATTTTCAGCTTTTAGTTCACAGTGCACACAACCAGCAACTCTCAAAATTCAGAAGTGACTTTCCATAAAAAAAAAAAAATTAAAAAAAGAAAATCACTATAATTGATGATGATTATTAATTGTCACACCCCCCCTAGTGGCACTTGTTAAAATACAGAAACATAACCACAAGTCTTTTGGCATGTGTTCTTGAGTCAGTGTAGTCCAGATGAATATTAAAATCACCCAAACTTCATGGCACCAGAATCGTTTGTCTGTTCAAGTCTTTTTCTCAGTTGAAACATCATGTGACAGGTTTGTTCTCTGCCGTTCTGTCAGTCCAAACTGAGCCCATGCTGGTACTGGGAGTAAAGCACCCACGGGTTCTGGGACAGTACTACAGAATATTTAAGTGTTGTGACCACAAAGGAATGATGGAAATGACAGTCAAAAGACAGTACTCACTGGAAGTTAAGGCTGCGGTAGTCTAAAGAAATTCGGAGCCGATTAAAGACGGCTAAAATGTAAAGTGAAAAGTCTCAAAATAAATACAACTAAGTTCACACAAGTCTCGACACTCAGTTCTGATTTTATTCCAAGGAGGTGGTTCACGTTGCCGAGAGAATGTGACTCAAATCAGATTATGTGTGAAGCCAGCAGCTCTGAAGTGTCTGATGTGGAGAGAACGGGACAAAATCAGGAATCGAGCTGAACTCACATCATGAGCGCCCCATTTATCGAGTATCAAAGAAAATGAGTCATATTCCTCTCTTTAAACCTTCTTTCCCAAAATGCAACTCAAGTTCACATCTTTGAGTTGCCTTTTCTAGCTTCACTGCGGCTTTTTATTGTTTATTTATGTTACTTTCCCGTCTTTTCCAGGAAAAAGAAAAGTGGCGCATGCATTTAGCGCGCATTCGAATCAGATTCAGTGCCGCGCATGAAAGTCGCCTGTGTCGCATTTGAAAAACAATCCGAATCAGATCACATGATGGGCAAAATAAAAATCTGATTTGACTGGCAGTGTGGCAAATAAACACTACAGCAGGCAAGCAACGTCTATTTATCCAGCACGAGAACTGCGGAAAAGTATTGTTCAAGAGCCAGTGTCGACCAAACGGGTACAGTCTGTTCCTGCTTTGTCTGAAATGTTCCATAGTGGGCATTAAACACCCGTCTCCGTGATTCCACCGAGCCCAGTACCACTGCGGTACGACTCACGGTAACTATGCATGTTCTGGCGTTTATGAAAAGATTCAATTTGTACGAGATTCAGATGTTTGATTTTATTTGATTTTATTTTCGCGGCGCCCAAAAAAATCACAAACAGCAGCTGCTTCGAGGGGCCCGCCCACAAACGCTGCTTTAGCAAACAGAGAACAAACAGAAAGTACGATTTTAATGGCGTTTTGTGGGAAAAGGTCTGCGGCAATTAACTGGAATAATCGGTTGTCAAAAGAACCGCGATCGCAGTTTGATATCGTTTATTGTCATCTGAGCTACATAAACTACAAAGACCGTGGCATTACTAAACCAAAATGTAAAAAAAAGAATAAACTATTTCAATATATATATATATAGAATCATAAATATTCTCTCTCGAAGCTTTCAGTCACTGTATTTCTACCTTTAATTCATCAAAATGTTATTTAAAAAGTCTCAATGAACAATAGAAATAATCATTTGAATGTCGACTAATAAAATAATCTTTTGTCGTATTTTAATAACTTTTTTTTAAAAACTGATCTCGATGGAGCGATGCAGGCGGCACATTCCCCCACCACACACAATATTACATAGTGCACCTTTAAATACCAACACACGCAGTTGTGAAGTTGCCCTGATCGTTTGTTGGTTTGCGTTTGTGGGTTGGGGGGGGATGTCGGCCCGCTGAGAGCACAAATCCTCCTTTACGAGCGCAGTCCATCCCAACACAAACGACAGCTGCAGAAAGCTTTAGTGCCTTTGTGGAGTGATGAAGGCGAGCATTAGGACAGGGGCGCGTTTGTGCTTTTGGAAACTTTACTGCTTCATGCGAGCGCGCCGACATCAACAACAGAGAGGAGTCCACACGGTTTGAAAGAGCGCGAGCACTTCACGCAGGAAAGAAAAGAACAGGAAAGCGCTTTCAAAATGACCAGGATGCATTTATTTACCATTTATAAGACTGCAACTAACGATTCCTTTGCTAATCAATGAATAGCAATTATTCTTTAGATTTGTGGATTAGTTGTTTAGATCGCTGAGGAAGACAAAGAGACGCACTTTTTACATGTTTCCTCTTTCATTTGACTATTATTTCAGTAATCAATAAACTTGTTTCAGCCCTAAATGTGTTTTCATATTTTAGGGTTCAAGACATTTATTTAATACAGAACGCCACCAACGCAGAAAAGTGTGTAATCAAACGCAAGTGATGAGGTGTGATGGGGGGATTATTATCACTGCCATGCCGATAATTCATTCATTTACTGCGAATTAGAAGGAATGGCCTTCACGAGATAAACTGTTAAATTAGAGCAGCGAGATATGGAAAAAAAAAGAATCACAATATATTTTCCTATAATTTTTTTTTTTTTCAATTTTTTATAATTATTATTAATATTATATTATATTAATTTTATTTATTATTATTATTATTATTAATTATTATTTTATTATATTTTTTTCTAATTTTTTAATATTAATATGTACTGTCCTCTCATATTGATCGATCTCATTCTGCAATTCCATTTTATTTCCAAAAACAAAATTAAAAACTGGTGTTCAGTATTTATTTCGTGGACAAGAACAAGATCGACTTTTGCCATTTAACGCGAAAAAGTCGTCAAATTTCTTCCTCCAAAAGAACTGAACTCGATTAAAAAACCCAAACCATCTCATCTGAATCTCGATCTCTGATAACATTGGATTCGTTGCACAAAACCGCGTCGCTTCTGAAGCTTGAACTAAATCAGACCAAACACGTTTCTGAA
The DNA here is from genome assembly GCA_015082035.1 of Chaenogobius annularis. NCBI lineage: Eukaryota > Metazoa > Chordata > Actinopteri > Gobiiformes > Gobiidae > Chaenogobius > Chaenogobius annularis. The sequence continues at coordinate 123,190 of BJKM01000847.1, forward strand.
TTCCATGAGAGAAAACGGTAAATGTTTTGATTCTTTTCTGCTTCATGTCCTCATTGAACGTCGGTCGTCCGCTTGTCCTTGAACGTTTCGCTTCTTCTTCATAAATGCAGGCCGGTCTCATTAGCGGCAGCATAAACAAGAGGCTCGGCAATAGTGTCCACTTGAAGAAGCGAAGAATAAAAGACCAACTCGGGCTTTTATACTGCTTCATGTCATAATTCTGCTTCATCACAAAGTAGCTACGCAGCATTTATTGTTTTTACCCAACAGTGACACAAAAATTCTGTTGTAATCTACTTTTTAATCAGATTTTAAACATGTCGCGACCAGCCACATTTCCTTCTTGAGACTGAAGAGGACAAGGTTCGAACTGGAGACATTTAAATAAACTATAATGTTCAAACTCACGCACCACAGGGTCCCTCGCGAGTCGCTACGAGACATACACGTGACATGACATCGTTCGCTCGTCAAAAACAAAGCCGGAGTTGTGTTGAGCGTCACACGTCCTGTTTACGAGCGCCTCTTCTCTGAGCCTCACAAAAACAGAGATCCAGAGATCTGGAGGTCTGTTTTTGAGTCCATGGACCATCACCAGACTCGTTCTGAGCATTTCTGACTCAAATCATCTTCTTTACAACAGTTAGCTTACGTTAACATGTCGGGGCAAGCTAGCTTTTGTTTGTTCGCCGATGGTAATTCCCTCTGCTGCCAGTAGATGGAGCGCTGATGAGGGAATGCCTGACTGATTTTCAATGTGCACATTATTAGAGAAGTAAACGGACAAGTTTAAAGGACAAAAACACTACAAATAATGCAGAATGTGTGTCCTTTAAGGAAAAAGAAATGTGTCGTTTCGCCGCGGGGCATCGACAGTCACCGTTACCGCTCCATCAGCCGTAATCGTATGCAATCATTTTGTTATTTTCCACGTTTATATTGTCACAGTTCGCCACCGTTCTTGCCTTTTCAGGGCCATCTCCTTTGTGCGCACGCATTACGGTCCAGCTCCTCTCTTACAATGGCCTGTGCCTCCGGAGAAGAATGGAGCGAACACACAATACTCAGCGGCCTCAGAAAGCGCGTCGGAGAACGGCGGGCTGGCTGTGGCGCGCGTGGCTCTCAGCGGCGGCACAGAGCGCACTCACTGAGGACGACCCTTGAACGTCTTCAATCTTCCGCCCAGCGAGGGAGCGACAGCCGCGACGACGCCCCGGCAATCCCACCGGTCTAAGTGTCGTTCTACATAACAAAATCTAATCTAATCTCGTCGTTTCTGAAGATAAATGATACGTTAGCTGAGACGCACGACTGACTGGGCGCCGAAGCAATAACACAATTAAAATGTTTGTCTGAGAGGTATTTTACAGAGTTTGGGCCACAGGAGCAGAGCCTGGTTTGTTGAAGGGCAGGGGATAATAACAAATTAAAATCAGACGCTCAAACTAGTATTGTAACTACATTCTTATTTGAACAAGTTTTCGGTACTGACAAAAAGAAATGAAAAAGGACAAAATCAGACCTTCACTGAACAGATTTTGAACGATCTGGAGTTTTATCAGAACCACTAAATGTTTAGTTTTTTTAAAATTTTTGAGATCAATATAAAAAAAATTTAAAATCTATTGTAATTCGTCTTGTAAATCTACACATAAAAAAACCCAAAAAAGTCCTTTTTCATTTTTATTTTGAATCGAAAACCAATCAAATGACGCTCGTTAATGACGCTAAACGAAGTCTCCTTCTAGTCTATTCAGAGGGGTGTGTCCAGACCTTGGTCCGGCTCCTCCTCCTCGCCGGGCGACGTCAGCTGCAGTTGGTCGTCGCTGCTCCTCTCGGCCTCCCTCTGCAGACTGACCACCTCAAACAAAGCGTCGCTCTGGCCCTGCTTCTCTGGAGACTGCTGCGGCACAGACAACGACAACAGTATGCGTGTTATTCAGCGTGGCACAGAGGTTAATGATGCAAACGGGCGCAGCTCAGGCACATTGTACGGACCCTATAGAAACTGTGTGCCCTCGGCATTCAGACCCTATACAACCGAGTGGGAGAAATAACACTAAAATACACAAATGTTGAACTTGTCGTGTAAACTGTGTGTTTGTGTGACGGTTTTGGAAGCTATTCTGAAAAACATACATTCACCTCAGTCTATTTAAAAGGACAGACTGAAAGTTGTGACAGTTTGTTGTTGTTGTTGTTGTTGTTGTTTCGTGTGGCCAGGTCGAGTAATTACAGCGATATTAACCACAAACAACTGCAGTTTGACAGATAAAAGACTAATTCTACCCGTCTCCAGTTCAAGCTTAAACTAGACATGGGTTCACATGTTTGGAGGGAATTCTGTTGGACTCTGCACAGGACACGCCCTCTGCACAGGACACGCCCTCTGCACAGGACACGCCCTCTGCACAGGACACGCCCTCTGCACAGGACACGCCCTCTGCACAGGACACGCCCTCTGAGGAGCACGGACAGTGGGAAATGAGGCTCCTTAAAACTGTCTGCGAGTAGGCTAACGTTTATTAGCATAGCCACTAGCATTAGCATTAGCTGCTAACGACCTGAAACAAACAGCTGTCTGGCGGGATCTTTGTAAGTCCACTAGTCCCTCCTGACCACAGTCTGGACAAACGGGGTCTTTGGGGGTGTGACAGAAGAGAAAGAATCCTTTGTTTTGAAGCCCAGCCCACAGTGAACATTCAACTTTTGTCCTCAAGATGGCAGTAGAGCGTGTACCACCACTTCAGACCCATGAATAGATCCTTCCAATGTTTGCAAATGGAAAGTCTACATTCTAAAAGGCTGGTACGGTTCCATACATTAGCTCCTACGCCTTTCCAAACGGGAGTGTTAGCATTAGCCACCGAACACGGCAAACTATGGAAAACCAAGGCCGTTTTGGCGACTGAAAACCACTCGACCACACGAGACCAACACCGGAGCAGAGGGAGAAAATATTACCAGGTGTAGAAGTGCTTTGCGTGGATTATTAACGTTAGCGTCAGCATAATAAACATGTCTCCACTCACAACAGTTTGACAAGGACATTTAAGCTTTATTTCGTCAAACGCCACAAATAGTTTGGATGAGTACACGGACACTGTGACGTCATACATTCGATTCTGTGAGGACAGCATCATACCAACACAAACCAAAGTCACTTTCAACAATGACAAACCCTGGTTCACTCCAAAACTGAGGCAGTTAAGGCAGCAGAAGGAGGGCAGCGCACAGGGCTGGTGACAGGGGGCGCTACAAAGACGCAAAGTATGGATTTAGCAAAGAGGTTTCTTCGAGCGAGATCACAGTACAATACGCGTTTGCTGAAAGCAGCAGTTCTCTGCAAACAACCCCGAGCCTCCGTGTGGAGGGGCTCCGGCTCCTTACCAACCACACAGCCCCGAGCCCCCCGCTGCTGCAGACAATCGAAAACTGGCTGAAGCAACTTAACACCTTCTACTCCAGGTTTGATGTGACCACCCCTCCTCCCCACGGTGGCCACCTCCGCCAACCCAAACCTGCCGTCACCCCCACACTCCCCCACCACCCTCTTCAGTTCAGGAACAAGGATGTTCACAGGCTATTTCGGAAATCCAACCCCCGGAAAGCTGCTGGACCAGACGGCCGTCTCTGCCGCTACTATTTAAGGACATTGCGCACGAGAGTTAACCCCCGTCTTCACAGACATTTTTAACACCTCCCTGGGTTCATTGCCATGTCCCAGCCTGCTTCAAGTCTGCCATCATTGTCCCTGTCCCACTAAGAAGCCCCGGATCACTGGGACTTAATGACTACAGGCCTGTGGCGCTGACGTCTGTAGTCATGAAGTCATTTGAACGCCTGGTCTGCCCCACCTCAAGTCCTTCACCTCCTCCCTGCTGGACCCCCTGCAGTTCGCCTACAGAGCCAACAGGTCTGTGGACGCACACCATCAACCTGGCACTCCACTTCATCCTGCAGCATCTGGACTCCCTCGGGAACCCTACGCCAGGATCCTGTTTGTGGACTTCAGTCTCTGCGTTCAAACACCTATCCTCCCCTGCTCTGCCGTCCAGGACAAGCTCTCCCAGCCTCAACGTGCCTGACTCCAACCTGCAGGTGGATCACTGACTTCCTGACGGATCGGAGGCAGTGCGTTGCGGCTGGGGAAAGAATGTCTCAGACACTCGGACTATCAGCACAGGAGCTCCACAGGGCTGTGTACTTTCTCCTCTGCTCTTCTCCCTGTACACAAACTGCTGCACCTCCAGCCACGACTCCGTAAAACTCATCAAGTTTGCGGACGACACCACCCTCATCGGGCTCATCTTCGGACGGGGATGAGTCCGTCTACAGGAGGGAGGTGGACCGGCTGGTGTCCTGGTTGCAGCGGTAACAATCTGGAGTTCAACGCCCAGAAGACAGTGGAGATGATCGTGGACTTCAGGAAAGCCACAGCCCCCAGCCCCCCCTCATTCATGACAGACTCCCCCATCACCACCGTGGACTCCTTCCGCTTCCTGGGCACCACCATCACCCAGGACCTCAAGTGGGAGCCCTCCATCAGCTCCCTCATCAAGAAGGCCCAGCAGAGGATGTACTTTCTGCGGCAGCTGAGGAAAGCCAAGCTGCCAGCGTGCAAAGATGATGGTGCAGTTCTACACGGCCATCATTGAGTCCATCCTCACCTCCTCCATCACCGTGTGGTACGCTGGAGCCACAGCCAGGGACAAACAGAGACTACAGCGCATTGTGCGCTGATGGAGCCACAGCCAGGGACAAACAGAGACTGCGCATTGTGCGTTCTGCTGAGAAGGTGATCGGCTGCGCAGACTTCCATCTCTGCAGGACCTGTACGTCTCCAGGGCTCTGGGACGAGCAGGGTCGGATCACAGCTGACCCTTCTCACCCTGGACATGGTCTGTTTGAACCACTCCCCTCAGGGCAGGAAGGCTACGGTCCATCCGGACCAGAACCTCCCGCCACAAGAATAGTTTCTTTTCCCTCTGCCGTTGGACTCATGAACACTTGAAAACACCTGTCACTTTAACTGCAATATTCAACCACTCACTGCACTGTCACTTTCTGCACTATAACTTTAAACATAACTGTAAACTTGTGTACATAGAAATGCCTATTTTTATTTTTTATTGTATAGTAATTTAAATTGTTTCCCTAATGCATGCCCTTTTTTGATTGAATATATGTTGTTTTATTATTACTCAGTGTTTTATGTTGCACCTTAAGGCCGATAGACAAGTTCCTACGTTTTTGAATTTTGTTCATTGGACAATGGCAATAAACTCTTTCTGATTCTGATTCTGATAACAACAAACAAATAAGAGTGAATAACACTGAAGTTCATAAAATGGAGCTGGGAAGTTGATAGCTGATGGTTATATATTGATGCTTGGTACGTTACAACTAACCTCTGCGAAAAACTCGTAAATTGTCCGAGTCACGGGAGACTCGGAGGAGCGTGCGAAATCCAAGCTAATGGAGAGCGCGGCGCGGCGCGGCCCATCAGAGCCGACCTTGGGCAGCAGAAGCCACTGTTTATGCCCAGTCTATTCAATTACCGAGAGCTGTTGTCTTCCTCCTCTTTCACCCTGAACGGATCGATGCCGCCTCATTGATCCGGGCCACTCGCACTGCCGCCTAACGACTAATCAACTCGGTGCATGGGCGCGCAAAATGTGAGAGACCATCAAGCCGGGGCGTATTTCTGGGAGGGGAAAACAACACGTGAGGCTTTTACTACACGCGCGCCTGAAACTATGTGGAAGAGGAAAAACATGCCAATAAGGACGGCTAAGTATATGGTTCCTGTAGGAGATCGTGAAGGCCTAGTGGTTGAGTCGGGGTTTCCACACTGGGTTCGTGGAGGCCTAGCGGTTAGTCGGGGTTACCACACTGGGTTCCTGGAGCTTAGCGGTTAGTCGGGGTTCCACACTGAGTTCCCGGAGGCCTAGCGGTTGAGATCGGGGTCCACACTGGGTGGCCAGCGTAGCAGGTCCCGTCGCAGGCTCGTAGCAGGGTTCTACACTGGGTTCGCGGAGGCCTAGCGGTTAGTCAGGGTTCTACACTGGGTTCGCGGAGGCCTAGCGGTTAGTCAGGGTTCTACACTGGGTTCGCGAGGGCCGAGTCAGGGTTTAGTGAGCAGCGGTGTCTACACTGGGTTCGCAGGAGGCCCTAGCGGTTAGTTGGGGTTTCTAAACTGGGTTTGCGGAGGCCTGGCGGTTAGTCTGGGTTCTAAACTGGGTTCTAACTGTCCTTTCAGGCTTTGGAAACATCCTGCCTTTCTCCTCGTCTCTAAAAAGCAACTGATGAAAACGCATTTTTTTAGGAAAGTTTTGCTTGATACTGTATACTATTATATCTTATTTCATTTCTTATCTTATTTTCCGTATGGTTTGCTGGAATTGGGTGGTGTACGGGCTCTTTTTAAAGCGCTTTCTGATTGTGAAAAATGAGTTTACTTACTTATTTACTAGACAACTACTTTAGACAAATGTGGCAGAAAGATGATTTCTCTGTCCAACACATTCATAAACAAGATAGTTTTCTGTTCATAAGCGCAATAAAAAGCAAACATTTAGTTCAAAAAGTCAGCAAAACAAATAGGTAAACGAATAGATGACTTAAATGTGTTAAATCTTCGTCACCAAATTAAATGCTTTTTGTTCTGCTTTGTTTATTCATAAAACTGAAATAATCAGTTTCAAACCGAGGTATTCATTCGAGGTGCATCAATAAAGAAAATGTCATCAGTATTAGTGGATTATTTATAGAATTCAGTTTGAGAGCTGTACAATTAAACGACAGTGTTGTTGCATCCTCGACAAACACGTGGACCTTGTTGCTTTGGCTAAATTAAAGCAGATAATCTAATTCCGCTGACAGGGCAGGGTCACTTCTGAGAAAAGCTTAATGCATTTCTCCGAAACAAACGCAACAATTCGGAGAAGTTGTTAGTGGAGGTGGGAAAAAAGAATGGATAGTATGCAAATGTATTGGATTATACTTTTGACACGCCCAGAAACATTTGAATCTGTCGCCAATAAATTAAAAACGATGCTAAAAGAGCTGATAATACAAAAAGAGTCAAACAAGCCTGCAGTGTAATCTCTGTAATAAGAGAATAAAGTGATATTTCTGCGCTTTTTGTGGTTAATTTGACGGTCTATTCACACTTTGCAGAGAAAACAAATGATACTTGTCTACCTGCGATGCCATCCTCCTTCAAAGCCACAGTACAATATTATCTTTTAATTAGCTGTCCTCGCCATGCGCACCAGTCCGACACTTTCCCCACTTCCAGCTGATAACTGTGGAGGCACTGAGGCGCGCTATTCAGAGCGGGCTGCTAATTATGTACACGCCAATAACGAGCGCGGGCCTCTCATTAGCCTTCTACAATCAGAGCTTCCCCCGGCTCAGAGCACACTCCAGTGGCTCTGCTTCCCCGCACGGTTCACGGGCCTCGCCTCACGCTGCAGGCCTCACGCTGCAGGCCTCACGCTGCAGGCCTCACGCTGCAGGCCTCACGCTGCAGGCCTCACGCTGCGGCTTGAGCATCTGCAGCAGCTGGAGGGTGGAGGTTGGAGGAGAAGACCAAATAAACACATTTTGGACTTTACCTGTCTGAGTTTGAGGTAGAAATTCTCGCTGAGGGTCTTGCGGCTGAAGTACCAGAAGCGCTCGTTGGTCGGATAAACTCGGACCAGCGTCTCCAGCAGGAAGCGGACGGGCTCCACGACCTCCGTCACCACCAGGTCCACAGCCACCGTCAGGTAAACCTGTTTATCTGGAGCACAAGCCAAAGGCGATCTGAGCACCGTTTTGGAAGGAAATGCATCGAGATCAATCAATCGACCTTTATTTATAGATCCGTTTACAACATTCAAGGGGACAATGTCGTTATAGGACCTCTTGTTTCATCATTGCAACGGGGGCAAATATTGACAAAATGTTGGGGGATTCGAAGAACATTAAAAACAGAACTTGTCACGGCTTTCGATCAAAGAACATGCCGTGTGTTTTTACAGATATTTGATGTGAAACTATAAACAAATCCTGACCACAGACTCTCAATCGCATTCGTTTCATTGGAAAGATGCATACTAGACTGTGTGGCTTCACCCGCTTGTCTCCATGGAGATAAGCCCGGTTTAATGCCATACTGTGGTGCTTTCCAGCGTGCACATGGAGGCCTAATCGGGCGTAGCGTATCGGCACGATGGCGAACGAGGCCGGTTGGCGTTCTGTAATAAACAAAAGGGCGTGGCGTCTGGGTCAGGCCACAGAAACGTAAGTGTGCTTAATGAAAACGCACCGCCCGGCAGCTCAAAAGTGGCATTATTTGTATCAGGGGGCCGAGGTCATTACAGTGTTTTGAGCAGAAACTCAATAATGTCAGATGGAGACGTGCGCGGCTCCGAGACCCTCGCGGCCCTCTTACATTACTGTTTTCTGGCTCGATGTGTGAAAATACGCCGAGCGCTGACAGGTTTGGGTCAAGGGGCCGCGGCGCAGGAGAGACGAGGGGCGGGAAAATGGATGAATGCAATTATCACATCCAGGCGGCGTGCAAGCGTGGCATAAATCCCCCGCCGCGACCTTGAGCGCGGGCCGATCCCGCCACTCGTTTGTCACAACAGTGCAGAGGAATAAATCCTGGCGCAAAACGCTTTTTACACTTTCAAATTGCCTCGTTTCAATAAGTGAATTAAACTCGGCGACGGTTCGGCTTGGCACCGTGACCAGCTCAAACCAAACTCCATTTGCGATTCTGCCGTCACCCGGGGAACAGAGCCGCCACTTTTACAAGGCGTCGCAGACTTTAACACGTCTCTTCTAAAAGACCTGTCATGATAATCACTATTCCGTGTTTTCAGCGGAATCATTTGAATGTTAAGATTATTGTGACAAGAAACATCACGATTTAACGATTATTCGTGACTAAACAACAGGGAAATCTTTCATTTGACGGTTCCTCCAGGTTGTGACAACATGGAACTTTCTGGAAGAATTAATAAATCTAATGTGACAAAAACAGCCAGATAAAAAAAAAATATGTATGTTTATTTACATTTATGTCTAGTTTTTGGACGCTTGATTGAACTAAAAAGACTTCATTTTGTAATTCTTAATTTTGTCACAATTATGATGTTTGGGTTGGTGACATGCCTCGTCGTGAAGGGGTCAAACAAGTCGCTCAAAAGGTCGGCACAGGAATTTAGAGTCTTTAACGCTTTCTAAACATGAGACCAAAAAGTGAAAACTACAGAGACAAACGTTGTGCTAATCAAGTTAACGTCCGACTGCACTTGTGGCGCCGACTGCACTTGCGGCTCCGACTGCACTTGCGGCGCCGACTGCACTTGCGGCTCCGACTGCACTTGCGGCGCCGACTGCACTTGCGGCGCCGACTGCACTTGCGGCGCCGACTGCACTTGCGCGCCGACGACTGCACTTGCGGCGCCCGACTGCACTGCGGCTCCGACTGCACTTCGCGCCGACTGCACTTGCGCCGACTGCACTTGCGGCGCCGACTGCACTTGCGGCGCCGACTGCACTTGCGGCGCCGACTGCACTTGTGCTCATGTCCAACCAGGAAGTACCATTATAAACTTGGCCAAACTGGGGACAAACGGGCAAAATGTTTGGCGTTCCTCCGTTTGCCCCAGGGCACGTGCGGCTACAGAAGGAACGTTTCTCCCCCAGAGTGTGACTGGAGTGAACGAGTGAGTGCTGTCCAATCAGTCGTATGAATGAATAAAACCAGAGATACTGAACTGTGAGCTGCAACGAAGGATTATTTTAGTGGTCGACTATTTAGACAATAACTTCTATCAAATATTGATTTTGGGATACATTTTTAATCAAATAAAAGGTGTAAATTTGGCGATTTAACGCTTCTAGATAGAGAATATTTACGATAAAAGTGAACTATTGATGGAAAAACAGAAACGTTTTTTTCGTTTGTGACATTTTCATGGAATAATCCCACTTTTTGTACGTGTTTCAGAGTCCGTTTGGTCCAGGATGACAATAAAGATACGACTAGGGTTATTTTCAGCCGTCTGCGCTCGATTAGGCGATCAATCATTGCACCCCTAGTGGACGTTCAAATCAATTACGACTACGATTGGGCAACTGCGCCGGTTCAAGAAGCGGCCCAGCGTAAATCGCGACTCGAACCGCGCTGATGTCCGTGAATAAAGAGTTCGACCCGGTGGAACCATTGGTCTGGCTCGGCGCGTGAAGGCGGAGCTCGTCGTTACCTTTGGGCGTGTCTTCGTTCAGGGCCTGGAAGGCGGACGAGTTCGGGTTCCACTTCCCCGTGATGACGTAGGCTTTTCCGTCAGAGCTCCTCCCCATCGACTCCTGGTCAGAACGTCACAGTTTAAACAGTCGCCGTTAGCGATGGCGCAATTACAACCGTGAAATACTTATGCTTCATTATTATTTTTTATTTTACATATATATTTTTTGTTTTGATATATTTTGTATATTTTTGTATATATTTTTTAAAATAGGTCTTTTTTTTTCGTTATTTTTTTCGTTCTTTTTTTTCTTTAATACAAAAAAACACAATCGAAAACTTAAAACAACATTAAATTTGATATTCGACCGGCTTTCCTGAAATCAAACCCGTCTGAACGACAAGAACAATTACATATTTTAAACATTTACTTTTTCTGGGCTTTAGATTGAAATGAAATCGTCTCAATTCTGCTACAAATATTCCTGTGATCAAATGTCGACGTCGACGCCATTTTCATCGAGCCTAAAAAAACTAAAATGTATGCATGTGCAATAGAGTCAAATCAATATCGACGGCAGGACCACACAACAGGATGACAATGTGACAGGGTCTCAACCATCTCCAACAGCGCATGTCACTGTTGTGGAACCTTCTGCCCCCGGGCTCAGCAGCATCCCGAAACATCCTACAAAACACAACAGAAACGTCCACACCGATCACACTCAACAGAACGCTCAACAAGCACGCTCAACAGACACGTCAAACAGACACGCTCAATCAGACACGCTCAACAGACGACGCTCACAGAAACGGCTCAAACAGAAACGCTCACAGAAACGCTCAAAAACAGAACGCTCAACAAAACGCTCACCAGAAACGCTCATCAGAAACGCTCAACAGAAACGCTCAACAGAAACCGCTCAACAGACACGCTCAATCAGAACGCTCAACAGAACGCTCAAGTTAAGTAATGACACGCTTCAACAGACACGCTCAACAGAAACGCTCAATACAGACACGCTCAACACGACACGCGTCAACAGAAACGCTCAACAGAAACAGAGCTCACAGACATCGCTCAACAGACGACGCTCAAAGCAGACCACGCTTCAACAGACACGCTCAAAGACACGACTGCAAACAGACACGCTCAAAGAACGCTCAACGAAACGCTCAACAGAACCGCTCAACAGAAACGCTCGGAATGCAGAAACGCTCAAACAGACACGCTCAAACAGAAACGCTCAACAGAAACGCTCACCGAACGCCAGAAACAGCACGATGAAAAGCTCAAACATCCACACAACGCTCAATCAACAGACAACGCTCAACAAGAAACGCTCAACAGAAGAACGCTCAACAGAACACGCGCTCAAAGAAAAAAACGCTCAACAAAACGCTCAACTGCAGGGAAACCTCAATTACAAGAAACCTCAGCAAACGCTCACCAGAAACGCTACATCAGTAAAGCTTCAACAGAAACGCTCAACAGACACGCTCAACAGACACGCTCAACAGACACGCTCAACAGACACGCTCAACAGACACGCTCAACAGAAACGCTCAACAGAAACGCTCAACAGAAACGCTCAACAGAAACGCTCAACAGAAACGCTCAACAGACAAGCCCGGAACGCCATTCAGACGGGAAAAAACCAACAAAAGTCGGTCGTTATACGTTTTGCTTCGATAGGACCAGTGAAGAGGAGCAGCAGAGAAGAAACATGTGAAACAAACAAGATGAATCACTTTGAAAATAGACTGAAACGCTCAGTCACAGGTTTCTTCAGGTGGCTTGAGTTTGTCCTCAGAGCACATGTGCAGAGCTCTAACACAAGCTGCTGCTCTGGTTCTAAAAGCCCCTGTTAGAGGGCGGAGCATGAACGGGCCTCTGAACACGCCCAGCTTCCTGCAGTACTGCTCAGCGGCCTCTAGAGGCCACTAAGATACCGTGACGGGGGAAACGGGCTTTTTTGGAAATATTTCAGACCAATTTAAATATAGTTGTGACACGCGGTCATTTGAGCTCTTATTGGCCAATCACTGCTCGCCGTGATCGCCCTGACAACATGCCACCGTCTGAAACGCATCTGTGCTTTTACTAGTTCTTCAGTTCATATTTCAGTCTTCTCTCAAACGTTACTGCCTCTGGACGGGTTTAATACAACCACTAAAACAAAAATTGCAAATCTAAATCGCAAATGTTTGTAAGGAAAATTGCAATTCGATATGTTGCCGAAACCTTTCAACCCCATTTCACGGTTTGCAAATCAGGTTTGGGCTTTAAGCGCCACATTATGTGAAAATGTAGGAAAGGTCTGAACGCCAGCGTCGCATGACTCGTTCTCCCAAAGTCACAGCGCTGCAGGGTTTAAGAACGAGAGAGCGGCCTGAGCTGCAGATGGCCCTGATCCAGCAGCCGCTGGACTCCTGCAGGGAACACACACAACACACACAAGAACACACACAACACACAAGAACACACAACACACACAACACACACAACAACACACCACACACAAGAACACACAACACACACACAACACACACACAACACACACACAACACACACACAACACAACACACAACACACCAACACCACAACAACACACACACCACACACACAACACACAACACACACAACCAACACCACACAACAACACACCAGAACACACCACAACCAACACACACACACACACCACACAACACAACACACAAGAACACACAACACACACAACACCACACACACACAAACCAACACACAATAACCACAAACAACAACACACAAGAACAACACAACAACACCCACAACACAACACACACACACAACACACACACACACCACACCACAACACACACAACAACAAAACAACAACACACAACAACACCACAAAGAAACATACACACAACACACACAACTACACCACAACACACGCAAACACACACAAACACACACAACAACAACACACAACACAACACACACAACAAACACAACACACACAACAAACAACACACACGAAGAACAACACACACACACACACACAACACAAACACAAGAACACACACACATCACAACACACACACAACACACACACACACACACAACACACAAGAACACACAATCTCACAACACAAACACACAAGACCACACAACACACACAACATACAAGAACACACAACACACACAAGAAACACACACAACCACAACCAAATGGAACACACACAAACACACACAAGAACTACAACACAACACACACAACAAACACAACACACCAACACAACACACAAACAACACCACACAACACACACAAGAACACACAACACACAACACACACACAAAACACACAACCACACACACAAGAACACACAGAACACACAAACACACACACACAACACACAACACAACACACACACAAGAACACACACACACCACAAGTCACACACACACAACACACACACACAACACAACACACAAGAAACAACAACACACACAACACAACACACAAGAACCCACACAACACACACAACACACCAAGAACACACAACCCACACACAACACACCACAACAACACAACACACACAGAACACACAACACACACACAACAGCACAACAACACACAACAAACACAACACACAAACAACACACAACACACACCACACAAAACACACAACACACACAACAGAACACACACACAACACACACACAACACCACACCAACAACACAACACACAACAACACACACACCACACACAAGGAACACACAAGAACACACAAGAACACACAACACACCACAACACACACAACAACACCACACACAAACGCAAGACACACAACACACACACAACACACACACAAACACACACACCAACACAACACACAAAACACACACCACAAGAACAACACACACACACACACAACACAGGGACACACACAACACACACACACACACACACACCAGATCAACACACAACACAGGGTCAACAACACACATCACACAACACACACAACAACACACAGACACCCACACAGCACACACACACAGGATCACACCACACAAA